>CM040126.1:17236780-17600531 GCA_022559845.1 Amorphophallus konjac | reverse complement strand
CCAACGAGAATTGAACTAAGGCTAATTAACCACCTGGCCGCCCGAAAACCCGACCCGCAAGAAAAGAGACCGCAACCGAACCAAGAGAACAAACACGGGAGGAATTTTATATGAAACTACACAAGGGTTAAGACAGAAGAAAAGAAAAGCCTTAAAGCAGGTAATCAAAACTGAGTTAACCTCCATCACTCCCTGCCCAACTCCCAGCGGCACACACACACCCAGCCTTCAGCGGTACCCTCTCTTGAGGCCTTCAGCGGTACACTCTCTACAGCCCCCAGCGGTACGCCCCTACAGCCCCCAGCGGTACGCCCCTGCAGCCCTCAGCGGTACGCCCTTTGCAGCCTTCAGCGGTACACCCCCTGCAGCCTTCAGCGGTACACCCCCTGCAGCCCTCAGCGGTACGCCCCAGCCCTCAGCGGTACACTCCCGTTTTCCCCTTCGCCGGCACACTATACACATACACAACTCGATAAGGGCATCAACAATAGCAAATAGATCAATAAAAATCACGTAATTGAAGGACTCCAAATGCGCAATATTGATCATAATAAAAGAGGCGGGAGGGGTAATAAAAAAATAAATAAATAATAAACCAATGATAATAATAAGAATAATCATGCATAGAAGAAAGAAATCATCCCGGACAAAGGCACGAATAAATAGTAAACATCAAATCAGAATCCCAGAAGGCATAACCTAGAAAGCTCTAGATAAAAGACGCTAATGCCCACGCCGCAGCCCGCTCTCCCCCGGACCCGGGGCAAAAGGAACAACAACGTTGCCCCTTTAGGTCGAGCCCGAGTCTCGGGAATTCCCCCGATATGGCCGGGCTTTGATATAACCTCGGGCCGACATCCTAATCGGACCGGATTTGTTTTCTCTTTCCGGATACCTTCCGAATCCTCATTGAAATTGCCATATGCTCGGCAGACATTTGAGGGATCTACCTCGGTTTTCTCATTATGACGATGCCACGGACTTGTGTCCGAATACAAAAGGTCTACGAGTGGCCGACACGGCCGACAGTTTATGGCCTTAATACAACTTTCAGTGTGACCCATCCCTATCTCTCTCGTATAATTAGTGTTACTCCTTTCGGCCGCGGGGCCTCTAATTTCGGCAATTAATCAAGGGTATTCCCTCGTATGAGGGATGTAAATGACGTCGTGACCTTCATGGCGCGACGGGATTCGGTCCCGACACGAACCACACAACCGTCTGACGAAGTCAGATCGAGCGCACCATGGGCTCTCCGGAGCCCGAATAAATTGTCACTCCGGTGACTGGCACGCCCACGCACTTAATAAAACCAACAGACGAACCGGGAACCACCGCTTAACGGAAAGTGCGTCCACAACTCTGGCACGCCCGGTGGGACTCATCCACCCTTCATCTCTTTGCCGAAATTAGGGGCCCCACAGCCCCCTTCTTGTAATACTAACTGCGTTATCTTCTTAAATGCAGAAAAGTAAAGAGAGAGGCATCATGGAGCCGACAATGGGTGTCATCTGCAGCCCTGAGGTTGTGGAGAATCACGTGCGAGGTGGCTACCTGGCGGTACCCCTCACTTTCGGGAGCTTCCCTCCCACCGTGGGTTTCCCCAACTTCCTGGGGGTAGCCTTCGTCCAGATCCTCGACGTGGAAACGCCCGAGGAGCCTCAAACCAACGCTCCCGCTCCGGGAGCCGTCGAAGCTGCCGCCGGCCGAGCTGTGGCCGAAGACAACAATAGCGTCCACACAACGACGCTCAGCTGCAACGTGCACCACGTGCACCAAACTACCGGCCCGTTCCACCAAGGGTCGACATCCCACCGGAGAAGGCTCCGGAGAAGCAACACCAGCGCCGGATCAGGGCGTCGCGCCTCCAACTCCGGGAAGTCCATGACGGTTGGGGCCCTCCGAGTCCGCCTAGACGGGCAGAGGTCCCAGGTGACACCGGACCGCATCATCCCAACCGTTCCAGTCCGCAACTCCTTTGAAGGACTGGCTAAGCTGAAGGAGAAGACGATGCCCACAGCCCAGATCGTAGCACCAAAGGGACGCCGGTCACAGGCCGGCTAAACTGAAGCAAGTCTGGGTGCCTAGGAGACCCAGCCCACGCACCCGCCCAGGCAGGGCCCAGCATCTTCCGCCCCAGGAGGACCCGACGCCATGACAGGGCTGAGGTAGTGACCCCCACTCTCCGACCGGCACCTGTCATCCTGGTGCCGTCCGAGGAATGCTCACCGCCGTCGCCGGGGCGCCGACACAACGCCGCCCGCCCGGCACTCACGGCCTACTCTCCTTCCGCTGCTGTCGTCGACTCGCAACCCCAGGCCGCTCTCCCTGACCAGGAGTGGGAAGGGATCGAGCAGGCCATGAGAACTACCTCCGAGGCCCGGGTAGCACCCCCGCTGGCCGCCGGAGACTACTGGGGGCAATGACCTCCGCCTTCCAGGAAGAAAGGGGGGACCTGCACCTAGTATGGAGTCGAGGACCCGCCCGGAAGAGCCGCGCCAGTCCCCTGTACGGGAGGAGGCGCCGTCCCGACGGTCGGTCTTCGACAGGCTAACATTCCCAGGAGGACCGTCCCGGAGGGCGTCAAGAAGAAACAAGAATAGAAATGGCTGACATTCACCTGCAACATGGCGGGAGTCCATGGTCGGTATGGGGCCTTACCCGCCGACCCGGAAGAATTGGCCAGAATAGCTGCCAGGCCGGGACCCCTTACCAGAAGAAGGAGAGCGGCAGGCGGCGCGACACCTGGGGAGCCCCTCACGGCCCTCACGGCCAATGTAGTCACCACCGGCGACACGAGTGGCGGACCCTCGACATCATCCGAGGACGCCCCGGCCGAAGAGACGGGGGGCATACCAGCTCCCCACAGCTGACCCAGCAATGCTGCTCATGATGCAACGATTCCAGCAGGAAATCGAATCACTAAAAAGCAATTGAATGAGCGAAACACACCACCCCCAATGTCCTGGCAGACCGAGGTCACACCCGAGGTACCCAGGGACAGGGGGCAGTCTCCGAGGCAGCTCTCCCAGCAACCCTCAATCCTCTCGGGGGCAGCGCCCCCGCAGCAAGCACATTGCGCAGGGTCACCCCGCCACAGGCTCTGCTTTCACAAGGGTCCCCCATGGCCCCCGAGCGACCGTGGTAGCCACCCCGAGCGCACAGCCCGCTCATTTTCTACCCGAGCCCAGTCGACCCGGCGGCAGTCAGCCGGTTAATGCTCGAGCAGATGATAGATATGAAATTGGCCGAGAGGGGCGATGGGGGTCAGACGCCTTTCGACGTCTACCGGGTACCCTACCCGGTTCATTACGCTGCCAAGAAGCTGCCGGCTGGCGTCACCAAGCCGCCGAAATTTGAGAAGTTCAACGGGCAAGGATCTCCCAGAGAGCATATTGCCTATTATGTGAACGTCATGGGAGACTTGGCTGCTGATGAAGCCTACCTCCTGAAGTTCTTCGGCTCAACACTCACCGGGCTTGCCTTTGAATGGTACTCCGGCTTGCCGCCCGGGTCCGTGGCCGATTGGCCCGACATGCAGAAGAAGTTCAAAGAAAGATTCTACGTGGCCGAGAGAGAAGTTACCATGGCTGAACTCTACGCCACGAGGCAGAAGAATGATGAGTCGGCTCTCGACTACATTAAGAGGTGGAGGAACCTCAGTATGAGGTGCAAACGCCCCCCGCATCAGGAGGACGCAGTGCAGATCTGCAAGCAAAACTTAAAGAAAGAAATCCTAGAAAGAATGATCGGCACTGAGGTCAAGACATTTGACCGTCTGAATAATGTGGTAGCAGAGATCGAGGCATTCTTGGCCCGATACTCCTCCACCCCGGCTATGTCAAGCCAGAGGGCCAGACAGGCGGAGAAGAAGCCGGCTCCCCCGGAGGTGCATGCACTAGACTTCCAGGCTTTCGAAAAGCAGAAGGAGAAAGCCAAGGGAGCAGCTAACCCTCCGCCACCCAGAACCACAGAACGGCGAGAAGGCCCCTCACTAAGAGAGAAGATGAGAAACAAGTTGTATTCCTTCTCCCGGGACAAGTCCAAGCTCCTGTTTGAGTGGGCAACCAGCTACAATAAGATCACATTGCCAGAGCCGAAAAGGCCTGGCGACTCAAAGAAGAAAGATGACCCGCGCTTCTGTCTGTACCACCGGGTGCTCGGGCATACTATTGAAGATTGCTACGTCTTCAAGGATGTTATTGAGTCCTTAATCAGAGACGGGGAGCTGGACATGGGGGAGCATAAAGTAGACCCCCCGCAGCCACACGAGCTGCCCAGTATAGCCTCCTCCGTCAGTATGATCTCGCTATATCAGGAGCTGCCAGAAGAATGGGCGAAGGCCTGTGCCCGTGCCACTTATGAAACCTTTATCATGGCCCCAGCTCAAGACCAAGAAGGGTGGCAGACTGCACCCGGAAAAACCAGAAAGGCGCGCGCCTCTCGACCCACCCCAGGAATTCACTCGAGGGTAGCAACGCCCCTGCCTGCACCGCCCCCGATAAACCCTGTTTGCCACGACACGGCCCCCCGGCTGGTCATGAGGCGGCCCACTCACAACAGGAAGAGCTCTGCCCCGCTGCGGATGCACAAGAAGACTAGCCCGGCGGTTGAAAGACTCCAGGCTATTATTGATGGGCTCGAAGATTATGAACAGCCCGAAATCCAGCCTGTGGAGCTGAAGGAGTATGTCCCCTGGACGGAGTTCGAATCACTCGAGCTGGCTCCGGGAACAGAAGCTGATGCAGACAAAGAGCCTCCCCTGTGGGGTGAACCTCCTCAAGAGCAGCCACCCGCTGCAGCAGGCAAGAAGAAGAAGAAGAGAAGACCCAGGGGCAAGAAGAAGAAGGAGGTTGTCTTCGCCTGCAATACCCTCGCGGCGCTGTTCGACACCTCTCTCTCCCTGGAAGAGAAAGAAGAAGAGCCACCCCATGAGCCGGCAGAAGTGAGTCAAGCTGAAGCATCCACCTCCCAGCACGCCACCAGGTCAGGGAGGAAGTGGGGGCGCCCTCCTCAGGGCAGCCTCAACATCATGCTCAGGGGGGAACAACCATACCAGGTTCCCGAGCCCGAGGTCCGAGGCACTGAGATCCCTCCTCCATCAGGCCTCTACCCCGGAGGCACCAAGAGTCAAGGCGCCCCGTCGTTCGCCGAGTTCCTATCCGCTCGAGCAGGAAGGCGGGTGCACCCCCAGGGGTCCGCTGTGACCAGTAAAGCAAGCATTCCTCAAGCTCTACCGGCTACAGTTCCTGCCCAGCCGGAGGAAGAATTCAGCGGCACCCCAAACCTCGCCGAATTCATGCGAGCAGCAGAGGAGGCTCAACAGGCCCCGCCTGCTCGACAGGCCACAGCAGAACCCACAAAACAGGCATCCCCTGATCCGGCACCCCAGTCCCAGGATGAAGGCAGGCGCAGCAAGCCCGAAGAGATGAAACTGCTCAAGGTACGGGCGGCCGAGCGAATAGTCAGACATCTCAAGAAAATCCCGACCCGGTTCACGGTCTGGGAGATGCTGTCCTTGAATGAAGAAACACGGCAAGCCATCATCGCCGCACTCCAGACGCCAGCACACCTTGAAGCCTGTTTGGCAGAAATACCACCTGAAGTAGCAGTGGCTTTCACAGAAGATGACATGCTCCTACCGACTTGCAGCCATAACAGGCCCCTCTACATGAAAGGGCAGCTGAACGGCCAGCCTATCAACAGGGTCTTGATCGACCCAGGAGCAGCGGTGAATATACTCCCGTACCGGGTATACCAGAAGCACTACTTTGACGTACATCTGGTCGAAGTTAAAAATGTCAAGATTGCCGGCTTTAACCAGAAATGTGAAGTTCCTATGGGGGTCGCAGAGTTCAACTTGACCTTTGATGACTTCACCACCAAGGTCCAGTTCCACGTCATCAACTCCAGCACTTCCTACAAGGCGTTGCTTGGCCGGCCTTGGCTACACCAGAACAGAGTGGTGCCCTCCACCCTGCATCAATGCATCAAGTACCCCTGTGAGGGAAAGGAAGTCAGAATCTTCGCCGACCTCCACCCGTTCGAGGTGTTCGAGTGTCACTTGTCAGATGCTAATCTGTACTTGGAGAAGGCGAAGCAAGCTCCTCAAGTCATCCAAGACAAGGGCAAGAAGAAAATGGAATCAGGGGGCTGGTTTCCTCCGCCGCCCCCAGGCTATGTAGCTCCCCCGCATGTACCATTTATTGCACAAGAAGAAGGGGTATTCAGGGCAGCCCCTCTCGCCATCTACCCCACACCGGGGGCACCCTGCCTCGAAGACCTGCTAGAAGATGTCAGGGTCCCGCCAGGGATCGTCAAGCCGATAGCAGAGATAGAATCCCAAGCAGCTGAACGACTGAAAACCTTCGAGGTGCCTAACTCTGAGGGGCCGCCCACTATTTTCTATGTGGCCGGGGAAAAGCCGGTCAGGGAAGACGATGATTGCCGGTTCCCTGACGAGTTGCATGACCCGCACGTCCCCATCACGGGACTTCCCCACATGACTGACCAGGCAGCCAGAATGGTCAGAAAGCAGAAGATTCCTCCCTACCAGCCCTCCAGCCGGAAGGAAATGTTTGAAAGAATGTGGAACCCACCAAACCTGGATCGACGGTTGCTGAAAATCACCAAGCACCCCGGTCTGGGCTTTTCACTAGAAGATTACTACGAGACTGATGTCATATCGGTCTCAGCATGGCCCGGCGACGACCCCGCAGAAGCTGCAGATTCGCTGGAAACCCACCGAGACACATGTCCCGGGGCCTCGGCCGAAGAGGCACAAGACGAAGAAGTATTCCTGTGGAAGCCTCCCAGCCGCCGCTATATGGAGAAGACCCCCTCCTTTTCCGAAGTGTCGACCTCGAGAGGGCACGCCAGCGAGGCGCCTCCACCCCGGCCGGCCGGCGAAGCAAGGAGCAGTAGCACGGGCCATGCCCCGAGTTCCCCTCGATACGACCCCGTCATGTACGCCTTGTACCATAGGCAGCAACGGGAGATCGAGATGCTAAAAGCACGACTGGCCGAGTTAACCTCGCTAGTCGCCGACCTGATCCAAGGATCTCTTCCCCCATGGGGTGGCCGGATGCCTCGGCCCCGAGGCACCAGTCCCAACACCCCCGCCCTGACAAGGCGGGAAATGAGAGACATGGCAAGCCCGCTGATCGAGCGGCCAACCAGGCAAGGGCTGACACTCCAAGAGAAGCTGCAGAAGCCTTATTCCTTTCCGAGAGAGAAGACCCGGGGCATCTTCGACTGGGCTTGCCATTACGGCAAGGTCTCCCTTCCACGGTCCAAGAGGCCGCAGGACACCCGAAGAAGCGGGAATCCACTGTTTTGCCCTTACCACCAAATACTGGGCCACGCCATTGAAGACTGCTATGTCTTCAAAGACCTCGCTCAAAGCCTCATCGACAGGGATGAGCTTAGAATGGGGGACTACGTGGTAGCCCCGCCACGCCCCCATGTGGCAGACAGCCCCAGGGCAGGAGCCTACACTGTGTCCACCCGATGCCGGGCGCCCGAAGATGCGGCTACCCCAGCCTCTGCAGGAGCGGTCTATGATGAATACACAGAAGAGCCCGAGATGCACTTATGCCCTCCTGAACCTGCGGACCTTACGTACCCGGCGGCTACGACCCTGGGGGACTGCGAGGCAAATGCAACCTCTATGCCCAGTCATGATGAACAAGGAGAGGGAGATGACGTCCTCGAGCCCGAAGACAATGAAGACCAAGACTTCGTGGATTTGTCGCCAGCCCCGCCGGAAATTGAAAATGGCGGCCAGGCCACAGTCGACGAATTGGTTGAAATCAACCTCGGCACAGAAGACAATCCCAGGCCGACTTTTCTGAGTGCTCTCATGCCTCTACAGGAAAGAGAACAATACACAAAGTTGCTGCAAGAATTCCGGGATTGCTTTGCCTGGAACTATGAAGAAATGCCCGGACTGAGCCCCGAGGTGACTCAACACATCCTGTCTATTGATCCCAAAATGGAACCAGTGAAGCAACCTCCCCGGCGCATGAGGCCGGAGTTAACCAGCCAGATCTGCAAAGAGGTCGACAAGCTCATAAACGTCGGCTTCGTGGCAGAAAATCAATACACCACATGGCTGGCCAATATTGTACCGGTGAAAAAGAAGAATGGACAGATCAGGATTTGCGTGGACTTCCGCGACCTGAATAGAGCCTGCCCGAAAGATGACTTCCCGGTGCCTATCACCGAAGTGATGATTGATGCAACCACCGGCCACGAGGCCCTGTCCTTTATGGATGGGTCGTCCGGCTATAACCAAATCTGGATAGCCGACCACGACCGGGTCCATACGGCTTTCCGGTCACCCAAAGGGGTATTTCACTACAAGAGGATGCCCTTCGGCCTCAAGAATGCCGGTGCCACATATCAGCGGGCGATGACCAAGATCTTCGACGAGCTGCTATACGGCAAGGTCGAGTGCTACATCGATGATCTGGTCGTCAAGACGAAGAAAAGAGACGAGCACCTGAGCGACCTCAGGGCCGTCTTCCAAAGGCTCCGGCAGTACGGGCTGAAAATGAATCCCATGAAGTGCGCCTTTGGCGTGTCCAGCGGGAAATTCCTCGGCTTTATTGTCCGGCACAGAGGGATCGAGATCGACCCCCTGAAGATAAAAGCCATCCAGGAGCTGCCTCCTCCGAAGAGTCTGGGGGAGCTGAGGTCCCTACAGGGGCGTTTAGCTTACATCCGCAGGTTCATCTCCAACCTGTCAGGGCGTTGCCGACCCTTCCACAGACTGATGATGAAGAATGCACCCTTCAGCTGGGGTCACGAATGCCAGCACGCGTTCGACCAGCTAAAGGAGTACCTGAAGACCCCACCCGTCCTGGGGGCACCTGTCAAAGGTAGACCGCTTATTCTCTACATAGCGGCCACCGAGTACTCACTGGGGGCAATGCTCGCCCAGAACAATGATGAGGGAAAAGAACAAGCTCTTTACTATCTCAGTCGAAGGTTGGTGGGCGCAGAGGCTAAGTACACCCCGATTGAGAAAATCTGCCTTGCCTTGGTCTTCGCGGTCAAGAAGATGAGGCACTATATGTTGTCCCATGAAGTCAGCCTGATATCCAGGGCCGACCCCATCAAGCACATTCTCCTCCAGCCAGTCCCGAAGGGGCGCCTTGGCAAGTGGGCCGTGCTGCTCATGGAATTTGACATCACTTACGTGCCACAGAAGGCCGTTAAGGGGCAAGCCGTCGCGGACTTCTTCGCAGCACACCCTGTGCCCGAAGACTCTCCGTTGGCCACAGAGCTACCCGAAGACGAAACACTAGAGGTGGATCAAGTGCAACAAGCCGTCTGGCAGTTATACTTCGACGGGGCCTCGAGAACAGAAGCGACCCCGTCTGGGCATGGCAAGGTGCGTGCCGGAGCTGGCATCGTCCTCAAATCGCCAGATGGAGAAGTGATGCACACCTCCTGCTGCATTAGCAAACCCTGCACCAATAATGAAGCAGAATATGAAGCTCTAATCATCGGTCTCCAGGTCGCCCTTCAAATGGAGATCAAAATGCTCCAGGTGTTCGGCGACTCGCTGTTGGTCGTCAAGCAAGTCCAGGGGCAATTTGATGTCCGAAAACCTGAGCTGCTCCCGTATCACACTAAAGCAAAAGGGCTCATGGAGCGGTTCTACCTCCTCGAGATAGGCCATGTCGCCAGAGGGGAGAACGCACAAGCCGACGCATTGGCAAAATTGGCAAGCTCACTGGCAGTGCCTCCAGATGGATCTCTCCATATCCAAGTAATAAACCAACGCCAGGTACCCAGCATGATGGCAGAGGAGTCAGAAGAAGAAGACCTAGAGGTCACTACAGTGGAAGCCGTCAGCCTGCCCGACTGGAGAGCCCCCTTGGTGCAGTGGTTCAAACACCAGCGATTGCCTGACCGAAGAGAAGAAAAGATCAAGCTAGTCAGAACCAAGGATTCTTACGAGCTCCGAAGCGGAATATTATTCCGAATTGTGGCAGACGCCAGAAGGAAGCTGCTCCTCCGATGTTTGTCCACCGAAGAAGCTTGGAGGGTTATGAAGGAGGTCCATGCCGGCATAGCTGGCGCGCACCAGGCGGGACCGAAAATGAAAATTGAAATCAAGAAACTTGGCTATTATTGGCCTGCAATGTTCAACGACTGTTGCGAGTATGCTAAGTCGTGTCAGAGATGCCAGGAGCATGCCACTATACCCAGGAGACCTCCGGCACCATTACACCCAACAGCGCCCAGTTGGCCGTTCGCCCAATGGGGGACGGACGTCGTGGGCCCCTTACCCGCATCTTCCACAGGCGGCAAATACATTCTGGCGGCTACCGACTACTTCTCCCGCTGGGCCGAGGCCATTGCCTTACGAGAGGTCACCGGAGAAGTCGTGGCCAGGTTTGTCCTCCGCAATATTATATTCCGGTTCGGCGTGCCCGACCGGATTGTGTCGGACAACGGCAGCCACTTCCGCAACCAGAAAGTTTACCGGCTAGCAGAAAAATACAAAATTGACTGGAGGACATCGACTCCTTACAATCCACAAGCCAATGGGCTGGCCGAAGCTTTCAATAAGACACTTTGCACTCTCCTGGCCAAGACTGTTAGCTCTAACAAAAGGGACTGGGAAGAAAGAATGTATGAAGCGCTTTGGGCGTACCGAACCGTATACAAGACCCCAACGGGCTGCTCGCCCTTCTCTCTTGTATATGGCTCGGAAGCAATCATCCCCGTCGAACTGGAGATACCGTCCCTCAGGGTCGCCATTCAGCATGGGCTTGTCCCCGAAGGGCAGACCAACACCGAGCGAAGGCTCGATGAACTCTCCAGTCTGGAAGGAAAGCGGCTTCAAGCCCAACAGAATATCCAGGTCTATCAGGCCCGGATTGCACGCGCCTTTGACAAACTCGTCAAGGAACGCGAATTCAAGAAGGGTGACCTCGTCATGGTCAAGAGAAGAGATCTCATGGCGGCCAACCCCAAAGGTAAGCTAAACGAGAACTGGCTCGGACCCTACGTAGTCCAGAAAGTCTACGAAGGCGGAGCCTATGTAATTGTCAACCACCGCGGGGAGGTTCAATTCCCGCCTCTTAATGGAAGGCACTTGAGGCTGTACCACGCCCCAGCACCCCCATTCAGGTAATAATATTACTCTTCGCCCCATTTTGGGGCGGATTTGCGTGATTAATGTCCGAATGATTTGGCCACCAGCCGGGTTCCCGAAAAAGGGAAGAAAGGAATAGAAAGAGAAAGAAAGAAGAAGCAAAAAGAGAAAGACAAAAAAAGAAGAAGCAAAAAAATGGAAAGAGGAAGAGAGAAGAAGCAAAAAAAAAAGAAGAAAAAAATGGAAAGAGAAAGAAGGAAGAAGCAAAAAAAAAAGAGAAGAAAAAAAAAGAAAAAAAAGAGAGAAAAAGAAAAAAAAGAGAAGCCAGAAAGGGGGAACGCCCCCCATTTCCAGTCACCGCCCCGCATCAGCGGGGGTACCAAAATTGATTTAAAAAGAAAGAAACAAACTCTTCTCTCCGTCCTTCCCGGGCGGTGAGTACCCCTTTAGCTCGGACCTCACGTCCGGGTCATTGACTAAACAAACTCTTCTCTCCGTCCTTCCCGGGCGGTGAGTACCCCTTTGGCTCGGACCTCACGTCCGGGTCATTGACTAGACAAACTCCTCTCTCCGCCCTTCCCGGGCGGTGAGTACCCCTTTGGCTCGGACCTCACGTCCGGGTCATTGACTAAACAAACTCTTCTCTCCGTCCTTCCCGGGCGGTGAGTACCCCTTTGGCTCGGACCTCACGTCCGGGTCATTGACTAGACAAACTCCTCTCTCCGTCCTTCCCGGGCGATGAGTACCCCTTTGGCTCGGACCTCACGTCCGGGTCATTGACTAGACAAACTCTTCTCTCCGTCCTCCCCGGGCGGAGAGTACCCCTTTGGCTCGGACCTCACGTCCGGATCATTGACTAGACGAACTCTTCTCTCCATCCTCCCCGGGGGGCGAGCACCCCTTTGGATCAGACCTCCCGTCTAAGTCACTGACTAAACGGACCTTTCTATCCGCCACCTCTGAACGGCAAAAGGGGTCTCTGGCCAAGTACCCCTCACTCGAGACCAGCACGCGCTTCCAATATTGCGGCAAAACCAGGGAGTTGCCCGTTCGGTATGGTGGAGTGGTCCCCTCGTCCTCCCCCTGGGAAGGCGAGCACTCTCCTGTACCCTGACATGGGTCCCTGTCTGGTCCTTCCAAAGTGAATCCCCGCAAAGACTCATACCCTGCCAACGGGCCCCTACACGAAAAGGGGGGAAAGATACAAGAGCGAGGGAAGAGGAAGGAGAAAACAATATGCACGGAAGAGGAAGAGGGGTGGGAAAGCTCCCTCCGGGATAAATGCATACACCAGGAACGCGTGAAGTCATAAATGCTTTGCTCTATTCAAAAGAGGATCAAACTACATGTGCTGCGGGGCATACCCCTGTGTTACATTCAAAAAAAAGAAAGAGAAATTAAGGGATGTAACGCTCAGTCGATGTCCCTGAAGATGTCCTCGAGGGGGAGGATCCCGACGCAAGGGAAGTTCGTCATATCGCGCAGTCGGCCCCTCAATCCCTCAAGACGGGCGAGCTCCGCTTCGACGGACGCCATTTCAACGTCGGCAACGGCAAGAGCTTCCCTCTCCTCTGCCACCGCCCCTTCCGCCTCGGCGAGGCCAAGTTTGGCCGCAGCAAGATAGCCCTCCAGCTTCTCGATCCGGTTCTTGAAGGAACGAACGCTGCCTTCGCCTTCCTCTAGGGCCTTTCCGTGGCGTTCTCTACTGTCGCGTCGGGCCTTTAGGGCCTGCAGATATTCGTCTGCCTGAGCATCAAGGGCGGCGCGTTCGTCAGGAGCCTGGGTCTCCAGGAACTCGCGGCGCTTGACATATTTCAATAATAGCAAGACCCGCCGTGACCATTCCCCCAGCGGACAGCCAAGCACTTGCAGCGCCCCCGTTAATTGCGTTACGATGGTATGCACCTCCCGATACGACAGAGAAGCATCGCCGAGAAGCATCGTCCGTAAAGTGATCAGCATCTGACGGACTGGCGCTTCTGAGGACGTGTGACTAACTGAGGGCACGACCGGAGGGGTGAATTCTACGGTGCTGTCCACCTCTGCCCACAGGTCGGTATCTGCCGCCACTGAAGATGAAGGAAGGGCGAGGGTCAAGTCGCCCGGCCGGCGTAGCTCGACGAGAGACTCTTGGCCGACCATTGCCTGGGGAAAGGAAAGGACCATTGCCGAAGCCTCCGGTGCCCCCATCGTTTGGAGGTCACCTGCCCCCTCTGCCTCCGTCTGGCCCGACTCTGCCACTCCTCCAAGGGGCAGGGGTGCAGGGGCCGTTACCTCGGCTAGAGGAGGAGCTTCGAGTAAGGCCAGGCCCGAAGCCGTCACCCATGAACTCCTCGCTCGCGGCTGAGATCCCTCCAGATGCGCACGGAGCCCCGCAAATATCTGCTGCAAGAGCGGGTCCTCCATCTGAGCCGGGAGTTTCGGGAAGGGCGGAAGCGGAACCACCAGCTGGGGTAAACGTCCCGCTTCCACGAGCGCAGCCAGTCTCTCTCTCTCCAAGCCCAAGACTGGAGCCGGCCCCTTCACCGCTATCGGGCCAATGCTCGGTCTCCGCTTGGCCACTGCCTTCCGGATACGACCAGGCGCCTTCCCCGATATCGGCATCGCCTGACCATGGGAATGGGAATCAGCTATTCGCCATCTAAAATAAACCATGCAAAAGGGAGACCGTGGAGCCCGCATACTCACCTTGGCCGCTGGGATGATGCTACCTTCAGGCGCGATCTCCCCCTCCTCCAGAGGCTCGCCCGCCGCTCTGGTAGTACCGGAGGGCTCCGCGGGCATTTCCTTTCGAAGGGCGTCGAGTAAAAGAGCCAATTTGCCCATGACGGCATCGGCTCCCGTTGGGCGGTCGATCAGCGCAGCCGGGGCAGCCTCCTCTGTGATCTCAAGTTCGGCCGGTTCTCGAAAATCCTAAAGAAAAAGGGGGGGGATAAGGTCGTCAGTCAATCACAAAAAAAAGGAAAGGGAGAGCCGGCCCAAACAAGCTCACACTCACAGCGGTCTTCCCCACGAGGCTCGAGGAGCCAGCAAGTAAGGGGGCCCCGAAGGCCGGCTCGGGCGGCTCCGATGCCCCGGACGCGCCCTCGTCAGGAGCTACTTCGTCGGAAGAGTAGTTGTAATCTACCTCTTCCCCAGACGGAGACTCGACCGCCGTCGGCTCGGCCGGGACCGGCAGAGGAGCTTCCACCTCAGAGTCTCTGCCCAGCACGTCCTCCCTCGGGCTAGGCGAGGCTCGCGCTCCGATCTTCTTCCTCCTCACATATATCAACGTCGTCGGGAGGTCGGGATCAGGCCCCAATGACTCGGTGGCCACCGCAGCAACGCCTGTCATGCAAAAGAAGATAAGCCAGGGTGAATCTACTGGCCCCTAGGACAAAAAGGGGGGGGAGCTAACCGTGTAGTCGAAAATATTTACCCCCTTCAGTTCCTGCGACACGAGATGACCCGCGGGCTTCCTCAACAGGCAACGCCTTCTCGGGAGTCCCGACCGTACCCTCGCCCGTGAGATAGAAGCGCATCGTCGCCATGCGCGAAGCCGAGGCCAACTCGGGAGGCCGGTCGACCACAGACGACACGGGCGGCCGATGAATCTCACCAGCTTCGTGGCTCGGTTCGGTCCGCATGGCTTCGAATTCTTCGAAGGACAAGACGGGGGCCATCGGCAGGGCTGCCGTCGGAGCCGGGGATGCCTCGGTTCGCCGCCGTTTTACCGTCTCTCGCCCGGCCACCTTGGCAGCAGCCAGTGCCTTCTTAACGGGCGACTGTGCCCGGGGCCTTCCCGTTGCCTGCGGCAAGGGAGCTGGAGCCGCCGCCGGGGTCGCCTCCGCCGGGACCGCAACTTCGCCCATGTCAGGCGTGGGCATGGGCTCTTCCATAGAAGCTGAAACAAAAGAAGTATCCAGGTGTCAGGGCTCCACTCCAAGATAAAAAGGAGGAGGGAGATTCAAAAGGCACACTAAAGAGCGGGGACGCGGACCGGCAGGTTGACCTGGCTCGGGACGGGCAGCTTCGAATTCCTCGAAAGACGGGACTAGTGGCGCCAGAGGAACAGCCGTCGAAGCCTTAGCCGTGTCTGTCTTCCTCCGCTTTGTATCCCGCTGCTTAGCCGCCTTGGCGGCGTCCACCGCCTTCTTCACAGGCGATTTAGCCCGGGGCCTCTTCGCAGCCTTAGGCAAAGGAGCCGTGGTCGGGGCCAGCGGCGCGGCTTCAAAATGCGCAGGCTTCTTCACCAGCCGGAGGAGGTTCCGGTACGTGGCCATCTGCGTGCTGTCGGGATGGTCTGCAAAGAAAAGAGGGGAAAGAACGAACATGCATACACCATTAGTACCTAACTCACCGCGAAAGCCGCAGCGCTGAGGGACAAAACCGAAGAGCAAGAGGGAACTGAATACCATGAGGGCCAGTGTACAGCCGCAGCGTGATCGGCCAGTAGCTCAGGGATATCTCCTTGTCCCGACGTGCCGCCTCCCGGACTAGCCAACAAACGTCCTCAATAGTTTGACACCGGTCCGTGAGGTTGGCCAGATCCGCATGTTTCTTGGAAGAAAGGTGACAGAAAAGATTGAAGTGGTCCATGCCCCACCCATCAGCATAATAATAAGGGATGTGCAGGCGCTTGCCCAGGATGGAGGCCGTCACATCTTCAATCTTCATCCCATTCACCCGGAGGAGGATATATAGCCACGTGGTATCCTTGTAATTCTCAGGCTTCCTCTCCTCCCGCCTCATGAACGTGCGATACAGGCAGGCCAAGTCTCTCTCCGGACGCCAGCTCTTGGCAGGAGTCCCCTCTTCCTCTATGGGGAATGGATAATTGATGAGGTCCAGACGGTCGCTCCCTACCCGGCACAGGTCATCCCTCAGCGTCTTCTGATAGCTGTCCTTCGCCACTGGAGGCAGCTCCACTTTCGGCGTCGGCCTCCTATCCCGGGCTTCCCGACGAGCTATCATATATGTCGCCACCTCCTTCTCTTGCCTGTTCTTGAGCCGAAGAAGATGATCTGGCTCAATGTCAAGTACTGGCACCGGTTGCCGGCTAAGGAATCTCCTTTCGGCGCCATCCCAACAATCGGTCTTGTGCAACCGATAGAAAGCCGTCCGGGCATTCCACCACTTTATATAGTCTTCAGTCACTCGGGGCACGCGACCCGGGGCTGGCACCCTGAAGGAGGCAGAGTCCGCCCGGTGGAAGAAGTCCCACCAGCTTCTAGCGTGCTCGGCGACCGCACCTCCCCGGACGTTCCGCGAAGGCAAGCCGAATTGCGCATGATAAGCAGGGATATGCTGGTCATACCCGAAGTTGCGGCCAAATCGGAAAGGGTAATACGGCTCCAGCAGTACGTTGTCTCCCTTCCGGAACACCAACACGCTCGGGCGGATAGCCAGCGCCCAATCCCTCAGCTCGGGCTCCAGCAACGGGCGCACCACGTTTTCCTGGCTGATAGGGTGGACATACCTCTCCACCTGGTCATCCTTGCATTCCCTCTTATTATTCACAAGCGGGCTTGAATGTGCGGCCAGCGTCCAGAAATGAATGGTACCGGCTGCGTCCCGGGGAACCGTGGTCAACCGGCCCCGAATATCATACATCCGCATGGAAGTAGAAGCCGGTTCTGCACTCGCGAACTCCAGCATCCTCGGCACCAGCCCCCAATCCTGAAGGACTCGCGGGGCGAACTCCGGAAACAGTGAACAAACCCACGCGTTGAAGAAATGCAGTGGGCACACGTACCGGGCCTGCCTCGGGAACTGGTGCGTGCTGATGTCTCCCAGTGCCTTATAAATCAGACAGAGCGCCGCCGGGCACAGAGAAAGTTTAACACCCCACGCCATCTGACACGCCGGGTAGATGGCATCTGGCCGAATCACCGTCTCATCCCCGTACGGCATGGCAAATGAACACAGCCAGTACGTCAGATAGGCGGCACAGTGAGTTTGTGGGTCGACCCCCGTCGGATTGGCCCCGCTCCGACGTCCCTTGGAGGGGATCTTCACGTCATGCTTGGGCTTCGCACGTTTCTTGCGAGCAACAGCGGTGCCAACGCAAGGAAAATCTTCATACTGCTTCAGCCCATCATAGAAATATTCCAGCCATACCGCCATACGCACCCGTTTCCTATCCCCACGGGCGGGCTGCTTCCCCTTGTGCGACAGCTGGTACAGCTCCCGGTATGCCTTCATCAGGTACCGGTATGAATACCCCAGAGAATAATAGCCGTCCCCATTAGTCTCGTCTTTGATCAAGTCCGGGAGGCATACTTCTTCATAAGGCTCCCCGTCAATGGGCAAGCCGCTCAGCTGGCTTAGGCTCCACAAATCAAGTGAAGTTTCTCCCTCTGCCGTGTAGAAGGTATTGGTCTCCGCACTGAATACTTCTATCATGCCGCAACAGAGACCCTTGGAGATGGGATAACCATACCGGGAAGCGTACACGCTGTGATAGATGCCAACTCGGACCAGCAACGGGGCGTAGTTGAACAGTACGTATTCCGTGAACTCCACCGCCCCTTCTCGGAAGCTGTGGGCGTCTTGAAGCTTCAGCTCCCCGAACCAGCCCAGTGATAGTTCGTACTTGAACCTGATGGCCAAACAGTCCAATATGAACGGCTCCTCCCTATAACCCCATTTCAGGGGAGCCAAGAATAAACCAAATCGGGGCGACTCGCCATGCACCTTCCCCGCAGACATGTCCCACCTTGCTGGCGTGAACTGAGGGGCCCGCACCAATTTATCTTCAGCCGGCAGCACCCCTTCGATCCCCAGGACCGGCTTCCATTCCCGGGCTTCTCCCACCAGATACATCGGAATGCTCCTGGGGACGCTGTACAATAGACTGTCCCGGGCATGTAGGATGGCCCGCTCGACGGCTTTTATAGTGCGAAAGTCTCGCCCCTCTCGGGAGCGCAGGTGCTTCAGGAATCGAACAAGGTGCCTATCCTTCGGGAAGTCCTTCCTGTACTCTCCGGTGACCCGGTCAAATGTGAAGCCACTGTCAACTCGGGCAAGCCTCCGGAAATCCATGGTCTCCCCGTCGGACTCAGATGACTCTGCCAAAGCGGCTATTTCTGCATGCTCCCGATCCAAGTCTTCCACATTTAGCCAGGTAACTGCTGGTACCGGGCCCCGTGGGATAAGGTCAGCACCGATAGCAGCAGAAGGAGCCGAGGAACCACTTGGGGCAGCCATTTATCTGCAAAGATACATAAACAGGAGATCAGGATAAGCCACATGCAAAAGGAAGTGAAAGACTGTAAAAGAAGGGCTTTGCTACAAGTCAAATGAACAAAATATTGCCAATTTCTGACGAAATTTTGGCAGAGTTTCCCCTAAGCCAGAGGCGTAAGGGAAAACACGGGTGCGCGTCCACAAGGAGTGACGGCCCCAACAAAGCATGGTGGGCCCCGAGAGGCAACACCAGAAGTCCGCCGATCGAAGGAGTCCTCTTCCTTAAGCTAAAAACTCCCCCTGGAGACCCTCACCGGTGCACTGCCCAGTGCCCTTCCCCGGCACACCCTGCAGTTGCCCTCACCGGTACACCCTGGGGTGCCTTCACCGGCACGCCCCTAGAGGCCTTCCCCGGCACGGCCCCTCTAACCCTTCCCCGGCACGCCCAGACGGGCCCCTTCCCCGGCACGCTCGGTGCATGGCTTCCCCGGCACGCCCCCAGGCGTCCCTCACCGGCACGCCCAGACGGGCCCCTCACCGGCACGCCCTTGGGCCTCTTCCCCGACACGCTGCGCACGGGAGCTTCCCCGGCACACTACCCGCCAGGGGGGACCGCTCCCCGGCACACCTCCTACCCTGTTCACCGGTGCACCCGGGGAGCCTCTCCCCGGCACGCCCTGAGGGGTCTTCACCGGCGCGCTCTAACCGCCGCTCCCCGGCACGCTCCGGCCGTCGCCCCTCCACGACGCCGGAGAAGAAGATGAAGAACGAAGAAGAAGAAGGGAGGGAACCAAAAAAAATGGTGGAAGGAAAGGGGAAGGAGGGGGATGGGGAGAGGAAGAAAACGGTGGGGAGCCTAGGGCTCCCCCGACCTCACAGCTACCCGAAGATGAAGAAGGAAGAACAGGGGAGAGGGGGAGAGGAAGGGGAAGACGAGAAAAAAAGGGGGGGCTCCACGGAGGCGTCCTCACCACGACGACGGCAGCAACGGCGGCCGTGCCCGGAGAAGAAGAGGAGTGGCGAGGGGGCGGGGCTCCCGTCCGCTCGGTCGCCAAAGAGAGGGAAAGAGGGAAGATGAGAGAGGGGGGGGATTCGAACGGGCTGACCGTTTGAAGTCCCCCGCTCCCCTTTTTATATAGAAAAAAAAGAAGAGAAAAAAAAGGGAAAAAAAGAGAGAGAAAGAAAAAAAGAAAAGAAAAAAGAAGAGAGAAAGAAAGAAAGAATAAAAGAAAGAATAAATAAGAAGAAAGGGGGAGAATAAAAGGGAAGAAAGAGGAAAAAGGGGAAGAAAAGAAAATGAATAGAAAAAAAAGAAGAAGAAGGAAAGAAAATGAAAGGGGGAGAAGAGGGGGACGTGGAAATAAAAAGGGAGAAGAGAAGATAAAAGAGAGACACGAAAAATAGAGATAAAAAGGAGAGAAGAAAAGGAGAAAATAAAAGAAGGGGAAGCAAAATATATGTAAGATATTAAAATAAATAAATGTATATATATATATACATATATGTATATATGTACCCACACACTGACACCCCTTTACACACTCATCCGCTCACATACGTGGAGGAGTAAGCCGGTAACGTCCAGTAATAAATGTCCCCGGGGAAAACATTCCATCCCCACAATCCTGGTCATGCGGGCGTCCATACAAGCAAAACAACTTTACCTCTGCACACGGCCACCTTTGAAATGGTGCCGTTCCCCTGCAAAAAATAATAATAAGCCCGTCCCTGGCTTATCGCCTCGGGCCTCAGCCACCACCCACATTATATAAAATCGCCATCGCAGGCCTTACGCCCGGATCAACAGAACCCCTATCCTTGCGTTGGCATTAACCTCTTGCCAACGAATAAATCCCTTTCTGGCGCAAGGCCCCGTGCCCTAGCCACCCACTCCGCACAATATGGCCATTACGGACCCTACGTCCGAATCGGCACAGATTCTCCCGTTGCGCTGGCATTCTATTCTTGCCAACGAGTGAACCTTACCTTCCGGCGCAAGGCTTCGTGCCCTAGCCGACACTTGCATATCACTCACTAAAAAAAAAATAAAATAAAATAAAATGGGGTTAAAAATAGAGATACCCCGCCGGACTTGCCCCTGCATGGGGACAAGGGCAAAAATGGCAACAACCCGGCTGTGGCGAAAACCCGAAAGGGCGCTACAGGCAAAATCGGGTACCCCGCCGCGTGAAAACCCGAGAGGGCGCGTGGGCAAAAGCAAGAGGGGGCCGGTACCGGCGAAAACCCGAAAGGGCGCTTGTATCGGTAATATGGTTCAAAAAAAAAAGGAAAAAAAAAGAGAGACCAAGAGAACAATAAACCAGGTTAGTTCCCGACACCCTGTCGGTGCTGACAAAGAGACCAAGAAAGCAACAAACCAAGTCAGCTCCCGACACCCTGTCGGCACTGACAAAGAGACAAAGAGACCAAGAGATCAACAAAGCATGTCAGTTCCCGGCATCCTGTCGGCACTGACGAAGAGACCAAGAGACCAAGAGATCAACAAAGCATGCCAGTTCCCGGCATCCTGTCGGCACTGGCGAAGAGACTAAGAGACAACAAAGCATGTCAGTTCCCGGCATCCTGTCGGCACTGACGAAGAGACCAAGAGACTAAGAGACAACAAAGCATGTCAGTTCCCGGCATCCTGTCGGCACTGACGAAGAGACCAAGAAACAACAAGCCAGGTCAGCTCCGGGCACCCTGTCGGCACTGACGAAGAGACCAAAAGACTAAGAGACAAAAAGCATGTCAGTTCTCGGCATCCTGTCGGCACTGACGAAGAAACAAAGAGACCAACAAATCAGGTCAGCTCCCGACTCCCTGTCGGCACTGGCGAAGAGACTAAGAGACCAACAAAGCATGTCAGTTCCCGGCATCCTGTCGGCACTGATGAAGAGACTAAGAGACAACAAACCAGGTCAGCTCCCGACATCCTGTCGGCACTGACGAAGAGACTAAGAGACAACAAAGCATGTCAGTTCTCGGCACCCTGTCAACACTGACGAAGAGACTAAGAGATCAACAAAGCATGTCAGCTCCCGGCATCCTGTCGGCACTGACGAAGAGACCAGGAGACAACAAGCCAGGTCAGCTCCCGGCACTCCGTCGGCTCTGACGAAGAGACCAAGAGACTAAGAGACAAAAAGCATGTCAGTTCTCGGCATCCTGTCGGCACTGACGAAGAAACAAAGAGACCAAGAGACCAAGAGACCAAGAGACCAAGAGGCCAGGTCGGCTCCCGACATCCTGTCGGCACTGGCGAAGAGACTAAGAGACCGACAAAGCTTCAGTCCCCGACACCTCGTCGGCACTGATGAAGAGACTAAGAGACAACAAACCAGGTCTGCTCCCGACATCCTGTCGGCACTGATGAAGAGACTAAGAGACAACAAACCAGGTCTGCTCCCGACATCCTGTCGGCACTGGCGAAGAGACTAAGAGACAACAAACCAGGTCAGCTCCCGACATCTTGTCGGCACTGGCAAAGAGACCAAGAGACCAACAAACCATGCCAGTTCCCCGGCATCTCGTCGGCACTGGCGAAGAGACCAAGAGATCAACAAAACATGCCAGCCGGTTCCCGGCATCTCGTCGGCTCTGGCGAAGAGACCGAGAGATCAACAAAGCATGTCAGTTCCCGGCATCCTGTCGGCACTGATGGATAGACTAAAAGATAACAAACCAGGTCAGTTCCCGGCACCCTGTCGGCACTGATGAAGAGACAAAGAGACAACAAACTGCTTCGGTTCCCGGCACACTGTCGGCACTGATGAGGAGACCAAGAGACCAACATACTACTTTAGTTCCCGACGCTCCGTCGGCACTAACAAAGAGACCAACAAACAACAAACCAGGTCAGCTCTCGACGCATCGTCGGCATCGACAAAGAGAGAAGAGACGAAGACACCCACGGGCACCGCCCGGCTCATCCTTCGCCTGCGCTACCCGTGGGTGGGGGGCATTTGTGGACACCGAAAATTGCACATCCAAAATGTCATGCTCAGCCCAGCATCAACAACGGCGCCGAGTGAAGAAACCCCCGGGGAAATCAAGCACAAAAGGCTCCACAGCCCGTGGGCCTCGAAGAAAATCAAATGGGCCACAACTTATGCTCACAATGGGCTCAAAATCGCCCATTTAGCCCTTCAGCGGCACGCCCTGGCAGAACCCTCCAGCGGCACGCTCCCTTCAGCGGCACACCCTGCCGCGGCCCTCGCCGGCACACCCCTATGGGGGTTCACCGGCACACCCCTATGGGGGTTCACCGGCACACCCCCAAGGGGGTTCACCGGCACACCCCCATGAGGGGGTCTTCACCAGCACACCCCCATGGGGGGGGTCTTCACCGGCACACCCCCATGGGGGGGGTCTTCAACGGCACGCCCCCTGGGGGGTCTTCAGCGACACACCCTGTAGGGTCTTCAGCGGCACGCCCTTCAGGCCGTTCAACGGCACGCCCATCCGGGGCTCCAGCGGTACGCCCTTTTGGCACTACAGCGGCACGCTTGTTCAGCCCTTCAACGGCACAGCGGTGAAGCTCTTTCAACGGGCGACGTGAGGCCCATGCCCTACACATCCTTGGCGCGCAGTGGAGCCGTCTGAGGTGGCAGCTGGTCGTTGGGCCACGTAGCCTACCCCACTGACAGCCAGTACAGGGGCAGGTCAAACCCATCATCACAGCCGGCTTCCCGCCTTCGACGGTCGTGCTCGAAGTCGTCGGTGGCTGGGAGTATAAAAGCCTCCTGTTAAAACACAAAGAGGGGGACATACAGGGAGGAGAACGGGAGAGACGAACAGAGAGAGGAGAAGAGGTTCCAACAGTAGAGGGCACACACAGGAGAAAGAGGAGAAGAAAGAAGAGAAGAAGAGGCCCTCCCGGCCTGTGCTCCGTCCGACGGCCACCGGGAAGAAGCAAGAGTAAGAGAGAGAGAGCTTGTTGTATTGGGGGAAAGGGTTGGGGATAGTGGCCAATGTCTTAGGCCCGGATGTTTTCGTCTCTCTTGTATCCCATTCCTCCTGGGGGTTCTTTGTCCTTCTCCCTTTTGTCCATGGCCCCATCTGGGGGTTTGCTTTTGTAATATATATGTAGGGCCACGCCCTCTTGATTTTCATGAATGAAAACCACCTTCTCCGGGTTCCTCTTCGATCTTCGATGTTTTATGCTAGGCTTTGCGGGCTTTTCGACGGACGATCCGTTACTCCCTCTGTCTCTTCATTCCTCCGGCGTCTTTAGGGTCCTCCACGTCGATGTAGGTTTCCCCCTTCTGTTAGCCTTGGTTTCACAAGCCCTTCAATCCTCTCCATGGCCATCTGCTGTGTCCACTGGCTTAAGGGAGAGGGAGACCCTCACCCTCTCTCCAAACACACAGTGATCAAGTGGCCTGCCCTTGGCCTTGAATCCCCTTTCTTTTCTTTAAACGGCTTCTAAGGCCCCCAGCTTGCACACTCTGTTTGAACTCCCAGCGATGCCTCTTCCTGGCCCTTCGCCGGCACCCCTGTTTGGTCCCTCAGCGGCACGCCCATGGGGGTTGTCCAGCGGTACGCCCCCCCCCCATTTATCCTTGGCCGGCACGCTATCTCCTCGCCTTCAGCGGTACGCCCCAAGTGCCCTCAGCGGTACGCCCTCCTCTGCCCTCAGCGGCACGCATACCAGTCTACCCCTTTGGCCGGCACGCTCCTTGGCCGGCACACCTGATCAGCCTTGGCCGGCACACCGCAGGCCTTCAGCGGCATACACCCTCAGCCTCTCAGCAGCCCACTCCTTGGCTTTGCCCCCCGAGCCCTTCCCTTTACGTTTTCCGAGGCTCTTTAAAGGTGTTGCTCCCCCGGGGGCCCATCTCCAGTTGTCGGGTTCCGCCACTCCATGTGGGCGCGTTCCCTTTATCTCCCTTACGCCCCGGGTCAAGGGGAGATGCTGCCGAATTTTTGTGGGAAAATAATAAAACATTAAAAGAGGCAAAAGGAGGCAACAAACGAGCAGAATAACTAATGAAACCTTCCAACTCATCAAATTACTGCCGGCACCCCAACGAGAATTGAACTAGGCTAATTAACCACCTGGCCGCCCGAAAACCCGACCCGCAAGAAAAGAGACCGAACCGAACCAAGAGAACAAACACGGGAGGAATTTTATATGAAACTACACAAGGGTTAAGACAAGAAGAAAAGAAAAGCCTTAAAGCAGGTAATCAAAACTGAGTTAACCTCCATCACTCCCTGCCCAACTCCCAGCGGCACACACACACCCAGCCTTCAGCGGTACCCTCTCTTGAGCCTTCAGCGGTACACTCTACAGCCCCCAGCGGTACGCCCCTACAGCCCCCAGCGGTACGCCCCTGCAGCCCTCAGCGGTACGCCCTTTGCAGCCTTCAGCGGTACACCCTCTGCAGCCTCAGCGGTACACCCCCTGCAGCCCTCAGCGGTACGCCCCAGCCCTCAGCGGTACACTCCCGTTTTCCCCTTCGCCGGCACACTATACACATACACATACACAACTTGACAAGGGCATTAATAATAGCAAATAAATTAATAAAAAATTACGTTAACTAAAGAACTCCAAATGCGCAATATTGATCATAATAAAAGAGGCGGGAGGGGTAATAGAGAAATAAATAATAAACCAATGATAATAATAAGAATAATCATGCATAGAAGAAGAGAAATCATCCCGGACAAAGGCACGAATAAATAGTAAACATCAAATCAGAAATCCCAGAAGGTATAACCTAGAAAGCTCTAGATAAAAGACGCTAATGCCCACGCCGCAGCCCGCTCTCTCCCCGGGACCCGGGGCAAAAGGAACAACAACGTTGCCCCTCTAGGTCGAGCCCGAGTCTCGGGAATCCCCCCGATATGGCCGGGCTTTGATCTAACCTCGGGCCGACATCCTAATCGGACCGGATTTGTTTTCTCTTTCCGGACACCTTCCGAATCCTCATTGAAATTGCCATATGCTCGGCAGACATTTGGAGGGATCTACCTCGGTTTTCTCATTATGACGATGCCACGGACTTGTGTCCGAATACAAAAGGTCTACGAGTGGCCGACACAGCCGACAGTTTATGGCCTTAATACACCTTCAGTGTGACCCATCCCTATCTCTCTCGTATAATTAGTGTTACTCCTTTCGGCCGCGGGGCCTCTAATTTCGGCAATTAATCAAGGGTATTCCCTCGTATGAGGGATGTAAACGACGTCGTGACCTTCATGGCGCGACGGGATTCGGTCCCGACACGAACCACACAACCGTCTGACGAAGTCAGATCGAGCGCACCATGGGCTCTCCGGAGCCCGAATAAATTGTCACTCCGGTGACTGGCACGCCCACGCACTTAATAAAACGAACAGACGAACCGGGAACCACCGCTTAACGGAAAGTGCGTCCACAGCCTGTCTAGGTCTTTTCTAGACTTTCTTTTGCATGCCTATTGTAGGTGTAGGTTGGGGCATTTGTGCGTGATTTTTCCCCCTTTTTCTCGTTGCTCCTTACTCCTCTTTCCCTTTCTAGGCCTGCTTGCCTGTTCGGGTTATTCCCCTCGTCCTTACATGTTCCCTACTCCTGCTTCCCTTTCTTTTGTAGCTTTCTAGTGTTGTTTCTTGCGACTGTCCTTGTTGTTCCGTGTTACTGCGTATTTTTCAGTGGGGATCCGCGTGACCCCTACTGAGCCAGTGACACGGGGCTCACCCCTATTTTTCAGGTGGGGTGATGTGTTCATTCTACTTCCGCGGGTCTTGAAGTTCAAGTCGTAGCCGCTAGCTGGTACCTCCGTCGGGCTTCCCCCGACTTTTCGGTACATCTTTTCTTTCTGTCGACTGTACTGCTAGACTGCTGTCTTTAGCTTTGGACTTGACTCTGGGTATATAATTGTTTAAAATCTGTTAATAAAAATGTAATTTTATTTCTGCTACTTTAGCAGCCCGATCTAATGAAATTTAATTGCTTGCTGTCATATCTGTCTGTTCAATGTACTACATGACAATCCTTTTTCCCTTTGGAGCTTTACCGCTCTTGGGAGGCCTCGCGGGTTCCAAGTGGTATCACGTGTATTCGGTAGTCCTACCGGGTATACCTGGTATCCGGGATCCGGGTCGCCACAGTTGGTATCAGAGCGTTGTTGTGTGAAGTACATGGGAATCTTAGATATACAGTGTCCAGAGTTGCTAAGTCCAATACAGTCTTCAGCTGGCATTTGGTCGTTTTGTGGTTGTGTTGTCGGGTTGTTCTTCCTTGCTTACCCTTGCTAGTCCTTAAATTTTGAGGATGAAATTTCTTAAAGGAGGGGAGGATGTAATGTGCCGGATCTTTGTTGGATCTTTATTGGGTCTTTCGGATCCTTTTCAGAGAGTTTCAGATTACTTTTGTAGCTCCCGAGTTGAGTTTTACGATCCGTGTGGGTTTTTCTCTCGTACTAGTTACGGAACCCTACGGTGAGTTTATTGTCAGTTCATCGACTCGTGGATGATACAGTGGCGATGTGCTCTTCGAGCCGGTCGTTTCGACTATTTTTACGTATTTTTCTGAGACCGGGCCAAAAAACGGATTTTTCAAAAATTAGGAAAATTTCATAATTTCTTTATATAAATTCAATTCCACTATCTCCCCTGCTCATTTTCAACTTCACGCTATCTCACTCCGTTCTCTCCCGTCTCTGGTCCGTTCGGCGCGGGGCGCGCACCGTTGCGGAGCTGGCTGAGGTGTGGACGTGCTTGAGTGATCGGTTCGCGGGAAGGAGCAGCGGATGGAGCGTGGTGGGCGCGATCCCTCGGTGGATTCCGAGAGTGCATCGTTCGTGATTCGGTGGTTTTCGCCGTGATTTCGTCTCTTCGGGGCACTGTTTCTTCGGTGGAGGTAGGGAGATAGACCGCCACTTCCTTCTGCACATTTTCCCTGCTTCTGTGCGTTGTTTGGTGCTCGATCGGGGGAGATCGGGCCGATTTAGTGAAAATCGTAGTTTTTGGGGTTTTCAGGGTTCGTCGGAAAACGGCAACCATTTGTGATGTGGTTAGTGTCAAACTGACCGTTGCGATGTCTGGATCCTATTCACGTAAGCTTCGTGTCGATCGGTTGTCATTCGAGGCCGGTAGGAGTCCGGGAACCTCGGTGACCCACTTTGAGTCGATTTGATGAAATCGCCCCGATCTCTCGTTTTAGGGCTTGCATGTGGGCTTTTGAGCCTCCTAGAGTTGTTTTTCGTCGTCTAGGTTTGTTTCCCCTGCGCTTCGACGTGAATGGGGCGTGGAACGGCCCGATTTGGCGTTCCAACTATGTTCCCGCCGTGACCGGTGTAGCGGTCGTTTCAGAGACCGTCACATGTCTCTGACGGCCCTACGACAGACCGTCACAGTGTCTAGGCATTTTTAGTTCTTCGTGGTTTTGGGAGTGTGACGGCCCAGGGGAGGCGCGTCACAGCTCTCTGACACGTCTGGGATGATGCGTCACGCCTGTTTTGTCATCTAGCGTTTTGGGTGAGTCGGTTCCCCTGACGCGCCCGTCCTGGTGCGTCAGGTTTGTGTAACGCGCCTGCCCCAGGCCGTTACACTCTGTTTTAGCTGGGTTGGGTGGCTGTTCCGATTGTCTCTAACGGCCCTGCCCCCTTGCGTCACAGTGCTGTAACGCGTCCGCCGTGGACCGTTACGTGCTGTTTGTCCGAGTTTCAGTTTTGGGTCGGTTGGCGTAACGCGCCTGTCCCCACGCGTTAGGTGGGCGTAACGTGTCTGCGCTCGTGCGTTAGGCCGTGGTAAGGCACCTGCGCTGGTGCGTTACGTGGCTCGCGTTGTGTCTTTGTGCCTATTGTCTCTGACGCGCCCGCCCTAGTGCGTCAGGCCCGTGTAACGCGCCTATGCTAGGCCGTTACAGTCCTGTTGTGGCCGTGATGGCCGTTGGGATTTTTGGTGTGTGGTCATGTATTGTGGGTCTGTCTTAGGTAACGTTAGGGGTTGTTTTGTAGCGTGTCTGTGTGTGTGTCTGTCTATGTTAGGGTGATGTCTGTCGCTCCCGTGGTCTGGCCGCTTTCCCCGTGGACATCGGTCGATGCTCCTATGAAGGCTAAGACTACGTTTCTGAGTCTGTCGGCAGTTTCCTGTGCTGCCTTTGGTGTTTGAGGTACGGGTGACAATGCATGTTCGACTGTCTGTACTTCAGCGCCGCGTTTCGAGCTTCTTCCTTGCGTCGCCCTAGACGTGCAGCAGTCGAAAGGTGACCCCGATATACGGTTTGTAAGCTAGTTTATGTCGGCTCATGCGGTTACCGTTGTAATTTCCCGGATCTTTATTGGGTCTTTCGGATCCTTTTCGGAGAGTTTCGGATCGCTTTTGTAGCTCCCGAGTTGAGTTTTACGATCCGTGTGGGTCTTTCTCTCGTACTAGTTACGGAACCCTGCGGTGAGTTTATCTCTCACTTTATCGACTCGTGGACGATACAGTGGCGATGTACTCTTCGAGCCGATCATTTTTGACTATTTTTGTGTATTTTTCTGAGATCGGTCCAAAAATCGAATTTTTCAGAAATTAGGAAAATTTCCTAATTTCTTTCTATAAATTCAATTCCACTATCTCTCCTACTCATTTTCAACTTCACGCTATCTCACTCCGTTCTCTCCCGTCTCTGGTCCGTTCGGCGCGGGGCGCGCACCGTTGCGGAGCTGGCTGAGGCATGGACGTGCTCGAGTGATCGGTTCGCGGGAAGGAGCAGCGGATGGAGCGTGGTGGGCGCGATCCCCCAGTGGATTTCAAGAGGGCGTCGTTCGTGATTCGGTGGTTTTCGGCGTGGTTTAGTCCCTTCGGGGCACGATTTCTTCGGTGGAGGTAGGGAGATGGACCGCTACTTCCTTATGCACGTTTTCCCTGCTTCTGTGCGTTATTTGGTGCTCGATCGGGGGAGATCGGGCCGGTTTAGTGAAAATCGTAGTTTTTAGGATTTTCAGGGTTTGCCGGAAAACGGCAACCATTTGTGATGTGGTTAGTGTCAAACTGACCGTTGGGATGTCTGGATCCCATTCACGTAAGTTTCGTGTCGATCAATTATCATTCGAGGCCGGTAGGAGTCCGGGAACCTCGGTGACCCATTTAGGGTCGATTTGTCTAAATCACCCCGATCACTCGTTTTAGGGCTTGCATGTGGGCTTTTGAGCCTCCTAGAGTTGTTTTTGATCGTCTAGATCTGTTTCCCCTTTGCTTCGGTGTGAATGGGGCATGGAACGGCCTGATTTAGCGTTTCCACTATTTTCCTGCCGTGACCGGTGTAGCGGTCGTTTCAGAGACCGTCACATGTCTCTGACGGCCATATGACAGATCGTCACAGCGTCTGGGCATTTTTAGTTCTTCGTGGTTTTGGGAGTGTGACGGCCCAGGGGAGGCGCGTCACAGCACTCTGACGCGTCCGGGGTGATGCGTCACGCCTGTTTTGTCGTCTAGCATTTTGGGTGAGTCGGTTCCCCTGACGCGCCCGCCCTGGTGCGTAAGGTTTGTGTAACGCGCCTGCCCCAGGCCGTTATACTCTTTTTTAGATGTGTTGGGTGGCTGTGTCGGCTATCTCTAACGGCCCTGCCCCCTTGCGTCACAGTGCTGTAACGCGTCCGCCGTGGACCGTTACGTGCTGTTTGTCCGAGTTTCAATTTTGGGTCGGTTGGCGTAACGTGCCTGTCCTCACGCGTTAGGTGGGCGTAACGCGTCTGCGCTAGTGCGTTAGGCCGCCGTAACGCGCCTGCCCTGGTGCGTTACGTGGCTCGCGTTGTGTCTTTGTGCCTGTTGTCTCTGACGCGCCCGCCCTGGTGCGTCAGGCCCGTGTAACGCGCCTGTGCTAAGCCGTTACAGTCTTGTTGTGGCCGTGATGGCCGTTGGGCTTTTTGGTGTGTGGTCGGGTGTTGTGGGTCTGTCTTAGATAGCGTTAGGGGTCATTTTGTGGCGTGTCTATGTGTCTGTCTGTCTATGTTATGGTGATGTCTGTCGCTCCAGTGGTCTGGCCGCTTTCGCCATGGACATCGGTCGATGCTCCTATGAAGGATAAGACTACGTTTCCGAGTCTGTCGGCAATTTCCTGTGCTGCCTTTGGTGTTTGAGGTACGGGTGACAGTGCATGTCCGACTGTCTGTACTTCAGCGCCGCGTTTCGAGCTTCTTCCTTGCGTCGCCCTAGACGTGCAGGAGTCGAAAGGTGACCCCGATATACGGTTTGTAAGCTAGTTTCCGTCGGCTCCTGCGGTTACCGTAGCGTCCTACGGGGGGAGAAAACTAGCTAGAGGCCTGGCTCTAGGCAGGAGCCAGTGTGTGCAGACGTGGTCAGGGGCTGAGGACTGACGCCGACGGGCGTAACCCTGACTAGTACTTGTACCTGTGTTTCCACGTGGGTCTGCGACTCGGCCTTGTCCATGTTGGTCACGATTGGAGGGTGGTCGGGACACTTGTGGTGGGTGTTCTGGTGCAGTGTAAGACGTCAGTGGACGCATCTGGCCGTTCTTCCGGTGTGGGGGTTTTCCGTCGCGTGGCGCGCGACTCCCGTGCTCTTCCTGTGTTGTGACCTATCCGGGTTGGCCTTTCCGTGGCTGTACTCGAGGTATGTGCCTGTCTAGGTCTTTTCTAGACTTTCTTTTGCATGCCTGTTGTAGGTGTAGGTTGGGGCGTTTGTGTGTGATTTTTCCCCCTTTTTCTCGTTGCTCCTTACTCCTCTTTCCCTTTCTAGGCCTGCTTGCCTGTTCGAGCTATTCCCCTCGTCCTTACCTATTTCCTACTCCTGCTTCCTTTTCTTTTACAGCTTTCTAGTTTTATTTCTTACTGTTGTTCCGTGTTACTGCGTGTTTTTCAGTGGGGATCTGCGTGACCCCTATTGAGCCAGTGACACGAGGCTCACCCCTACTTCTCAGGTGGGGTGATGTGTTCGTTCTGCTTCCGCGGATCCTGGAGTTCGATTCGTAGCTGCCAGTTGGTACCACCATCGGGCTTCCCCCGACTTTTCGGTACGTCTTTTCTTTCTGTCGACTGTACTGCTAGACTGATGTCTTTAGCTTTGGACTTGACTCTGGGTATATAATTGTTTAAAATCTGTTAATTAAAATGTAATTTTATTTCTGCTACTTTAGCAAACCGATCTAATGAAATTTAATTGCTTGCTGCTATATCTGTCCGTTCAATGTACTACACGACAATCCTTTTTCCCTTCGGAGCTTTACCGCTCTTGGGAGGCCTCGCGGGTTCCAAGTGGTATCACGTGTATTCGGTAGTCCTACCGGGTATACCTGGTATACGGGATACGGGTCCTCACAGTTGGTATCGGAGCGTTGTTGTGTGACGTACTTGGGAATCTCAGATATACAGTTTCCAGAGTCGCTAAGTCCAGTACAGTCTTCAGCTGGCGTTAGGTTTCGTGATTCTCGTTTGTTGCTATCGTTGGTGTCCTGTGTTCCAGGTGTTCCCTGTCGCCTTTGGCACTGGAGCTGATGATGTGGTCAGGCTATCAACTGAGAGGACTGTGTTTCCTTATTTAAGCTGCTCCCTGATGTAATGCCCCGGATTTTTTTGGATCCTTGTTCATGGGTCCCGGATCTGGGTTCTTGGAGTGTCCGACTCCGTTGTGTCTGAAATTTCGTTTCGGACATCTTTCGTGTTCGGATCGGCGCGATCCGGAGTTGTTTCGGAGGCCCGGAAGCGTTCCGCGGTTTTTCCGCGTGTGTTTTCCGATTTCCGGTGTGTGTTTCGGTAATTCCTTCGGAACCTCGTTACGGGTGAACCGGGCTGTTCACCAGGGCGTGAGTGGTACCGTTGCGATCGGTGTGTTCCGAGGATCGCAGAAACGTGATTTTCTATTTTTTGATATTTTTGAGAATTTCCGGATTTTCTATATATAACCTTTTCTCTCTCTCCCCATCTCATTTTCTCTCTTCCCTCCCTCTCTCTTCTCTCACGTTCTCTCCTCTCCCCCTCTCACTCCGGGCGGCCGACGGAGGCGGCGAGGGCGGGGCGGCGTGGTTCGTGGGATGTGGGGCGACGAGCTCGGGACGAGGATCGTGATGGTGGAGGCGGTTTGTGGGATCGTGAACCGGCGAGGGTTTAAACGGCATTTTCTTCGTGGATCGGCGTCCACGGTGCGTCGAATCTTCAGTGGAGGTAGGGAGATGGACCCTCAACCCACGCACTTCATTTCCCGCGAGTTTTGTAGGCCGCGGTGAGCCGAGCGGGCTAAACGGGGTAATTTGGAGAAATTGCATGTTTTTGGGGTGTGAGCCGGATCTTCCGTTTTACCGTATTTTTGGGCGATCCAGGGGTTTAGATGCATGCCTAGGGGCTTGGGGAATGTTTTCCCTTTTGTTTCCCCTTCACCTGGGGGTGAACGGGGCGTGGAATGATTTTTTTCGCGGTTTCCACCGTTTTCGGGCGCGGACTGAGAACGCGCTATGCTCCAGTAGCGCGTTCTTGATGGTCGCGCTGCCCCGATGGGGCGCGTTCATCGGAGAAGATGAACAGTAGGGCGGTTCCGGTCGTGCTATGGGGTCCTAGCGTGATCTGCCTTGTCGCGCTAGGGGTTCCTAGCCCGATCTTCCTTGTCGCGCTAGGGGTCCCTAGCGCGACCTGTCTCGTCGCGCTAGGAGGCCCTAGCGCGATCTTCCCTGTCGCGCTAGGGGGTCCTACCGCGTTCTTCCTTGTCGCGCTAGGGGTCCCTAGCGCGATCTGTCCTATCGTATGGTGTTCCTCTTGGGCCGTGTATGTCCCGGACACCCCGTGGAGTTCCGTGACCGTGTCTTTGGGTGTCCGGAGGTTCCATTTACCTTGATTAGCGTGCCCGTGGGCTTGGTGGGTCCGGGTGACCCCAGGCGTTTCGGGTTTCCGTGTTCTCGCTCGATCGAGTCACCGTGTATTGATGTGTGTGCGGTGGAGTTCCCCCGCATGTCATGAGTCTTCCTGGAAGATGATCCCCGAGTGGGTCATGTGTTTGGCCGTGGGTGGTGCGTCCATTTCTTCTCCGACCGCGGTCACCATGCGATGGTGCTGGTACGTGGGACGGCCCCCGTACTTCGTCAGGTTCGGACGTTGTTTTCCGTTGTCTTGAGAGTCTACTCTCTCAGTGATCCTCCACTAGTCGTAGCTTCCTGCTCACGCGTGTGCGGACCCACCTGGGAGTGGTGGAGAGCGCGACCCGGTGAGACGCGGTTTTTAGGCTGGTTTCCGTCGGCCCCTTGCCTTTGCCACCAGAGTCCGGTGGGGGGGAAAATCAGCTAGAGGACCCGACCTAGAGCAGATGGTCTCTGTGTGCACACGTAGTTGGGGGCTTAGGACACGCGCTGACGAGCGTGACCCCAGCTAGTCCTTGTTGTGGTACTGGTTACTGTGTGTGTCTGAGTCTCACGCCTAGGGCGTCGTAGCTAGACACTTGTGGCGCGGTGTAAGACGTCAGGGGACGCATCCGGTCGTTCTTCTAGTGGGAGGTACTCCTGTTCTGGGCAGAGAGTGACAGACTGTCAGTTGCGTGACTTCGACCTTCGGGTTTTTGGTCGTGTTGACCGTTGAGTTTCGGTTGTCTCGCCGTGGCACGTGTGTCGATTTTTGTACCGTGTGACTGGTTCTAGTGTAGTTTGGTAGCCCTTGGCCGTGAGTCTGGGGTGTGTTTCTGGTACAGTAGGAGTAGCTGTAGTGCCGAGGTTTTGCCGGCCACCGTAGTTACTTTCCTGCTTTTGTAGTTACTTCTTTCCGTTGCTGTCTTGCTAGCGTAGCTTTCCTTCTGCCGTTGTTTCTCAGTTGGGGTTCCGTGGGATCCCTACTGGGCCAGTGATAGGAGGCTCACCCCTGTGTTACAGGTGCGGCGGTTCTACCTCGAGGTTCGAGGGTGCTGTGCGGAGGTTCTTAGTTGCCAGCTTGCCGGGCCGAGTGTTCACTTGGCACGTGGTACGTTTTACTGCTTTAGACTGTACTTTCTGTTGGACAGGACTATGTTGTAGTTGTTTATTTAATTCTGTTAATTGTTGAATTGTCCTGCTTTATTTCCTATTTCCTTGTACCTCCACACTCCTTTTTATCCCTTCCGAGCCTCCCGCTCGTGGGCGGCGGGCCGGGATTCGAATGGTATCGGGCTCCTCCCGGTATCCGGATCTCGGGTCGTCACACCTGATGTGTCGGCCGTTTTGTTTCTTGGTGTCTGTTCGTTTCGTTGTTAGGTTGTCGGGTTGTTCTTCCCTGCTTACACTAGCTAGTCCTTAAATTTCGAGGATAAAATTTCTTAAAGGAGGAGAGGATGTAATGTCCCGGATCTTTATTGGGTCTTTCGGATCCTTTTCGGAGAGTTTCGGATCGCTTTTGTAGCTCCCGAGTTGAGTTTTACGATCCGTGTGGATCTTTCTCTCGTACTAGTTACGGAACCCTGCGGTGAGTTTATCTCTCACTTCATCGACTCGTGGACGATACCGTGGCGATGTACTCTTCGAGCCGATCGTTTTGACTATTTTTGTGTATTTTTCTGAGACCGGGCCAAAAATCAGATTTTTCAAAAATTAGGAAAATTTCCTAATTTCTTTCTATAAATTCAATTCCACTATCTCTCCTGCTCATTTTCAACTTCACGCTATCTCACTCCGTTCTCTCCCGTCTCTGGTCTGTTAAGCGCGGGACGCGCACCGTTGCGGAGCTGGCTGAGGCGTGGACGTTCTCGAGTGATCGGTTCGCGGGAAGGAGCAGTGGATGGAGCGTGGTGGGCGCGATCCCTCGGTGGATTCCGAGAGGGCGTCGTTCGTGATTCGGGGGTTTTCGGCGTGGTTTAGTCCCTTTGGGGCACGGTTTCTTTGGTGGAGGTAGGGAGATGGACCGCCACTTCCTTCTGCACGTTTTCCCTACTTCTGTGCGTTGTTTGGTGCTCGATCGGGGGAGATCGGGCCGGTTTAGTGAAAACCGTAGTTTTTGGGGTTTTCAGGGTTCGCCGGAAAACGGCAACCATTTGTGATGTGGTTAGTGTCAAACTGACCGTTGGGATGTCTGGATCCCATTCACGTAAGTTTCGTGTCAATCGGTTGTCATTCGAGGCCGGTAGGAGTCCGGGAACCTCGGTGACCCATTTAGGGTCGATATGTCTAAATCGCCCTGATCTCTCGTTTTAGGGCTTGCATGTGGGCTTTTGAGCCTCCTAGAGTTATTTTTCGTCGTTTAGATCTGTTTCCCCTACGCTTCGGCGTGAATGGGACGTGGAACAGCCCGATTTGGCGTTTCCACTATTTTCCCGCCGTGACCGGTGTAGCGATCGTTTCAGAGACCGTCACATGTCTCTGACGGCCCAACGACAGACCGTCACAGCGTCTGGGCGTTTTTAGTTCTTCGTGGTTTTGGGAGTCTGACGGCCCAGGGGAGGCGCGTCACAGCTCTCTGACACGTCCGGGGTGATGCGTCACGCCTGTTTTTGTCGTCTGGCATTTTGGGTGAGTCGGTTCCCCTGACGCTCCCGCCCTGGTGCGTCAGGTTTGTGTAACGCGCCTGCCCTAGGCCGTTACACTCTGTTTTAGTTGTGTTGGGTGGCTGTGTTGGCTGTCTCTAACGGCCCTGCCCCCTTGCGTCACAGTGCTGTAACGCGTCCGCCGTGGACCGTTACGTGCTGTTTGTCCGAGTTTCAGTTTTGGGTCGGTTGGCGTAACGCGCATGTCCTCACGCGTTAGGTAGGCGTAACGCGTCTACGCTAGTGCGTTAGGCCGCCGTAACGCGCCTGCCCTAGTGTGTTACATGGCTCGCGTTGTGTCTTTGTGCCTGTTGTCTCTGACGCGCCTGCCCTGGTGCGTCAGGCCCGTGTAACGCGCCTGTGCTAGGCCGTTACAGTCCTGTTGTGGCCGTGATGGCCGTTGGGCTTTATGGTGTGTGGTCGTGTGTTGTGGGTCTGTCTTAGGTAACGTTAGGGGTTGTTTTGTTGCGTGTCTGTGTGCGTGTCTGTCTATGTTAGGGTGATGTCTGTCGCTCCCGTGGTCTGGCCGCTTTCCCCGTGGACATCGGTCGATGCTCCTATGAAGGCTAAGACTACATTTCCGAGTCTGTCGGCAGTTTCCTGTGCTGCCTTTGGTGTTTGAGGTACGGGTGACAGTGCATGTCCGACTGTCTGTACTTCAGCGCCGCGTTTCGAGCTTCTTCCTTGCGTCGCCCTAGACGTGCAACAGTCGAAAGGTGACCCCGATATACGGTTTGTAATTAAGCTAGTTTCCGTTGGCTCCTGCGGTTACCGTAGCGTCCTACGGGGGGAGAAAACTAGCTAGAGGCCTGGCTCTAGGCAGGAGCCAGTGTGTGCACACGTGGTCAGGGGCTGAGGACTGACGCCGACGGGCGTAACCCTGACTAGTACTTGTACCTGTGTTTCTAAGTGGGTCTGTGACTCGGCCTTGTCCGTGTTGGTCGCGCTTGGCGGGTGGTCGGGACACTTGTGGTTGGTGTTCTGGTGCAGTGTAAGACGTCACTGGACGCATCTGGCCGTTCTTCCGGTGTGGGGGTTTTCCGTCGCGTGGCGCGCGACTCCCGTGCTCTTCCTGTGTTGTGACCTGTCCGGGTTGGCCTTTCTGTGGCTGTACTCGAGGTCTGTGCATGTCTAGGTCTTTTTTAGACTTTCTTTTGCATGCCTGTTGTAGGTGTAGGTTGGGGCGTTTGTGCGTGGTGTTTCCCCCTTTTCCTCGTTGCTCCTTACTCCTCTTTCCCTTTCTAGGCATGCTTGCATGTTCGGGTTATTCCCCTCGTCCTTACCTGTTCCCTACTCCTGCTTCCTTTTCTTTTACAGCTTTCTAGTGTTGTTTCTTGCTGTTGTTCCGTGTTACTGCGTGTTTTTCAGTGGGGATCCGCGTGACCCCTACTGAGCCAGTGACACGAGGCTCACCCCTGCTTCTCAGGTGGGGTGATGTGTTCGTTCTGCTTCCGCGGATCCTGGAGTTTGAGTCGTAGCTGCCAGTTGGTACCTTCGTCGGGCTTCCCCCGACTTTTCGGTACGTCTTTTCTTTCTGTCGACTGTACTGCTAGACTGCTGTTTTTAGCTTTGGACTTGACTCTGGGTATATAATTGTTTAAAATCTGTTAATTAAAATGTAATTTTATTTCTGCTACTTTAGCAAACCGATCTAATGAAATTTAATTACTTGCTGCTATATCTGCCAGTTCAATGTACTACACGACAATCCGTTTTCCCTTCGGAGCTTTACCGCTCTTGGGAGGCCTCGCGGGTTCCAAGTGGTATCACGTGTATTCGGTAGTCCTACCGGGTATACCTGGTATCCGGGATCCGGGTCGTCACAACCGTAGCGTCCTACGGGGGGAGAAAACAAGCTAGAGGCCTGGCTCTAGGCAGGAGCCAGTGTGTGCACACGTGGTTAGGGGCTGAGGACTGACGCCGACGGGCGTGACCCTGACTAGTACTTGTATCTGTGGTTCCACGTGGGTCTGCGACTCGGCCTTGTCCGTGTTGGTCGCGCTTGGCGGGTGGTCGGGACACTTGTGGTGGGTGTTCTGGTGCAGTGTAAGACGTCAGTGGACGCATCTGGCCGTTCTTCCGGTGCGGGGGTTTTCCGTCGCGTGGCGCGCGACTCCCGTGCTCTTCCTGTGTTGTGACCTGTCCGGGTTGGCCTTTCCGTGACTGTACTCGAGGTCTGTGCCTGTCTAGGTCTTTTCTAGACTTTCTTTTGCATGCATGTTGTAGGTGTAGGTTGGGGCGTTTGTGCGTGGTTTTTCCTCCTTTTCCTCGTTGCTCCTTACTCCTCTTTCCCTTTCTAGGCCTGCTTGCATGTTCGGGTTATTCCCCTCGTCCTTACCTGTTCCCTACTCCTGCTTCCCTTTCTTTTGCAGCTTTCTAGTGTTGTTTCTTGCGGCTGTCCATGTTGTTCCGTGTTACTGCGTATTTTTCAGTGGGGATCCGCGTGACCCCTACTGAGCCAGTGACACGAGGCTCACCCCTACTTTTCAGGTGGGGTGATGTGTTCGTTCTGCTTCTGCGGGTCTTGGAGTTCGAGTCGTAGTCGCCAGCTGGTACCTCCGTCGGGCTTCCCCCGACTTTTCGGTACATCTTTTCTTTTTGTCGACTGTACTGCTAGACTGTTGTCTTTAACTTTGGACTTGACTCTGGATATATAATTGTTTAAAATCTGTTAATAAAAATGTAATTTTATTTCTGCTACTTTAGCAGCCCGATCTAATGAAATTTAATTGCTTGCTGTCATATCTGTCAGTTCAATGTACTACATGACAATCCTCTTTCCCTTCGGAGCTTTACCGCTCTTGGGAGGCCTCACGGGTTCCAAGTGGTATCACGTGTATTCGGTAATCCTACCGGGTATACCTGGTATCCGGGATCCCGGTCGCCACATTTAGTTTGCTCGGGAATCCCTCGAATCGCCCGTGCCCCGTTGATCTCAGGTCGATCGAGGCCGACCGTTGCCGGCGATGGCCTCCTACAGGCCGTTCCCACAACTGCAGCCCCCTCCCCAGCCACCCTACATGTCGCTGGCGCCCAACCACGATTCCCTGCCACCGCTGCCGCCTCGGCCCCTGCCTTCCGATGGGGTGTATCAACCTAGCAACCTTTTTTTAACTAAGGTCATACTTGCAAGGGGTAAGGGGAGATACTCGACCCCGACCGTCTTACAAGATAATTTGATATATTGAAAGCAAAAAAGGGAAAGAAGGGTTGAGGATACATGGGACAACAAGGGTCCAGGGGGAGGGGGAGGGGGGGCATCTTGCTAAGGAAGGGAGGAGCCCGAAGAACGACATGTGGGCAAGGCCCAATAAACCCAATAGAGGAAAAATGAAACGAAGCCCAAGACATAAGGCAAGGTAACACCGTTGTAGAACGTGGTCGCCGGTGGCTGCAAGCTTGGCCGGTGGTCAAGAGCGCCGGAGGGGAGAACGACGGGCGCATCACCTGGGACGGGCGGAGGGCCAGCAGTCCTCCCGCTGTGGGTGGTAGCAAGGACAAGGACGCGAGAAGGAACAGAGACAGGCACACGAGCTCCATCGCCCATGGACGCCTGAAAACCGCAGACGAGGCAGCTCCAGTCACAGACAGAGGCACGGGGGTGACACCGCCTACAGGTGACCTTACCATCACCAACAACATGGAAACTTAATTCAAAGGTGGTGGGGGAGTGGGGCACCAACCCAGTCTCATGCCGGTGCGTCGATACGCCTTCTTCATCGACCTCATTTCCTTCCAAGTATGGGTGCCCTTCTCTCTCTCTCTCTCTCTCTCTCTCTCTCTCTCTCTCTCTCTCTCTCTCTCTCTCTCAAATCTAAGGGCATTTTAGAGATGTTACTCTTTCAAATAATTTTCATCGGCATATTCATAGAATATTTGACGGTGTTGACGGCTCAAGAATCATAGGGATATAACTGTAATAATACGACACATACCAGGGATATTATTAATAATACGATAAAATTATAGGATAAATATGAATATGATATTTATAAGGGTATATATATATATATAATCCCTACATTAGACGGATATGCATGACACCGTCAAACAGAAGGGGAGATACATTAATTGAAGTACGACGAAATTTGGATATACCTACATGTAGTTGCTCTATTATTTTAGGAATTTTTGTATGCTAAAATTCCTTTTCTATTTAGAAAGGGTCAGATATTGGAGAGTGATGCCATCAACTCTCATGGATATCACAATCCCCCCGCTAAAGGGACTGCAAGAGACTGATGGACTGCTACTTCCTTCTAGAACAAATTAATTATTAACCCAACCACCCTTCCTCTGCGAATATGACAAGATGCATGGTCTCCCTCGGTAAGATCTCACCCCATGATCGTTTACTTTGAAAACAGCTTATCTCTTCTGTCCAGACAGGTGGGAATGAGATTATGTATAGAATTCTCTTATTTAACTTAATAAAATTTCCATAACAATAGTATATATATATCGATTCAAAGGTATTGGTCATCTGATTTTTGCAAACATATTTTGGCAGAAACAATATGGTCATTCAATCTCCATCACAACAATCAGCACTAATATATATCAAATGACATCTTATCATTTAAGAAAAATGTCAATCTTACTATATTGGGTTTAGTTCTCACATATCCAACCTCAGGCGGTCAAACTCAGTTGATGTCACTTAGGATTAATTATTAATGTTGCAACTTCTACATCAGATTGAATGCAGTTCCATAAAATATATATATATATATATATATATATATATATATACAATTATTATTAAACGACACTCTATCAATCTTTAGTAATTTGCAACTAAATTTGAATGATAAAAGATTAAAAAAAATCTGTGTCTGCCCATTCACCATAACTCTGATGAAGGAAATTTGAAGGCCCCACCAGATCGATCCACCGAGATCAAAAATAAATACCTAGATGAGGCATTGATGACCAACACCACCGAACACATCCACCCACATCAACCCGGCAACTCCCCAAACAGGCACTGAGTTATTGACATCACATTTATTTTTTCGGCTATTCCTACAAGAAGAGGAGATGGGAACAGTTCTTGCAGACCAACCACTCCGATCCCCGAGTCCGAAGGACCCCGTCGGAATTAAATGACTGGGAATCGAAAGAGCCCACCCGTTTTTAAAAGAAACGTCGACATTTCTTCTTCTTCACAAGTGCACGGCCAAAGAAGAACAACAGATAAGGATCTGAGGGTTCTTTTTATGCAGAAAGCTAGAAGAGGCAACGAGAAGAGAGAATATTGAGACTTCACACAAAGATTGTGGTGTTCTCGAAACGTCAAGCACCCCACGGAAGAATCTGAAAGTAAGGGGGAAAGGGTTTTTAGATGATTCGGTGACAGAGACATGTCCATCTTGACTTGACAACCGAGTTTTTTAGTTATGATGTGTGTCGTGCATTACGTGTTTATTTTATCATAATCTAATGAGAAATTCGGCCCGATTAAACTGGACATGAGAGGGCATGTTAAAATAATTACTTTTAGTTTCTAAATTTTGCTCGAGTTTATAGAACATGGTTTATCAGTCAACCACCTGAAGAAGTAGCAGTAGGGGGAGGAGAAGAACTCAAAACCGAAGACGAGAGAGGAGAAGAAGGCTACCCGGCCATGGAGTCTGGGAATTACAAGAAGGAACAGGGTGTTTGAAAAGTGTTTGAAAAGTCCAAGCACCTCAAAAAAAGACAAAAAAAATCCTCGTGTATTCCCTTGTCCAAATGAAACGCGGTCAACAGTCAAACCACGCGAAGAGCGGTTCGATTGTGGGCGGAAGGGAACGACGAAGTACACAAAACGCCATGCAGCAAATCAAACTCGAAGAAGATGCCGATTTCTGCAGCACAAGTGGAGACGTTTGAAGAGGAGTCTTGCTGGCGTATGAAGCTGAGGCGACTAATTCATGGGGAGAAAAGTGCTGATCAAATGGCCTCGACCACCACCACTACTCGATCCGGGGAGTTTTAAGTTATCGGGTACCCGCTGCATCACATGAACTCTCTGCAGGCGGAGTTGAGATGCTTCACCAGCTGCATCACCGTCAGGGAGAACTCCTCGTCCATCTGCAAAGAACAACACACATCATGCCTAAACTTGCTGGAGTTGGGCCCTGAGAGATGTAGAGAGAGGATGCTCGTCCGGTTGCAGTATCATTGACTAGCTTCCCGACAAGTAATGTAAACAGTTCAGATGTCGAGGAAAAGTCCGATAGCTTCCTTCTTTGAGGACTCGAAATTCCAAAATTATCATTGGGAGAGTTCATCTGCTCTCTCACTATCCAAATAATTACTTTAGAATGTAGGATAGTTTAGAGTGTAGTCTCTCATTCTCTCACAAACTAAATACTTTCAGATGGTGAAAAAAAAAACTAAATCCTGAGATTTTTCTTGTATCAACTTTCGCAGTCTTAATTTGTTTCCACGCGAGTCCAACGCTTATGAGAACTGCTATATGTGGTACGTACGTGAGTGGAGGTGAGGACTTGCCTTGGCCATCACTGTTATGTCGAGTGCAGACCCCGCGAAGGGCATCACGCTGGTGTTGACGACGCTGAGGTGGAGCTTCTCCACCTCCTCCAGCACCCTCACCAGCACCCCTTTCCGCTGCTCGCAGTGTATCCTCAGCAGCACGCTCTTGTCCGACACCTTGGCCTCCACCTCAGGGAATTGATCGCCGGACGAGGCGGCGGCGGCGGCGGCGCCGTCGAAGTTCTCGCCGGAGGAGGAGGTGTCGTCGTCGGCTGGCAGCTGGGATTTCTTGACGAGGACCACCGACTCGACGGTCCTCTTCGCCGACTGCTCTTCCAGGGCCTTCACCCTCTCCTCGAGCTGTTTGACGTACTTGATGGCGTCTCCCAGGACAGAAGCCTTGTCCACCTGTGGAAAAGGACGAACAAGTTTTGAATGATTTCAGGATCCATCTGCATGGCCCTCGAAGCAAATTGGAACAACTTTAAGCAAGATTGTTTTTTTTCATTGCACCGGTTGTTTAGTTTCACATAAACTATCGTAAAATACTGTACTATTTGACTACTAACGCTAATCATGCACGTATGTTTCTAAATCATACACAAATAGTCTGCCATGTTTATTTCTATCCATATTTCAGGAGAACTACCTAATTAAGATGGCAGTTCTCATGCATTAATCTGTTCTCAACTGGTCTTCTTTTTTTGTGGGTAAACAAGACATCAAACTAATGAAGCCAAACTAGCCTAAAGCGAAGCATTGGTGCTGTGATATTACATGTACCTTCTTTAGGCCAGGGACTATAGCTGACAGCGCTATAAACATCTCGCTAATCTTCTCCCTGCGCCTCCTCTCTGCAATTATGTGGTCATGAGCCTGAGAAGGTGGCCGGGCACCCGAGTTGGCGACCCTCCTACCCCCCCGAGCTGCCGTGGAAGAGATCAAAACCCCCACCTCCTCCGGGTTCGCCGACACCGACGCTCCGACGAAGCTCCGGAGGACATGCAGGGGATCCTCCGCCGCGTCCGGCCTGCCGAAGGAGAGGATCCTCGGGGTCGAGGCGCGGGGCGCCACCGCCGCAGGCAGGACCCCGTGCGAGTTCCAGCTGCTGCCCGTCTTGGGAAGCTTCGCGGGCCTCTCGCCGCCGGCCGCCAGGCGGGGGGCCGGCTCCGCGGGCGAGCGGCCGGCGAAGGCGGCGGTGGTGCCGGTGCTCTTGGGCGGGGTGGGGAATATGGGGTAAGATGTGTGGCTCTCGGAGGAGAAGGAGTTCTGGAAGTCGTCGTCGAGGGCCGCCGCTAAATGCTGCGAGGTGAGCTCGTCGAGGGTGCTCATCTCACATTGATGGATGAAGCTGTGGTCCTCCATTGCCTGCAAATTCCAACTCATCACAAGGACTCAGAGAAAGATTCACCACCTCCAAAGGAGTATAAACGTTCGTAAGCTAAATCTATCACTTGGTGTGTTCCATTGCAGAGTTGAGAAATCTAAACAGTAGTAGATCGCTGAGAGCTAATGAACATACCAAGTCTGACAGCCAAGAGGCGGATAACTCCATGAACACGGATATATGCCCTCGAGCAAGAAGGTGAAGAGAATCTGAAAACCCAACGAAGGAATTAATCATGAGTCTACAGCAGTGGAAAGCGAGAAATGGAACTGCTCACAGTCTTGAGTAATATCTCCATATCATGAGCTATCATTCATGAAACATGACCAAACTTACGAGAATCCCCGCAAAATCACATGCGACACCCGAGAACCAGGAGTTCAAAAAGATTTGCAGGCATGCCTACCAGCATAACGCGCTCGCTGACTGCCTTGGGTGAAGTGCCCCAAGAATAGGAAGGAACAATAAGAGAACGAAGAGAAACCCGAACATTAGGAGGAAATTAAAGAAGAAAAGAGATCCATTTGAATACCCGGCTATCAGTTCAAAGATCCACCCTGCTCATCAGCAATTCTTAGATGTGAAGTTCACGATCTACAGGGAAGCATGAGAAGCAAGCAAAAGCTTGAGCTTTCTCCTTCCCAAAAGAGACACAAAACTGCTAAAAGCTGGGGGCTCTCTCCTTTCCGAAAGAGAAAACCCTCAAAAGAGCTAATCAAATAGAGAGAGAGAGAGAGAGAGAGAGAGAGAGGAAAAAATGCTATAACACTCATCATAATGTATATGTGCAGATGAAGCTGAATCCATCAAAGGCTGATTACAATTTACAAGCAAAGGAGGCTTCAGCAAGCAAAGGGAGGAGGAGGAGGTGTGGGAGGAAGCTCACCTCTTGTTGAAATTATACCCTCCCTTTCCCAGCCTTTTCCAAAGCTGAAAGCGGAGCTCCCCCACCCCTTATCTAGTTCTTTCAACGGATTTCTTATTCCTCAGTGTGAACTGTGAACCCCTTTCTTCCTTCCTAACTATTGGGAAGAAGGCATGGACTAAAAAAATATTTCTACCCTTTCTCCATGTAAAAGCTTGGACCATTATGGTTGTCAATGGGTCCGGCCTTGACTGGGCTTAGTTAGTCTCGGTCTCAGAATGACTCATTAATTTTAAAACTCGAGTTCGACCCGAGTCTAGATTTTGTCGGGTCGGGTCTGACTATTTCATTTAAGTGTAAGGTTAGACTTCGATCCGATTCCGTCTAATAATGAAAAAGTAATAAAAAATATTGTATATAAAAATATAAAATTCAAAGTCTCACTAATTATTTATTTAAAAAGAAAATTTTTAATTTTAATTAAATAAAATTTGAATTTTTAATTTTCCAACCAAGTAAACGGGAAAAAAGAAAAAGAGATCAGATAGGCCCGCGAGCTTAACTAAAAATTTGAGTTCGGTCGACGAATCTTCACCGACCCGACCTTTAAACTCGACTAAAAACACGTGATCTGAACAAACGGTGACAACATGACCCAATGTCGGGCTAGTATTGGGCCAGTATTACAAGTCCGTCTGACCGGCCCGACCCACTAACGGTGTTATGTTGGAGATCCACTCTCTCTCTCTCTCTCTCTCTCTCTCACTCATTTACTCGGCTTTGGTGAGCTGCAGACCATTCTATAAATATTCTCTCTCTGCCGACCACGGAAGGGTAGGGATTGGAGGATCCATTCTTCTGTCCTAGCTCATCAAAACTAGAGATAGCAACATCTCGTCAAGTGTTGTGGATATTTATGCCCTCAAACGTGTCCTCTAGGGGATCCCCTAAGAGAGATCAACTCTCTCTCTCTCTCTCTCTCTTTACAGATCTCTCTCTCGCATCTACTCGGCTGTGGTGAGCTGCAGACTATTCTATAATATTCTCTCTCTGCCGACCACAGAAGGGTAGGGATTGGAGAGGATCCATTCTTCTGTCCTAGCTCATCAAAACTGAAGATAGCAACATGTCGTCATGTGTTCTGGATATTTGTGTCCTCAAACGTGTCCTTTAGAGGATCCCCTAAGAGAGATCAACTCTCTATACGCGACATGAGGTCTCTGACGTTTTGATTTGTATATGAAGGTGTGAATGCAATCGGGTCCCGAGAAGAAGCTCGTTCATACGTAGAGAGAAGAAAAAAATACTGTCTTATGATTATACTTTTGAGCACACGCTGCACACGGTCGGCCACATGACAGTAGAACCATCTAATTCTTACTGGACCGATATATGTTTATTTGAACAAAGCTGGACGACGAGCCAAGACATGGGGGTGTTAAAGATAGTTGGACGTGCATGTAGTACTGCTTCCTATAGTACAAGAGTTGTGAATGTTATTGAGTCTTAATGTCAAGATAAGATTCGAATTAGTTGGTAGAGAAATTAATTAAGAATTAATATATACATGAAGTGACTCATAAGTACTCAGTATAAGACTAAATAATTTTGGTTAACACCTTCATTCATATGAAAATCTCAGGTGAAGCTTTATAAAAAAAGATGACGTTCTTTAAAACCACGAAGTGATCACACTGTAATATCACATCAGAATAATAACTTTGGCAATGTGTGTACATATATATGTTCTTAAAAAATCTTAAACTTCATGTAACAAGGCCCTTTTAAATCTTCGTGTGAGAGCTAATTAACGACGTGACAGACTAACACCTGTGGCGAAAGTTGTCACTTGCTGAACAAGAATTAGCTTCGTTTGGGAAAAATGGTGGAAGTGATGCATATCGTTACAATCTATGACAATGATATAATTATTTTTAAATAAATTATAAATATTTTGGTGTACGTAAAAAATAGATTTTTTGTGAGTACGAGAGATATATAGACTTCTCAAGAGTGGATAATCTCTAAAAGTTCTTTTTAATGAGTTTTTTTAATAATTACAATATATTCTAATCATTAGAATAGAGGGAAAATCTCCAAAAATCGACGAATGTACGATAACCTGCGAAGAATTAGAAATCTGAATTTAAAAAGTGAGATTTTTTTAGACAATTTTATACAAAATTTATTCACACTTAGATACATTTTCAAATGAGATTACTAATTAGCCCTCATTTTTAAATAAAAATGTTACCCCTGGAACCTCCCGTGATCTCTGGCGAGACTGATGGAACTCGCAGTGACCGATCGAGTAGAGGGAACCTCATGATTGACACGTACGGTAATTAAGGCACCTACCTGTAGTTAGATTTTCCCTTTAACTTCTCTTCTACCAAGTAGATCGATGTGATTATTTTTAGGAAGAAAGATGATTAACCCGACATTTATTACAAATCTGTGGCCAACTTCTTGCTTTTGGGCATGCATTTCGATCTTGATAAGAGTAAGTAGGGATCTCCATTAATTTGTGGGATCCAGAATTAGTAAATACGCAACTTAATTTGTTCTTCCTTCAGGCCTACAAGCTGCTTGCATGATACCTTTCGGGTTTCAAAGCTATATATTCTTGAACTTCTTCTTCTGTTCCTTCTCGTTCCTCTTTTTTTCTTCATAATTCTGTCTACTTTTGCATGCAGTCAAACACATCACATGGGTATGGATAAACTCTACCCCCCCATGTAAACCTGCACTCTGCTGGTAATTTCATTTTGGCACGGATGCACTGTCACGTTATTGCAATTAACTACACCTCTCTCTCTCTCTCTCTCTCTCTTATATTGGCACTATTAATTTGTCTCTTCGTTTGTTTATCTTACTGGTTCAAAGTTTCCGATCGATAGAAGCAGATCATTTGGACTGTAAAAACATCGTAAGTGCCATGAAAAAAAAGTTCTCCGACACTCTTTTAAGATAAGGAGGAGACCATCTGCTCCCTTCCATACTCACCTGTACCTTCACTTGTATTGAAGTATCAACGAAGCTCCACTTTTCAAAATCCTTTTGTCTAACAATTTGAAGTTAGGTGACGTGAAAAATGTTTATACGACATCGTTTATTTTATCGGTGCGACTTATACTGAGTCAATCATATCGTATCATATTGGGTCAGATTGAGACGATCAACTAAATATGATCGAGATGATCTTAATCTTTCAAATCAGGTTCAAATCTATGAGTTAAGACATATCATCTTATCTGAACTGCACGGAACAGATGTGAATGGTCGATACGGTGAATCTTGTCCTATAGTACAGTAGAGTTGTTGGGATGATGATTTCAGATTCTGAATTATAAACATTTACGTCCCAATTTTGGAAAACATATATAAAAACCTACCAGCTTGTTTTTATTATCCCATCAAAGCTGGTTCAAAGGTTGCCATGGGAGCACGTGGGAAGAGATCACACTGGGCCAGGCCCCATTTCATATGTGAACGGGAGAGACTCACCCCCACATCGCCACCGGTGGCCGCGCGCAGGGCAACGTGATAAATTGCGCATGCCGATGGTCCCCTTTGGCAGCGGCCATGACAAGGACCGTTACAATTTAGGATTTGTAAAGATGGTGTTCCCTGTCGCCCGCGGTGGTCCTAGACACGTGGCAATTGGCATTTGCTTGGAACTCCCTGAATTTATACTTCAATCACATATATACTACTAAGCAATAATCTGTGCGCCACCTTCAACAATTACACATGAGGTATAACACGTGCAATATTTTTTTTTAAAAAAATTAAATTACTCACGTGTCAAGTTAATTTGATATGATAATCACGTCATCAAATGACGTGACATGAGAGTCACATAAAAATAAAATTTTAACTCTTTAAACAGTGAAAATGAGAGAAAATTTTTTACATGATTTTCACGGCATGTTATTCGGTGACATTATCGACACATCAAACTGGGATAATAGATGATAAATGAGACAATAGGTGATAATTGTTAACATGGTCAATCATCGTATGAATCTCGTCCAATTGAATGTTTTTCACGTATGAAGGGTTTTCAGGGGGATCTATCCAAATTGTTAAATATATATATATATATATATATATATTATATATTATAAAAAAATGCCTGAATTTTTCTCCGATTCAATTACAATTGTTTAATTTTTTTCTTTAGTTTTATTTACGTGTCCTCTAATTCAGTTAGAATTATCTGATTTTTTCCTTTGGTTAAGTTAGAATTGTCGATTTTTTTCTCCAATTTAATTATGTATCTTCCGATTCAGTTAGAATTGTGTGTTTTTTTCCTCCGATTCACCCCAGTTCAGTTATAATCATCTAGTTTTTCCCCTCCGGTCCATTTACGTGTCCTCCGATTCAATTAGAATTATCCAATTTTTTTTTCCAGTTCAGTTAGAATTGTCCAAATTTTTTCCTCTAGTTCAGTTAGAATTTTTTAATTTTTTTCCTCTGATTCAGTTAAAATTGTCTATTTTTTTCCTCCGGTTCAGTTGGAATTGTCCGATTTTTTTCCTCCGATTCAATTAGAATTGTCTAATTTTTTTTTCTCCAGTTCAGTTAGAATTATCCAACTTTTTTCTTTCGATTTAATTATATGTTCTCTAGTTTAGTTAGAATTGTCTGATTTTTTTTTCCTAAGATTCAGTTATGTGTCTCTTTCAATTCAAATTTTTATGTCTCCCATGTTTTCTCTTCCTTACAAAGTCTACAATAATATAATAAGAAATTATATTCTTTATGTCTAGGACTCTCACAGGTAAAATCGCATGCCAAGAGTTTTGCATCTATCTAAGAGTTTAGCCCATACCTCATCAAGAGGTTACAACAATAGATAAATATTTGGAATAGAAAATACGTACTCATAAATATCTCCTATATCCTTTATCTCCAACCACTTCATCACCTTCACGAGGCATAAAGTCTGATTTGTGAAGGGAAACTGCGTCGATGACCAGAACTGCGAGCAACCTAATATTCTGTTACATAATTTTTCAAGTCATTTATCTCTTCCAAATTGTTAAGTCATTTATAACTCATTATGTATTCGCATTAGAGGTAGCCATATTTCTTAGTTGTGCATATTGACTTTTATATATAAATTTGATTTATATAACTTTAATTAGTCAAATGATTCTTAATTCATTTTATGTTTCTGAATGTCATTGACCTTAAATATTAATCATAACTAAATTTTATGTATTTCTAAAGGTCGTGATGCGAATAACTTTATGCATTCTTAAGGGTAACGGTGGAAATGTAAATTTTATCTTTTAAGATAAGGAAGGAGACCATCTGCTCCCTTCCATACTCACCTATACCTTCACTTGTATTGAAGTATCAACTAAGCTCCACTTTTCAAAACCCTTTTGTCTAACAATTTGAAGTTAGGTGACGAGAAAAATGTTTATACGACATGATTCATTTTATCGGTGCGTCTTATGCTGAGTCAATCGTGTCGTATCGTATTGGGTCGGATTGAGACGGCCAACTAAATATGAGATGACCTTAATCTCTTCGAGTCATGTTCAAATCTATATGACTTATGACATATCGTCTTATCTGAACTGCACGGAACAGATGTGAATCGTCGATACGGTGAACCTTGTCCCGTAGTACAGTAGAGTTGTTGGGATGATTTCAGGTTCTAAATTATAAACATTAGCGTCCCAATTTTGGAAAACATAAAAACCTATCAACTTATTTTATTAGGGATTTTTACATGAAAATTATTGTCAGAGGTGAATTTATAAAAAAATCATTCTTAGAAATGTATTAGCAAACATATCACACACTTAATTTAAATAGTGCATAAATGCCGTTTAAATGTGATTCTTTTTATAAATATTTGATAAAAAGAAGTGATATATGTGTAAATAAATATAGTATTTTTACATAATTTAAATTTACACAGTGATACATATGTTAATGTATTTCTAAGAATAATCTTTTTATAAATTCATCTCTAATAATAATTTTTATGTAAAAAACTTTTTTTATTATCCCATCGAGCTGGTTCAAAGGTTTCCATGGGAGCACGTGAGCACGTGGGAAGAGATCACACTGGGCCAGGCCCCATTTCATATGTGAACGGGAGAGACCCACCCCCACATCGCCACCGGTCGTCGCGCGCAGGGTAAAACAAAATAAATGGCACCTCAAAGCAACGTGATAAATTGCGCGTACCGATGGTCCCCTTTGGCAGCGGCCATGACAACTTAGGATTTGTAAAGATGGTGTGCCCTGTCGCTCGCGGTGGTCCTGGACACATGGCAATTGGCATTTGCTTGGAACTCCCCTGAAATTCTACTTCAATCACATATATACTACTGAGTAATAATGTGTGCGACATCTTCAACGATTACACGTGAGGTATGACACGTGTAATATTTTTTTAAAAAAAAATTAAGTGACTCCTAGGTCAAGTTAATTTGATATGATCATCACGTCATCAGATGACGTGACACGAGAGTCACGTAAAAATAAAAATTCAACTCTTTAAACAGTGAAAATGAGAGAATTTTGTTTACATGACTCTCACGCTACATTATTTGGTGACGTTACTGACACGTCAAATTGAGACAATAGACGATAACTGAGATAATAAGTGATAATTGTTAACACGGTCAATCTTCGTATGAATCTCGTCCAATTGAATGTTTTTCACATACGAAGGATTTTCAAGGGGATCTACTCAAACTGTCAAATAAACATATATATATATATTAAAAGAATTATCTGATTTTTTTCTCCTATTCAGTTAGAATTGTCTGATTTTTTTTCTTCCGATTCAGTTAGAATTGTCCGATTTTTTTCTCCTCTAATTCAGTTAGAATTGTCTGATTTTTTTCTCCAGTTTAATTACGTATCCTCCGATTCAATTAGAATTGTCTGATTTTTTTCCTCCGGTTCATCCCGATTCAATTAGAATCGTCTAAGTTTTTCCCTCCGGTCCAGTTATGTGTCCTTCAGTTCAGTTAAAATTATCTAATTTTTTTCCTCCGGTTTAGTTAGAATTATCTGATTTTTTTCTTCAGTTCAGTTACAATTTTTTAATTTTTTTCCTCCAGTTCAGTTAGAATTATCTGATTTTATTCCTTCGGTTCAGTTGGAATTGTCCAGTTTTCGTCCTCCGATTCAGTTAGAATTATCTGATTTTTTCCTCCGATTCAATTAGAATTGTCCATTTTTTTTCCTCCAGTTCAATTAGAATTGTCTGACTTTTTTCCTTCGATTTAATTATATGTCCTCTGGTTCAGTTAGAATTATCCAATTTTTTTTCTCTGATTCAATTACGTGTCTCTTTCAATTCAAATTCCAATGACTCCCATGTTTTTTCTTCCCTACCAAGTTTACAATAATACAATAAGGAATTAAATTCTTCATGTCTAGGACTCTCACAAGTAAAACTACACGTCAAGAGTCATGTATCTATCTAAGAGTCCAGCCCATACCTCATCAGGAGATTACAACAATAGATAAATATTTAGAATAGAAAATATGAACTCATAAATATCTCCTAGCCTTTATCTCCCGCCGCTTCATCACCCTCGTGAGGCATAAACTCTGATTTATGAAGAGAAATTGAAATTACGCGTCGATCACCAGAACTGCTAACATCCTAATACTCTGTTACATAATTTTTCAAGTCATTTATCTCTTCCAAATTGTTGAGCCATTTATAGCTCATTATGTATTAGCATTGGAGGTAGTCATATTTCTTACTTATGCACATTGGCTTCTATAAGTTTGATTAATAAAACTTTAGTCAAATGGTTCTTAATTCATTTTATCTTCCTTAATGTCATTAATCTTAAATATTAACCATAACTAAATTTTATATATTTCTAAAGGTAGTGATGAGAATAATTTTATGTATTCTTAAGGGTAAATGATGGGAATGCACATTTTATCATCATGAACTATGAATCATTTGGTGCCATTAGTTGTCAGATTGTTAAAAAATATTCGAAATAGATGAGTTATGTCTAATATTTTATAGTTATATTTTTTAAGTTTCTGAATCTGTCTAACTTAAGAGTTTGATTCTTTTAAATTTGTCGACTTTAAAAATCAAGTTCACATTCTCTTCAACCCTCTTCAAATACTTTTATTTTTAAAACTTAATTTTATTTTTAAATTTTAAAAATTAATATGACTAATATATTGACAAAATTTGATCGCGTATATTTTCATGACACATTGTAATTTTATTTTTAACTTTTTTATTATGCACGTAACGATTTCCTTTGACTAGCATAGATATAAATAAGTCAATACCTTGTGTACTAGGGAGATGAGATGGCGCATCTCTCGGGATTTTAAGGGAATAATTGAAGTGCAGAAAGTAAGACTTCCAAAGAACAATTAGATTTAGAAAAATTGGAGTGCACTCAGTGTTCAAATATGACTATAGGTTTTAGATGATTGTGAGGTTCGCATGGACTCTATCACTCTATCCCATAAAAAGGTAGCGTTAATTACATCTAGTGTGGATAGAACGAGAAAGCCCCCGATTGATCCATCAACATTGGAAGTCTGATGCTATTACCTCGATAATTTTACAATTCTATTGTAAAGTTTTGAAATTTTGTGAAGGTATATGCAATTTAATATCAAAGTTGAAGATTTGAAAAAATATGAGAATGTTGGATCTAAATCTGAAATCATGTGCAAAGATTACACACATTAAGGAGGGAAGTGTTCGCCGGCTCACTAAGGCTTGCCTAGGTGGCCTGCCACGCAAGTCAGGCTCTCTAGGCTCACGCCCAGTGCTCTAACCCAGCACGCATCCTGCCTTGACGTAGACCCAAGCTCGGGCGCCATACGCGCTTGCAACTTCCCTGCTAGCAGCCATGATGCATGTCCACGACAGTGCATTAATGACGGGAGGTGCATCAATCTAGCAAAGGGAAAAGAGAGGATGCTGTCCATGCTACTCCCCATGACAGGGAAGCCCCACGCCTCAGGTGAGCCCTACCGCATTAACGACGGAGCTACCCCTTCCAATAGAGTAATGGCGAGCCAGCGCCCACTCCTCTCTGACTCGTCAGGCACGCAAACGGGGCTCACGATCCCTCCGACCATGGCAACCTAGCAAAAGTAACGGTCAACCCCACGGTGACGATATAATTAATAGGGCTCTGGCCCGACAGCCAAGGGAGGTATACGACCTAACCATCTTAAGTTCTCACTCCACCTCTCTAGTCTCCCTCTCTTCTCAAGTGCTCGCCTTCGTCTTGCCACTTGTTTGACTATCGGAGAGTTGTCTCTTGTGATAACTTTCGGGGCTTCTTTTGACCATTTGCCCGTGACTGTAGGTCTCTTTCCAGCGAAACGTTCCTTCCTTCTCCCATCAAACAAATCTATGGAGGTGTGATTCATGCTTTGAGTAAGTAATCTCGACCGCTACACAAATGTTCATCGATATGGAAAAGTAAATTTTCATTGACTTAGGAATTTGACCAGCATCATATCACTTATTCAATATAAATTTTATCATACATTGAGTTGAGCATAGATTTGGCAAGTTCACAACTGCAACATCACACCTCGTGAGAATTGACATTTCATATAGTTAATCATTGACATATGTTGGTATTATTTAAATTTCTAACTTAGTTACCAAGACAGCAACATTTATTTTCACATGAAATATTTATTTATCATTTTTTGGTGATCATGACAAAATCATTAAACAACGATAATCTATCATCATAATTTCATCATTTATAGCCTTTAACTTCGTGAAAGGCCAAGATTCAATGACAAGAGTTTATGGAGGGGCATCTCCAAGATAATCACTATATGCGAAAACTTACTAGAATAGGGAATTCTTCATCTTCCGACTTAGTGACTTCCATTTCAGCAGCATGTCGAGTGGACGAGGCAGTGCCCGAGGAGTTAAGCGAACAACAAACCCATTCTAGGAGTTTCTAGAGAGTGATTGCCTTTAGAAGCCAAATGGAGTAGAGAGTCATGTAAGTGATAACTATGAAAGTTAGACATCCAAAGACCCCTTTCCAAAAGAATTTCAAGGATTGCCACTTAGAAAATATCTAGGAATGACGATCATGATGATTATTTGACATTGAGGAGTCATGAAAGGAGGTGACCATTCTCCGTCACCTTCGACACCGGCTGGCTCTTCTTCAGTTTTCCTGGAGCTCTCAACCTCGACGGTCACCACTGGTCTATAATGTTGCTCGTTACCTACGCTGTTTGTTCGTCGCCCTAGTGGCATTTTGGGTCAAGCTTGGCTTGTCTGTTCGCTTTGGGCTATCTACTTATCCTTGTACTGTGAACGTTTGATTTGAATGAATATATCAGCTGGTATGTTTTCAAAAAAAAAAACATTGACAAACCAAATCCACCATAGAGGTAGGTAACTGCCCATGTTTAACCTGACACCGAAGCCCCATATGCCATGTCATGGATGCCATAGAATCCCCAACACCATGATCATCCCAATCAAAGAAACATCAAAATAGAAAATGGGGAGAGAAGGATTTGCACCCTTGAAAGGGGAAATTTATATATCATAGAGAAAAATCAACATTGTCATGAAAGGAAATTTCATATTTAGCAATAAAGTTGCTGATCAATTCGACTGTAATTTATATATCATAGAGCTTATTCACATGAAATTGCATAGAGTTAGTAGGGATCTCCTGAAATCAAAGATAAAACTATGTGATGAATAGGCAAATTCCATGAATTTAAAGAGAATTTGCATGGATCATTAAAATATAAGCATAAGGGGAAAAGGGGAAAGATTTTTTGAAGGGATATAGTCCTTCTCCTCGATAAAAGGACACCACCACACTCTTGGGAACGATCATCCCAAGTGTTGAAAAATAAGGTGAAAATAGAGAAAGAAAAATCTCTCTATCACAAAGACAGATCACATGGCATAAAAGGAAGTCCTCATAGTTTAAAGAAAATTCCAAGACATCAAATGAAGTTGAAAACATAAACAATGATCATATTTTGAAAGAAAACTGCATAGAAGTAAGAGATATCAAAACGGGAGGGGACAATCGATTTTTTAGGGGATGAAGTCCTTCTCCATAAGAAGGTGGCACAACCATACTCCCGTAGGACGCAACCCTAAACCCTAAGGCCCCCTTTGCTAACCGAGCACGATTAGCAGAGGCTGTGTGAGGGGGGAGGCGGGGCCCACCGGGAGATTCTCTTTCCCCGGTTGCGCTATCCGCTCGACCAATCCGTTGTCAAAGTCGCCCTAAGTTTCCAGCACAATCATAAAGAAAGATGCATAGTGAATGAAAAGAAATTAGTGCATCACAAAGAGTATTTGCAAATCTCAAAGGGAAAGCTTTAGAGCATGCAAGAAAATAACAAAATTTGAAAAAAAATTGAATCTTCTACATAAAAATTGCATATTACATACAAAAGAGAGAGGTAACTTGGGCAAGGGGAAAGATTATCATCAAAGGGATGGAGTCCTTCTTTATGAGGAGAAGGGCCCACTTCGCCCCAAGAAACTCTGAGAACAACAATACCCGGTTGCACATTGCAATATTCTCCCGAGTAGACTCTTCATTTCACTTGATCTTGAAATTTAATAAAAATTTTATGGAGTGAAATGGGGTTTTCTTACATAGGAGAGCTCTTTGAGGGTGATGAGAGCATCAAGCCTTCTCTCCTTCTCTTAGAGTCCCTCCTCCCTTCATAACAGTCCCCTGTAACCTTTAGAACCCTCTAGGAATCTTTGCCTTTTGAATCCTAGTCACTCATGTGCTTAAATAGGAGTATGGATAAGGTTAACTAGGCTGAGTCAAAGTCAAGTGATGTTGGCTCGACAGCGACAAGTACAAGAACCCTTTTAGATTATGATTTCTCTCACTCTAAGCTCCAAATAAGGCACCATCTTTGCATTGCATTCCTCTCAAAGAGAACTTTCCAACGATATATTATATGCTCTATTTGAGGTTTATTTGGTACCCCAAATATTCAACTTAAGCATTAGACCCGTCCGTTGAGTCGGTCTCAAGAGTGCAAGTCAACAAGTTGACTCTGACTCAGGATGACAACGACTAGAACGCATAGTAGTTCAATGTTGATGTGAAATTGAGGGTATTTTTATCTTGGACTTGTCTCGATTTTAGTGCCATGGATTTTGTTGTACTTGATGGATGTTGGTATGCACCTCATGGGTTGCATCGAATTTTTGGACTTTAGCTTTCTTGACACAGCCTTTGTTTGTCCAGGATGACTTTATGTGTGACTTGTATTGACTCGGCTCTTGTTGGCTTTAGCTTTTGACTAACTAAGGGTGATTTTGAAGATGTTGATTTTTAGGGTTGACTTTGACTAAAGTCTAGTTGTTGCTCTTAAGTGCTTTGTCGATATTCTAAATTAATTTAAGTATACTAACTGAGTGAACAATTTTGACTGTTCTAAGATAAGACTGCTAAGTAGTGCAGGTAGAAAGCCTTTTAAAACTTAGCATGAGTAAGGGCAACTTTAAGAATATCATAGAATTGAGTAGTGAGGAGGGAAAACTCCACTGGCCTAGTAAGTCCCACCCCGGTGGCCCACCTTTGAGGCCCAATACTCTCAGCCCACTTCCAGGAATTCCAGCTCAGTATGTCACTGGCCACAACATGCCATGACGTAGGCCTAGGTCCAAAAGCCATACCTATATGCGCCTCCACCCCCCAACAGCAGTGACGCACGTCTCCGGGGGACAGTATTAATAGTGGAAGGCGCTCTAGTCCGGCAAAAAAGGGGGAGGGAGGATGCCGCCTATGCTGCTCCCCCTGACAAAGCAACCCCCACGCCTCCGGCGATCCCTATTGTATTAATGGCGGAGCTACCTCTTCCCGCAAAAAAATGACGAGTCAACGCCCATGCATGTCTGCCTTGTAAGGTGGATAGGCGGGACGACTCACATCTCCTTCGGTCACAACACTCAAACGAAGGCGAAGGTCAACCCACGACGAAGATATACATAGGACCCTGGCCCTACGGCCAGGGAGGTATGTAACTCCAACCCTTCAAGCTCCCTTTCACTCTGGTCTCTCATCCTCTCCTCTTGAGGGTTCGCCACCGCCTGACTAGTTGACCGACTTGACTATCAGAGAGTTGTCCCTTGGAGTATCTTCCATGGCTTCTTCTAACAGTGATTCGTGCATGTAGGTTTCTCTTCGGCGACAACGGCACATCTCTCTTCCCTCGCCAAACAAATTATTGGGGGTGTAGTTCGTGATCGAGTGATGAATCTCGACTGTTACAAGTTGTAACTGTCCTTTCAAAGGTAGCTAAGTTCTTTCCAATTGGTCATATTCATGTAAGGATTTTGTAATAAGGTTCCAGTTGAAGAGTCCATGCTTGAGAGAATAAGGGTTGCATTCAAAGGTCATCAAAGTTATGTTAATTGATTTGAGCAGCATTTAGTCAAACCATGGTTTTACATTCGCACGTTCGGAATTGTACCATTGTGTGACCAGTATGGCCAATGCGTGGGACGTAAACAATACGGTACGTATATATTTTTAAATATAATTTTTTATATTTTAAGATAATGTGACTTAATTATTAGTTTAATTGGTTGGGAATGTTGGATTATATATTTGAGGTCGTGGGTTCAAGATTTGCAACAGACATTTTTTTCTTGTTATTTTTCATTTTTCTTTTCTAATCTTAAATTTTTAAAAAGATTTTCTCATTTTTAAATTGGGTTTTTTGCATATTAGTCCCTACAAATATGACGAATTACTTTTTAGTCCCTACAATCTCTCTATTGTTTAAAAAGTCCTTAAAATCATGTAACTCTTACAGAAAGGCCCGTGTAGTTCATCGACGTTAAAACAATTAGATATTCGATGGAATATTCCATCCTTCCGTTAAAAAAAGTTGAAAATCCTAAACTACCCTTACTCATGACCCTTTCCCAGTGAAACCCTTCACTTCCGCAGACGCCCCACCGCCGTTGCAAGCTGCGGACTACCCCCACCGGCCGCCGCAGACGCCCCACCGCAAGGCCCCAGCCGCAGAAGCCCCACCGGTCGACGCTGACGGCCTACTGCCGACGGCCCACCGACCACCGCCGGCCCTTGCCATCACGCCCAACATGACAAATCGACCCTTGTTATTCTCCCCATGTCTGAAATGGTATGCTATTTTGATGGCTAGATTATTCTCCACATCTATATTTACAGTGATAATAACTTGTTCGTGTCGTATGCAGTCATCAAATGTTAGTGGAATGCAGTTGTCTCGAGGAGCTGTCGTCTCATCTCGTGTGCCGTCGATGGAATGCAACTGTAGAAGGGGTAATTGTCGGGTTTACGTCTCAAATCGTGAGAGGTCGAAAGACAAGCGTTTCTATTGTTGTCCGTATGCAAATACTGACGGGGATTGCGGTTTCTTTGAGTGGGTTGATGATACTACATATAATGTTGTGGATGTCAAATATCAACTGAAGGCGATGGAAGAATGCATGAACTGTGACTATAGAGGGAATATCAGAGCTGGAGCCGGCTGGATGCTGGGAACTAAGCTGCGAGGAGATGTGAACTGTTAGAGTGTGGAGTCAGAACTCTTTCACTCGTGCGCCTCTGCACGGGATCACACTCTGCCTCAGGAGCGCATCCATTGCTTCAGGGGAGCATTCACAGCATCAGGGAAACATGGTGAGCATTCGCTGCTCCAGGGGAGCAATCGCTGCCCCAGGAGTGCATCCACTGCTCCAGGGGAGCTTCGTCAGCTCAGGGGAGCATGGCGAGCATATCGCATCTCCAGGGGAGCATTCGCTGCTCCAAGGGAGCATCATTCAGTCGCTGGAGAGCAATCGCTGCTCCAGGGGAGCATCCTTTCAGTACCAGGGAAGCATTCGTTACTCCAGGGGAGCATATGCTGTCCGGGTCTAGCAGGGAAGCACATGCTGTCTCTGGAGGGCATTCATTGTCCCAGGAGAGCATCACTGACGTCAGGGAAGCATGTATTGCGGGCTCAAGGTATTTCGATGTCACTTGGAGCAGGCCGACCTGCATGAAGAAGTGTCGACTCTTGTCTTGGTAATGCATGAAGAGGCGTCGACACTTGTCTTGGCAATGCATTAACCTGACTGGTGGTGGGGGAGCATCTGCAGTCGTTGGAGGGCATACTCGGTCCCAGGAGAGCATCCGGGGGGATAGACGAGCATGCGCGACTGATGTATCCCGGAAGAGGGTTTCTGTTTAACCGGGGTATTATTGTCTTTAATGTTGTGCCCCTTAGGCACAAGCATGTGCTATGTTGATTTGATGATAGCAATGCTATTTTGTTTTGATGATTGCAACACAGTGAGTGCATTATGATATTATGTGTTCTTTATGATGATGGCATGTTGATTTGAATGCTTGATGTGTTATATCTGATTTAGTGTCTCATGCAGCGTCAACGCTGTGAGTGTGTCTCAAGTCTGCAGCATGCTCGCATAAGTCTATACATTGCATCTTAGCTTGTTTGCACAGCACACCATCAAGTATGGATATTGGTTGCACTCAGAGTCTATTCACTGCTTCATGCGTTGCATTCTAAGTCTAGACAACATTGCACGATGAGTCTTCATATTCAAAGTATGTACAGCGAGTGACTTCATATATGAAGTATGTACATTGCACAGCACTACATATATGATGTCTATACATTGGGCAGAGACGCATAAAGTCTATACAGTGTCTCAGGCTGAGCAAGTCCATACATTGGTCGGTGGAAAGTCTGTACATCTAGAAGTCTGTACATCCACTGTCTTTCTCAGCGTCTCATGCCAAGTCTGTACATTGGCTTCATATGCTCCTAAGTCTATACATCGGTCCTCAAGCATTACAAGTCTGTACATTGGTTCAGACTCTTCAAAGTCTGTATATTGGGCCTTCAAGCTTTTGAAGTCCATACAATGTCTCGCTCACATCTTCAAGGGTGATTGAGCATCGTGAAGTCTGATTGAGCACTGTGAAGTCTATTCAGTGGATGAGCATTGTAATGTCTATACATTGGTTAGGCTCGATCATGCAGCGTTCATTTCATGTCTATACACTCATTCACTGTTCATGCATTCACAGTGAAGTCTGTACATCCGTTTGGCTATGCATCACTATCCACCAAGTCTATACATTGGTAGAGTCTGTACATCAGACGTGCATGCTCGCCTGTCCCCCCGGATGCTCTCCTGGGACCGAGTATGCTCTCCAATGACTGCTAATGCTTCCCTAACTTTGAGGATGCTCCCCTGGAGCAGCGATTGCTCCCCAGAGACAGCATGTGCTCCACATGCTCCCCTGACGCTGGTGATGCTGTCCAGAGGCCATAGATGCTCCCCTGAGACTTCATATGCTCCCGTGCGACAACGCATTTTACATTACAAGTCTATACATCATGATCGTCTTTACAAATCTATACAGAGCTCTTCACTTAACCAACACAAACCATCTATCATTCAAACCTGGTTTAAGCCCAGCACAAAACTACAAATATCATTCATATCACCAACAAATAAACATATACTTGTATCAGTTACATCAAAACTTCACAATCCATAAGAGTTTACATTGAGGATAACAACACATAAAACGGATATGAAATATTGTTCTTCAATATCATTCTTCACATCCGGTCGGCAACAACATTCTTCACATCAGCCAATGTCCTGTAGGTGTGACAAAGAGAGGATGTTAACTATTAGAAATAACATAATCTTTACCTACAAATTAAAAAGTATATTTTAAACTCACAATTTGGCGGGAGTTATTGGAAGTTGAACATGGAGGAATGCTGATCAAAGTTAATGGATGCTTGACTGTCCATATTTATCACCGTGTGCACACGAATGTCTCCTCCGCTAGTGCTGCTGGAGCCCGGTGCCTCCACCGAAATTGTGCGACCTACATGAGTTATACATGTATTAATATCAGTCTAATTCTTATTTCAATTTAGAAATTTAACATGTGTGCTAACTTACCTCTCCCCCGACTGCTTCTTTCAGTGCTGCCCCTGCTGGTACCTCTCCTAGCCCTCCCGTGGGTCTGACCTGGACCAACCGAAGTTGTAATTCTTATCCCTAAACCATATAGAAAGAAAATAAAAATTGATGTTCTTAATATTTCGACTCTGTAAACTGTTAGAGTGTGGAGTCAGAACTCATGCGCCCTTGCACGGGATCACACTCTGACTCAGGAGCGCACCCACTGCTCCAGGGGAGCATTCTCAGCATCAGGGGAGCATGGCGTGCACATGCTACTTCAGGAGAGCATGTAGTCATGTCTTTGTGCGTTCTCGCACGGGAGCATATGAAATCTCAGGGGAGCATCTATGACCTATGGACAGCATCACCAGCGTCATGGGAGCATGACGTGCACATGCGCTATCTCTGAGGAGCAATCGCTGCTCCAGGGGAGCATCCTTCAGTGCCAGTGGAGCAACCGCTGCTCCAGGGGAGCATATGCTGTATGGGTTCTAGCAGGGAAGCACATGCCATCTCTGGAGGGCATTGTGGACATTAAAAAAAAATAATAAGCGAAGAAGAAGTGGGGGGCGCAGGGTGCATATATACAAGTACAAGAAGAAAGAGGGGGCAAAGAGTAAAAGGGAGAAGAAAAAAAAGAGAAATAGAAGGAAAATACGGGTACTGTTCACGCTAGTGTCACACCCTCTCCTTCCGTGTCTCCCTTCTCACCTTTTTTTTCTCTCCCTCACGCGAGAGTCACCTGCGACTTCCCCCCTTTTGCCTCGTTGTCCGGCGGAAAATGAAGGAGGCTCACGCCATTGACCACCGGTCTAGGGCTGGGACCAGGGGAGAATTGCGGAGCCTGATGGATCCTCGTGGTTGCTCTCCCTCGCCGGCCTGCTCGCAGGCCTCTGCCCGAGGTAGCATTGGCGCGCAGCATCATTCCGGCAAGACCTTGATATCCCGACGATGGAGGCAGGCGTGCGGCCGTCCCGCAAATGGAAACCCTCTGCCTTCGTGCTCTGCGAAGTCGGCTGCAGCGACAACCAACCAACAGCAGGCGAAGATGGCCGCGGCTGGAGCAGCAAGGAGGAGCTTCGAGCGGGATCGACCACCCCTATAAGAAGGGCCCTTGCGCGGCTGAAGAGGTGGGTTAGAGAGATCCTGGTAGAATCCCCCCTCTCCGGCAAAAAGTCTGGTAGGAGCGCCCTTGTCTCTGTCTCCAACCGATTTGGCTCTGGCCACGCGAGAGTGCTGTGAAAAAGATCAGAGTGAGAGAGAGCTGGGGGAATAGGGAGCGAGAGTGGAATTTGTGTGAGAGGGTGGGTTATTGTCTTCTCTTCCCTCGTATTTCTTTTCTTCGCTCTTCTTTTTTTTGTGTTGTCTTTCGTAGGGCCTTTAGTGCTCTGAATGTGACTTCTTTCTGTGTGGGGTGAAATAAAAAAAATAGGAGAGGTCTTGCTCCTCTGATTTCTTTTGTGAACATGATATCTCTCTCTGCTATGTGTGCGTACGTAAGTATGATATGGCTATTTACATCTTCTATCTTAGTAGGGTTGGTTCTTTCACTGTATATATATGCATATATAAAACTCTTTTGACTTCTCTTTTTATTTACATCCTCTAAATCCCACCTCGGTGTTTGGCTGGCTCCCCACCACCATTGACACCAAAGGGATGAGGCACATGGGATGCGTCCCGAGTTGAGTCCTTTTCATAAATTTGTCCTTCTTCCCCCTTTGAATTTCTGAATACTCTCGAATTCCTGGGGGCTCATTCCCTTATAATGTAGACCCCAGGTGATTCTCTCCGATGAGTAGACATTAGTGGCTTTATGCCTCGGCAAGGAAAGAATTTTAAGACCATGTCCCTGGAATGGGATTGTGGCGCCCCTTCGGCCAATGGGATTCCTACTAGGCTCGTCCTCAGGATTTCTCCATAACCGACATGGGTTAATGGGGTCGTTGCCTTCAGGCGCACCCTCTTTGTTTCGGGGTCACCCGGAGTTCTCTCCGTGGATGGTGTCCCCTATTTATCCCCCAAACGTCTTGGGTTAAGGGGAGATGCTGCCCAATTTTCTTAAAAAAAAATTCAGGGATCAAACGAATTAAATCAAGAGATGATAACCAATGGTAAGAAGAAGGGCAGGCGGGGATGACTGAATTGAGCAAGCCACGAGGGTCAACAACTTCTAAAAATCTGCCGGGAATAAAAAAAAAAGCACAAATGCTGATCACAGAACTTCCTAATTCAAGAGTAAGAAACTGAAGCTCAATTTGGGTCAATGTGTATCAAGAAAGAAAAAAATACAGGGAACTAAGTCTGGGTTTTAATAGAAAACTGAAACAAAAATGGGGTAAAGATATGGCCTCAAAGCCTCAAGGGTGTTGACACTTACACCCCTTCATGCTAATACATGCCAATCATGCACTGCCATATGAAGATGAGGAAGAAAAATTCATGAATTGAGAACACAAAGAAAGTGAGCAAGAAAAGATGCTTGCTACAACTTCTGGTTGTTGCAGATTTTGGAGATGGGGGGAATTGCAGCTACATGTTTTCAGAGGCAATACTGGGAAATTAATTTGGTTGAGCCTTCACTGCACAGCGAGAGTGATGTGTGTTTAGGAAATGAAAGCCTGAATGATGCTTCACTTTTGATGACATTAGAGAGAAATGGCCATTGGGAGCAAGCTCATAGCTAAAAAAAAAAAAGTTGGAATCTAGTGGTGAGGCTTGGAAATCCTCTGTTCATCATGTTACTGAAATGCAGATAGTGCTCGATCAACATCTCATTTTAGGAATTCACGTGCCATTGGAATCACAATTCATACACCATATGGTGCACAATGCTTGGGAAGAGATTCAGAAGCTCTTAGACATGATTACCTCGTCCACATTAGCAGATGAATCCTTAGAATAAATTCAAATAGCATTTATCCTGATGCATATGCTGATGGCAGTGAGAATACTTGTTACCCCACATATACAAGTCATGCTGAAGATTTGGAGCCTGCGTGTATGGATATACCGAATGTCAAAATTTTCAAGTTATCAGTTGCCAATATATGCTCTCCCTGGTTAAAGATGTTTCTGGAGGAGGAGCCTGCCGAGAAGGCTTAATTAATGGGATGTTTGGAGTCTTTACTGAAGCTAAATCATCTAAAAATTCTTTAGATTTTCAGTTATTGAATATCAATGGAAATGTTCTTAAGGACACTGCCAGAAGCTGGATAAACCAAACATCAGAAAGGAAGGTTGAACAATGGAGTTGTCCTCTTGGTTCAAGAACTGAATAAAGAAAAGGATAAAGAGCAAAATCCAATTGCTGAACTCCTGAAATCGAGATGAACAGATATAATAAAAAAACAAACCATAAATAACTCCAAACTCCAATCTGAAAGTTGAGACCCCCCTCATTAATGCATTAGCACCCTTGCATACATGCATGAGTTGCATGTAATTTTGCACGTGTGATCGGATTTCGTCATAACCCAGTCTGTTTTGGGATGCGCATAATCTGTTCTTCGCGAGAGTCGATTTCCGGGGGCTCAAAAGTCGACTTCTGGAATACCCCAGAGAGAGACCCAGTTCTGCCTGACAGGTAGAAGTCGACTCTTGCACCAGCAAGAGTCGACTTCTGCGCCCAGCCAGAACTGGGTAGCTCCGGGCCTGTGTGCTGAAGTCGACTCCTGCCGGCCCGAGAGTCGACTTCCGCACCTTCAGTGCAGAATGCCTTATGGCTTCCATTGCTTTGCTGTCTCCCTCCTTTTTTTTAACTCGTTTCCTCCCTCTAGATTGTCATTCCACAAACTCAAGAGGGACAAAGGAAATAAATTGCTGCACTTTAATGGAGCATGAGGGTGAATGAAAGAATGAGGAACAATAATATGATTTGGTCATATGAACAAAAGGAAGAAACAAAAGGGACCCGTGAAGTTCTTATGCATAAATCCCCGCCCACTCCAATTCACTGAATTTCCATGGGTTCTTTGGCGAGTTTGTCCTTTCCTCCCTGCATGCATTCTCATGCATGTCATCATCCATGATCAGATTCTAAAGATAGCAGAATTCTCTAGAAGAAAGGGGCCCTTATGAACACGATAAAGAGAATTAATGAACACATGATCAAAAAGAGTTCAATGTGCAAACAAGATAATATGGCTCTCGTCCCCCCCGAGACCCTATGCCTGGGGATATTGGTAAGGCCTCTGCGAGTCACACTTGAACCTTGGGTTCGTCCCACCTTGGTCATTGTCTGACCCATTTCTCAGGCCTATAGCCCGCTATGTTTAAACATGTTTTCCTCGGGATTTAATGTCGGAACATCTCCCTGTTGCTCCTTTGGCACTAGGTATACTAATGAGGCTCATGCGAGCCTCGCCTCGACTACGGGAAACCTTCCCCATTATGTTCGTGGCTTGACTTCGCACCGGGCCAACAATCTCATTGATTCCCTATCGCTCTAAACGGGATTTAACCGAATGTCTCTGATTCATTAAACAATAACCTTGTTGTGTCCCGGCACGCGTATGCTTCGGTTTTCCCGCGATGATCATGGCCTTTCCAAACTGGACATTCGTCTGAACATCGAAAACATAATCTTAAATACTCTTTTGCACCCCCATATGGGAAATTTCAATGATTTCTAATATAGTTTCACAAAACTGATTTTCATGGCCATAGGGCCCCTTCTCCTGGCGACTAATCAAGGGTTTTCCCCTCTCCGAGGGGATGTAATTAACGTCGTGACCTTTATGGCGCGGCGGATTTTTGTCCCGACACGATACACACTTTCGTCTGATCAATCAGATCGAGCGCACCGAGGGCTTCCTTGAAGTCCGAATAAACCGTCACTTTGTGACTGGCACGCCCACGCACTAAATAAACGAAATTGATAAAAAGTGCGTCCACAAGTCTGGCACGTCCGGTGGGACAAAAATTTCCCTTCATCTCTTCGCCGGATTAGAGGGCCCTACGGTCCCTTCTGGAAAGACTAATTGTTTGATCTGCAAATGCAGGACGTTTACTAGGCAAGATGATGGCGGCTACTTTCGGTCCTCTCACCGTGGAGAGCCATGCCCGGGATGGCTACCTAGCCATCCCGCTTCGCTACGGGAGCTTCCCTCCCGTTGTCAGCTTCCCCAACTTCCTCGGGGCAGCGTTCGTGAACCTGTTGGACGTGGATGCGTCCGATGCTGCTGAAGTAGGCACCCTCACCCAGGGCGCCGCCAAGACTGCTGCTGGCCGCCCATTGGCCCAAACCGGTGGCCGCTCCTCGGCCGAGGCGATGAGTTGCCTTGTGCACCACGTGCGCGTCACTGCTGGCCCGTCCAACCAAGGATCGGCATCGCACCGGAGGAGGTGCCGCAAGAACCAGGCGGGGGTTACTCCCTCCGGAAGGCGGATGTCAAACTCCGGCAAATCAATCATTGTCGGTAGCGTCCGGGTGCACCTGAACGGACGAAGGGCGGAGGCGATCCCGGATCGGGTCGTCCCTAATGTGCCGGTGCGGAACTCTTTTCAGGCACTGGCGGAGAAAGAAAAGAAGAAGCCAAGCAAGGTTGAGGGGTCGGAAGAGTGGCCGGCCTACCAACCAGTAGAGAGGAAGAAGGTGTGGGTGCCCAAGGGTACCCGAAATACTCCAGCGGCTCAGGCTGGGTCGGAACAAGTCCGCCTTGAAAGACAAAGAAGGAAGAGTACGGCAGGGCCAACAGATGCAGAATGCCACTTGGGGCTTGCCGCCCCGTCACTGCCAAGGGACGCCCGTCACCGGCGCCCCCGACACCATCACGGCCTCACCGGATCAAGGCATCCATCCCGCCAGTCACACGGTGAAGATGAAGCCGTGCTATACACCCCGACCCCCTTCCACTCACAGGAGGAGGTGAATGGAGTCATGAGGGCCTACTTGTATGGCCCGGCAAGCACCCCACTCGGGCGCCAGAGGCTATTGCAAGCAGTAGCCAACATCCCAGAAGTGCGAGAGCCTCAATCCCCGCCAACTGCTGAGTCGAGGAACATACCAGAAGATTATTACATGTCCCCGCCTCGGGAAGAAGCACAGCTGCGAAGGTCGGTCTTTGATAGACTGACCTTCCCTGGCCGATCAGGCAGAAGGGCATCAGGAAAGACTAGAGACATGAGGGTCTACTCTTGCAACATGGCTGGGGTTTTTGGCCGATATGGGGCCCTACCCACTGAGCCCGAAGGAATGGCCAGGCTGGCCGAAAGACCAGGCCCCCTCACCAGGAGAGGGAGGGCCGCGACTGAGATAATACAGGGCCGTGTCGATGACGCCGCCCCTGAAGAACTCCTGACCACCGTCGTCGCAAATGTCATCACTGCTGGAGACACTAGCGGCCTGCCATCTACCTCATCTGAAGAGGCTCCAGCTGAAGAGAGAGGAGGTACTCCCGGCTCTGCTCTGAACGACCCCGCTGTACTGCTCATGATGCAGCAGTATCAGCAGGAGATTGAATTGTTGAAGAAACAACTGAATGAGAGGAACTCCCAACCCTCCAGCTCCGGACAGACTGAAGCACTGCCTGAAACCCCTGGGGGCAATGGGCAGGCTTCAGAAGCATCTCCACAAGTGGCGGCACCCTCGCCGGCGCTCAACTACGGAGGGAATGCTCCTCCACTTCAACCGCAGCCTACAGCGCCAGTTGCGCCTTCAGCTTTCACTTTCCAGGGTTCTGTTGCCGCACCCCAAGCCACGGTGCTGACCACGCCATTGGCTCAGCCGGCTCACTTCTACCCAAGCCCGGCCGACCCAGCGGCTGTAAGTAAACTGATGTTGGAACAGATGATAGAGATGAAGCTCGCGGAGAGGGGAGACAATCACCATGTCCCCTTTGACGCGTACCGGGTACCTTATCCGGCGTACCATGCTGCCAAGAAGCTGCCACCTGGCATCACCAAACCTCCAAAGTTCGAGAAGTTCAATGGGCAAGGGTCTCCCAGGGAGCACATTGCCTACTATGTGAACATCATAGGCGATCTTGCTGCAGACGAATCCTACCTCCTGAAGTTCTTCGGATCTACATTGACGGGGCTCGCCTTTGAGTGGTACTCGGGCTTGCCCGCGGGGTCCATCGTCGACTGGCTCGACATGCAGAAGAAATTTAAAGAAAGATTCTACATAGCGGAACGAGAAGTCACCATGGCGGAGCTTTACGCCACCAGACAGAGGACTGATGAGTCTGCGCTGGACTACATCAGAAGATGGAGGAACCTCAGTATTAGGTGCAAGCGCCCATTGCACCAGGAAGATGCGGTGCAAATATGTAAGCAGAACCTGAAGAAGGAGGTCCTGGAAAGGATGATCGGCACTGAGGTGAAGTCATTTGATCGCCTGAATAATATCGTGGCGGAGATCGAGGCCTTCCTGGCCCGATACTCCTCCACCCCAGTCGCATCCAGTCAGAAGGCTCGGCAAGCCGAGAAAAGGCCGGTGCCACAGGAGGTTCATGCAGTAGACTTCAAGGCATTTGAAAGGCAGAGTGAGAAGGAAAAAGAAGCAGCCAAATCCCTTCCGGCCAAGCCCGCCGATCGGCGAGAAGGTCCCTCTCTGCGAGAGAAAATGAGAAGCAAACTCTACTCCTTCTGTCGGGACAAAACCCGGCTATTGTTCGAATGGGCTACCAAATACAACAAGGTCACACTCCCAGAGCTGAAGAGACCAGGCGACTTGAGAAAGAAGGACGACCCTCGTTTCTGTCCATATCATCAGATGATCGGGCATAGCATTGAAGACTGCTACATCTTCAAAGACATCATTGAGTCTTTGATTAAGAAGGGAGAGCTCGACATGGGGGAGCTCAGGGTGGAGCCCCCGCAGCCACATGAAATGCCTAATTTGGTTCCCACTGTCAACATGGTGTCGTTGTATCAACAGCTGCCTGAGGAGGTGTCGGAAGCTAGCACCCTGCACACTTATGAGGCTTTCGTCCGAGGGCCAGCCGAGGAGCAAGGAGGTTGGCAGTCCGTCCCGATGAAGACTACAAGAAGAAGGCAACCACCCCGGCCCAGTCCGGAAATTCACATGAAGGGTGTTACACCTAGGCCCCCACAGCCACCGGTAACCCCGGTATGACACGACACAGCCCCGAGGCTAGTCGTGAGGCGTCTGACCCACAACAAGAAAGAGCTCATCCCGATGCGGATGCGCAAGGAGGCCAGCCCCGCAGTTCAGCGGCTGCAGGCCCAGATTGAGGAAATGGAGGAGTACAAGCAGCCTGAGCTCCGTCCCGTCGAGCTCAAGGAGTATTTCCCCTGGGAGCAGCTCCAGGCACTAGAGATCTCCCCTGGGGCCGAAGGTGAGCTGGGAGCGGAAGAAGAGCCTCCTCTGTGGGGGGAGCTCCCCCGTGAGCAACCACCACCTAAAGAAAGGAAGAAGAAGAAGAACAAGAAGAAGGCCGAGGCCGAGAAGAAAGAGGAAGTCATGCTGTGTTGCAACACCCTGTCAGCTTTGTTCGACACCACCCTGTCCTTGAAAGAGGAAGAAGAGGAAGGCCGTCTCGAGCTGGTGGAGATTGACCAAGCCGAGGCCTCTACCTCCCAGTACACCACTAGATCGGGGAAGAAATGGGGACGCCCTCAGCAATTCGACCGCAACATCCTGTTCAAGGGAGAATCAACATACCGTGTACTCGAACCAGAGGTCAAATGTGTAGAGATTCCCCCTCCTTCCGGCCTCTACCCGGAAAACCCAAGCGGCCCGAGTGCCCCTTCGTTCGTTGAGTTCGTACAATCAAGGAGCGGCAAGCAACCGGCACTGCCCCAGAGCCGGCCGGCCAAGAAGGCGGGTGGTCCTTCCATCCCATCTGCAGTCGCTCCTCCCCCAGCAAAAGAAGGAGATGATAACACCCCAAATCATGCCAAATTCATGGAAGAAAGGGAACCATCCCAGCAGGTGACGCAATCCCAGAATGCATCCGGTGAAGGGAGCGGCCTCCCTCCCTAGCCGGCCCCTCGACCGCGAAATAATATCAAGCGGGACAGGACTGAAGAAATGCGGTTGGCCAGTGTCAAGGCCATTAGCAGAATCATGGAGCAGCTTAAAAGAATCCCAACGAGATTCACGGTCTGGGAAATACTCTCCCTCGATGAAGGAGTTCGACAAGCCCTCATTGCAGCCCTACAGACCCCGGCTTACTTTGAAAGCTACTTCGTCGAGGAGCGGGCCGAGGTGAACGTGACCTTCACAGAGGAAGACATGCTGCTACCTACAAGCAACCACAACAGACCACTGTTCATGAAGGGGCAGTTGAATGGGCAGCCCGTCAACAGGATACTAATTGATACGGGAGCGGCAGTCAATATACTCCCGTACAGGATATACCAGAAGTACTACTTTGATGTGCACCTAGTCGAAGTCCACAACATGAAGATCGCCGGCTTCAACCAAAAGTGTGAAGTCCCCATGGGAACTGCAGAGTTCAGCCTCACCCTAGGCGACCTCACCACTAGGGTGCAATTCTATGTGATCAATTCCAACACTACTTATAAGGCGTTGCTGGGTCGCCCCTGGCTGCACCAGAATCAGGTGGTGGCATCCACCTTACACCAGTGCATTAAGTACCCGTGCAACGGGAAAGAGCAGAGGGTTTTTGCAGATCTTCACCTTTTGAAGTGTTCGAGTGCCATCTGCTCGATGCCAAGCTGTACCTGGAAGGATCTGAGGAGGCTCCTTGCACCTCTCATGACAAGGGGAAAGAAAGGAAGAAGGCCGAGCCGAGCGGGTGGTTCCCTCCGCCGCCTCCCGGATACGTGGCTCCTCTAGAAGTGTCCGATGTTTCCGAAGCGAGGGGGCCGATCAAGGCAATTCCCTCTGTTATTTGTGCTCCTCCGGGGGCACCACACCTTGAAGACTTGCTCGAGGACGTCAGGGTACCACCAGGCATCTTCAAGCCCTTAGCAGAGACCGACTGTCACACAGTTGAACCATTGAAAACATGGGAGGTGCCCAACCCCGACGGGAAGCCTACAGTCTTCTACACGGCAAGGGAGCGACCTATCAAGGGAGATGGTGACTGCAAACTCCCTGAAGAATTATGTGACCCTATGGTCCCAATTGCGGGGCTCCCTTATATGGCACCCCGTATGGCCGAAATGGCCAGGAGACAGGGGATTCCCCTTTGCCAACCGGCAAGCAACAAGAAAATGTTCAGAGAAATGTGGCACCCGCCAAACATGGACCGGAGCCTATTGCAAGTCACTCGGCATCCAGGCCTGGGCTTCTCAGTCGAAGAATTCTACGAGGTCGATGTCATCTCAGCCTCAACATCAACAAGCGGTATCCCCTCAGAGGAAGCTGATGCCCAGGGAGTCGAGGGCCAGACTCGTCTCCCACTTCAGAGTGTCAGCCCGCAAGACGAGGAGGTCTTCCTCTGGAACCCGCCTCTGTATAGGGATATAGAGATGTTTCCACCCCTTGTCCAAGGACCGACCCTAAATGGCCGGGCTAAAGGAACACTTCCACTCCAATCTGGCGCGGAGGCGGCGGACAATAATATGGGTCGTATTGTGGACCTCACTCAATATGATCCTATTATGCTCGCCCTCTGCTATCAACAGCAACAAGAGATCGAGATGCTGAAGATACAACTGGCAGAGACAACCTTCCTTTTATCCGACCTGATCAGGAGCATCGCCTCCTGGCAGAGCCCGTGTACCAGTCAGTCTTCAAGCACCGGTTCCAGGGCTCCCGCACGTCCAGGCAGGGAAGACAGAGAAGCTGCTACTCCATCAGCTAGCCGGCCGGCGAACCAAGGCCTCACGCTACGAGAAAGGATGCAGAGGCCCTACTCCTTCCCAAGGAACAAGACAAGAAGGATCTTCGAGTGGGCATGCCACTATCGCAAGATCTCCCTCCCGGAGTCCAAGAGGCCGCAAGACGCCCGAAGAAGCAGTGATCCTCTTTTCTGTCCCTACCATCGGATACTGAGCCATCCTATTGAAGACTGTTGTTGCTTCAAAGACATTGCTCAGGACCTGATCGAAAGGGGCGAGCTCAAGATGGGAAGGTACGAGGTGATCCCTCCACGTCCCCATGTGGCAGATGTCCAAGAAAGGGGCATATATACTGTGTCAATCCTATACCAAACTTCTGGAGGGGCGTCGGAAGGTGAACAAGACTCGCGGCCGGAAGCGGAACAAGCCCGAGCGTGGCAGGAGGCCGGCCCAGTCCTCGTGGAGGCCGTCTACGATAACTACCAGGAAGCACCTGAAGAAGTCATCCACCTCTTCAGTCCACCGAATAGACCGCAGTCTCCGATGCCTGTAAGTGGAGCGCCACATGAGAACGCTCCTTACAAATGCTGGGAACACGTTGAAGCGGAGACCGTCACAGTTTATGATGACGTCTCGCAAAACCAGGAAGCTGGAGGGCCTACCACCCCTAAGGCCAACCTTGTGTCAGGTTACTGCCGAAGCAGTCCAGGAGGCATGTCATCGATGCCATCGTCAACCTTAAAGCCAGAGGAGGAGACGAGCAGTGCCCCATCTCTCAATGAGGTGGAGCGAGATGGAGTGTTCGAGGTCCTTGAGGCAGAAGAGGAGGACCAGGATTTCGTCGATCTACTCCCGGCTCCCCCAGAGATTGAAGACGGCGGCCAAGCCACCGTTGATGAACTCGTCGAGGTTAACCTCGGCACGGAGGGCGATCCCAGGCCGACCTTTCTCAGTGCTCTCCTGTCTCCCGGGGAGCGAGAGCAGTACACAAAACTTCTGCAAGAGTTCCGGGACTGCTTTGCCTGGAATTATAAAGAGATGCCTGGTCTAAGCCCCAACGTGGCCCAGCACATGTTAGCCATCGATCCCAAGATCGAGTCGGTGAAACAGCCCCCCCGGCGCATGAGGCCTGAATTAATCAGCCAAATTTGTAAGGAAGTCGACAAACTTATTGACGTTGACTTCGTGTCCGAGAACCAGTACACGACTTGGTTGGCCAATATTGTACCAGTGAAGAAGAAGAATGGACAAATCAGGATCTGCGTGGACTTCCGCGACCTGAACAAAGCATGTCCGAAGGATGACTTTCCGGTGCCTGTCACTGAAGTGATGATTGACGCAACCACTGGTCACGAAGCACTATCCTTCATGGACGGGTCGTCCGGCTATAATCAAATATGGATATCGGAGCATGACCGAGTTCATACAGCGTTCCGGTCACCTAAAGGGATATTCCACTACAAGAGAATGCCCTTTGGTCTCAAAAACGCTGGGGCAACCTACCAAAGAGCAATGACCAAGATATTCGACGAGCTACTGTATAGCAAGGTCGAATGTTACATTGATGATTTGGTCGTCAAGACCAAGAAGAGGGAGGATCATCTCCACGACCTCAGGGTCATTTTCCAAAGATTGCGACAGTATGGGCTGAAGATGAATCCGATGAAATGTGCCTTCGGCGTCTCCAGCGGAAGGTTTCTTGGCTTTGTAGTCCGGTACAGGGGAATTGAGATTGACCCCGCCAAAATTAAAGCCATTCAGGAGTTGCCGCCTCCGAAGAACCTGGGGGACCTCAGGTCCCTTCAGGGCCGGCTGGCCTACATCCGCAGGTTCATCTCCAACCTGTCAGGGCACTGCCAGCCATTCCACAAACTGATGACAAAGAATGCACCTTTCTGTTGGAGTCAGGAATGTCAGAGGGCCCTGGATCAACTGAAAGAATATTTACAAACGCCACCCGTGTTGGGGGCACCAGTGAAGGGGAGGCCGCTCATCCTATATATAGCTGCCACTGAGTGTTCACTGGGGGCAATGCTCGCCCAGAATAATGATGAGGGGAAGGAGCAGGCACTCTATTACCTCAGTCGGAGCTTGGTTGGGGCGGAAGGAAGATACACCCCAATCGAAAAGGTCTGCTTGGCCTTGGTCTTCGCCGCTAAGAAGCTGAGACATTATATGTTGTCACATGAGGTACGGTTGATATCAAGAGCCGACCCTGTCAAGTACATCCTTTCTCAGCCAGCACTAAAGGGACGCCTCGGCAAGTGGGCAGTGTTGCTGATGGAGTTCGACATCACCTATGTGCCGCAGAAGGCCGTTAAGGGTCAAGCCATAGCAGACTTCCTCGCAGCGCACTCTGTGCCCGAGGATTCTCCGCTGACGATAGAATTGCCCGAAGATGAGGCATTGGAGGTGAATCACATCCAGCAAGCCACGTGGCAATTATACTTTGACGGGGCGTCAAGGGCAGAAACTAGCTCGACGGGGCGCACCAAAATAAGGGCCGGGGCCGGTATCGTCCTCAAATCTCCAGAGGGAGAAGTGTTGCACACATCCTGTTCCATCAGCAAGCCCTGCACAAACAATGAGGCGGAGTATGAAGCCTTGATCATTGGCCTCCAGGTCGCGCTGCACATGAAGATCCGGATGCTACAAGTCTTCGGCGACTCACTGCTGATCGTTAGACAGGTCCAAGGGCAGTTTGACGTTTGGAAGCCTGAACTACTCCCATACCACGCCAAGGCTAAACAGCTCATGGGGCACTTCTACCTCATCGAAATAGGCCATGTGGCCAGGGGGGAGAATGCACAGGCTGATGCTCTGGCCAAGCTGGCAAGCTCGTTGGCAATCCCTCCAGGAGAGTCACTCGATATACGGGTGATTAATCGTCGTCAAGTCCCCAGCATGCTGGAGGAGCCCGAAGAAGAAGAAGAATGTGAAGTCGCCTCGGCAGAGGTGGCCGTCTCACCTGACTGGAGAGAGCCCCTGTTGCAGTGGTTCAAATATCAGCAGTTACCCAAGCAGAGAGAAGAGAAGATTAAGTTGATCAGAATAAAGGGGTCCTACGAGGTCCGAAATGGAATCTTGTTCCGAATCATGGCCGATGCCAAAAGGAAGGTCCTCCTACGGTGTTTGTCTACTGAGGAGGCCTGGAAAGTCATGAAAGAGGTCCATGCCGGGACGGCAGGTGCACATCAGGCAGGCCCTAAAATGAAGATTGAAATCAAGAAGTTAGGCTATTACTGGCCGACGATGTTCGATGATTGTAGCAAGTATGCCAAGTCATGCCAAAAATGCCAGGAGCACGCAACGGTCCCTAGGCGGCCCCCCACACAGTTGCACCCGACAACACCCAGCTGGCCGTTTGCTCAGTGGGGAACCGATGTAGTGGGCCCATTGCCCCCATCCTCTTCAGGATGTAAGTACATTTTGGCAATAACAGATTACTTCTCTCGATGGACAGAGGCTGTAGCTTTGAGGGAAGTGACAGGGGAAATTGTAGCCCGGTTCATCCGACGAAATGTGATTTTTCGATTCGGAATTCCTAGCCGAATCGTGTCAGATAATGGAAGTCATTTCCGAAATCAAAAGGTCTACAGGTTGGCCGAAAAGTACAAGATTGATTGGAGGACCTCCACCCCATACAACCCTCAGGCTAATGGGCTGGCGGAAGCGTTCAACAAGACTCTCTGCACCCTCCTGGCAAAGACCATCAGCTCCAACAAGAGAGACTGGGAAGACAAAATGTACGAGGCACTATGGGCATATCGTACCGTCTACAAGACCCCGACGGGCTGCTCACCTTTCTCCCTGGTGTACGGCTCGGAGGCAATCGTCCCCGTGGAACTGGAGGTACCCTCCCTGCGGGTTGCGATCCAGCAAGACTTGGTCGGGGAGGAACAGTCCAACGTAGAACGAAGACTTGAAGAGCTTGCCGATCTGGAGGGGAAGCGACTTCAAGCTCAGCAAAACATCCAGGTTTATCAGGCCCGGATATCGCGCGCCTTTGACAAGCTCGTCAAGGAGCGTGAGTTTAAGAAGGGTGATCTTGTTATGGTCAAGAGGAGAGAGGTTATGGCTGCCAATCTTAAAGGCAAGCTAAATGAGAATTGGCTAGGACCCTACGTGGTCCAGAAAGTCTACGAGGGTGGGGCGTATGTGATCGTTAATCATCGAGGGGAGGTTCAGTTTTCACCCCTTAATGGTAAGCATTTAAGGTTGTACCACCCCCCGATTCCTCCATTTAATGAATAGTATGTTTCTCCGCCCTGCCGCGGGCGAATTTGCGTCACTATCGTCCGGATGGTTTCGCCATTGTCTGCCCTTCAAAAAAAAAAAGAAAAAAAAAGAAAAGAAAAGAAAAGAAAGAGAAGAAAAGAAAAGAAAGGAAGAAAGAAGAACAAAAAAAGGGGGCAAACAAACCATGTCAGCCCTTGACATCTTGTCGACACTGACGAAAAACACCTCGCCCGAACCTTCCGTTTGGGCTTGGGGAATCAACCTCCTTTCCTTGCGTTGACACCAACCCCGTGTTGACGAATCAACAAAGAGACAAAGAAGCTAGGTTGGTCTCCGACACCCTGTCGGTCCCGACAAATGCACACCTGATTCGGACCTTCTGTCCGGACCAGGGAAGAGAGAATAAACCCTTTTCCTTGCGTTGACACTAACCCCGTGTTGACGAATCAACAAAGAGACAAAGAAACTAGGTTGGTCTCCGACACCCTGTCGGTCCCGACAAATGCACACCTGATTCGGACCTTCTGTCCGGACCAGGGAAGAGAGAATAAACCCTTTTCCTTGCGTTGACACTAACCCCGTGTTGACGAATCAACAAAGAGACAAAGAAGCTAGGTTGGTCTCCGACACCCTGTCGGTCCCGACAAATGCACACCTGATTCGGACCTTCTGTCTGGACCAGGGAAGAGAGAATAAACCCTTTTCCTTGCGTTGACACTAACCCCGTGTTGACGAATCAACAAAGAGACAAAGAAGCTAGGTTGGTCTCCGACACCCTGTCGGTCCCGACAAATGCACACCTGATTCGGACCTTCTGTCCGGACCAAGGAAGAGAGAATAAACCCTTTTCCTTGCGTTGACACTAACCCCGTGTTGACGAATCAACAAAGAGACAAAGAATCTAGGTTGGTCTCCGACACCCTATCGGTCCCGACAAATGCACACCTGATTCGGACCTTCTGTCCGGACCAGGGAAGAGAGAATAAACCCTTTTCCTTGCGTTGACACTAACCCCGTGTCGACGAATCAACAAAGAGACAAAGAAGCTAGGTTGGTCTCCGACACCCTGTCGGTCCCGACAAATGCACACCTGATTCGGACCTTCTGTCCGGACCAGGGAAGAGAGAATAAACCCTTTTCCTTGCGTTGACACTAACCCCGTGTTGACGAATCAACAAAGAGACAAAGAAGCTAGGTTGGTCTCCGACACCCTGTCGGTCCCGACAAATGCACACCTGGTTCGGACCTTCTGTCCGGACCAGGGAAGAGAGAATAAACCCTTTTCCTTGCATTGACACTAATCCCGTGTCAATGAATAAACCACGTCAATCCACGGCGCTTTATCGGCATCGACGAATAAACCCTTGACTCGAACTTCTCATCCAAACCAATGGACACAAACTCCTCTCGTTCCATCGGACCCCTTACAAAGCCTTCGACTCAGACCCCTTGTCTGAGTCGATGAATGAACAGCCTTCCTTAACCCAGCACGAGCCACCAATCCCTCTCAGGATCGGCCTCATCCAGTCGGCTTAGGCCTTTAGTCTAGATCGACGCATAAACTATCTCCTTGCTTCGGCATTAACCTCATGCCGATGACTAAACACCCCCACTCGGGCTAGACATCTCGGCCCACGTGCCTATGCAGTGAAGCGGTCCCCTCATCCCTTCACTGAAGGGGTGAGCGCTTTCCTGCGAATTTACACCGGACTAATGATCTATCGGCTCGGAGAATAGAGAAATATGCTGAAGAAGTCTACACCCGCGGACACCGCGCACTCGTCCCTCGCTTGCGCCATCCACGGCTGGGGGGCATTTGTGGACATTAAAAAAAAATAATAAGCGAAGAAGAAGTGGGGGGCGCAGGGTGCATATATACAAGTACAAGAAGAAAGAGGGGGCAAAGAGTAAAAGGGAGAAGAAAAAAAAGAGAAATAGAAGGAAAATACGGGTACTGTTCACGCTAGTGTCACACCCTCTCCTTCCGTGTCTCCCTTCTCACCTTTTTTTTTCTCTCCCTCACGCGAGAGTCACCTGCGACTTCCCCCCTTTTGCCTCGTTGTCCGGCGGAAAATGAAGGAGGCTCACGCCATTGACCACCGGTCTAGGGCTGGGACCAGGGGAGAATTGCGGAGCCTGATGGATCCTTGTGGTTGCTCTCCCTCGCCGGCCTGCTCGCAGGCCTCTGCCCGAGGTAGCATTGGCGCGCAGCATCATTCCGGCAAGACCTTGATATCCCGACGATGGAGGCAGGCGTGCGGCCATCCCGCAAATGGAAACCCTCTGCCTTCGTGCTCTGCGAAGTCGGCTGCAGCGACAACCAACCAATAGCAGGCGAAGATGGCCGCGGCTGGAGCAGCAAGGAGGAGCTTCGAGCGGGATCGACCACCCCTATAAGAAGGGCCCTTGCGCGGCTGAAGAGGTGGGTTGGAGAGATCCTGGTAGAATCCCCCCTCTCCGGCAAAAAGTCTGGTAGGAGCGCCCTTGTCTCTGTCTCCAACCGATTTGGCTCTGGCCACGCGAGAGTGCTGTGAAAAAGATCAGAGTGAGAGAGAGCTGGGGGAATAGGGAGCGAGAGTGGAATTTGTGTGAGAGGGTGGGTTATTGTCTTCCCTTCCCTCGTATTTCTTTTCTTCGCTCTTCTTTTTTTTGTGTTGTCTTTCGTAGGGCCTTTAGTGCTCTGAATGTGACTTCTTTCTGTGTGGGGTGAAATAAAAAAAATAGGAGAGGTCTTGCTCCTCTGATTTCTTTTGTGAACATGATATCTCTCTCTGCTATGTGTGCGTACGTAAGTATGATATGGCTATTTACATCTTCTATCTTAGTAGGGTTGGTTCTTTCACTGTATATATATATGCATATATAAAACTCTTTTGACTTCTCTTTTTATTTACATCCTCTAAATCCCACCTCGGTGTTTGGCTGGCTCCCCACCACCATTGACACCAAAGGGATGAGGCACATGGGATGCGTCCCGAGTTGAGTCCTTTTCATAAATTTGTCCTTCTTCCCCCTTTGAATTTCTGAATACTCTCGAATTCCTGGGGGCTCATTCCCTTATAATGTAGACCCCAGGTGATTCTCTCCGATGAGTAGACATTAGTGGCTTTATGCCTCGGCAAGGAAAGAATTTTAAGACCATGTCCCTGGAATGGGATTGTGGCGCCCCTTCAGCCAATGGGATTCCTACTAGGCTCGTCCTCAGGATTTCTCCATAACCGACGTGGGTTAATGGGGTCGTTGCCTTCAGGCGCACCCTCTTTGTTTCGGGGTCACCTCGGAGTTCTCTCCGTGGATGGTGTCCCCTATTTATCCCCCAAACGTCTTGGGTTAAGGGGAGATGCTGCCCAATTTTCTTAAAAAAAAATTCAGGGATCAAACGAATTAAATCAAGAGATGATAACCAATGGTAAGAAGAAGGGCAGGCGGGGATGACTGAATTGAGCAAGCCACGAGGGTCAACAACTTCTAAAAATCTGCCGGGAATAAAAAAAAAGCACAAATGCTGATCACAGAACTTCCTAATTCAAGAGTAAGAAACTGAAGCTCAATTTGGGTCAATGTGTATCAAGAAAGAAAAAAATACAGGGAACTAAGTCTGGGTTTTAATAGAAAACTGAAACAAAAATGGGGTAAAGATATGGCCTCAAAGCCTCAAGGGTGTTGACACTTACACCCCTTCATGCTAATACATGCCAATCATGCACTGCCATATGAAGATGAGGAAGAAAAATTCATGAATTGAGAACACAAAGAAAGTGAGCAAGAAAAGATGCTTGCTACAACTTCTGGTTGTTGCAGATTTTGGAGATGGGGGGAATTGCAGCTACATGTTTTCAGAGGCAATACTGGGAAATTAATTTGGTTGAGCCTTCACTGCACAGCGAGAGTGATGTGTGTTTAGGAAATGAAAGCCTGAATGATGCTTCACTTTTGATGACATTAGAGAGAAATGGCCATTGGGAGCAAGCTCATAGCTAAAAAAAAAAAAGTTGGAATCTAGTGGTGAGGCTTGGAAATCCTCTGTTCATCATGTTACTGAAATGCAGATAGTGCTCGATCAACATCTCATTTTAGGAATTCACGTGCCATTGGAATCACAATTCATACACCATATGGTGCACAATGCTTGGGAAGAGATTCAGAAGCTCTTAGACATGATTACCTCGTCCACATTAGCAGATGAATCCTTAGAATAAATTCAAATAGCATTTATCCTGATGCATATGCTGATGGCAGTGAGAATACTTGTTACCCCACATATACAAGTCATGCTGAAGATTTGGAGCCTGCGTGTATGGATATACCGAATGTCAAAATTTTCAAGTTATCAGTTGCCAATATATGCTCTCCCTGGTTAAAGATGTTTCTGGAGGAGGAGCCTGCCGAGAAGGCTTAATTAATGGGATGTTTGGAGTCTTTACTGAAGCTAAATCATCTAAAAATTCTTTAGATTTTCAGTTATTGAATATCAATGGAAATGTTCTTAAGGACACTGCCAGAAGCTGGATAAACCAAACATCAGAAAGGAAGGTTGAACAATGGAGTTGTCCTCTTGGTTCAAGAACTGAATAAAGAAAAGGATAAAGAGCAAAATCCAATTGCTGAACTCCTGAAATCGAGATGAACAGATATAATAAAAAAACAAACCATAAATAACTCCAAACTCCGATCTGAAAGTTGAGACCCCCCTCGTTAATGCATTAGCACCCTTGCATACATGCATGAGTCGCATGTAATTTTGCACGTGTGATCGGATTTCGTCATAACCCAGTCTGTTTTGGGATGCGCATAATCTGTTCTTCGCGAGAGTCGATTTCCGGGGGCTCAAAGTCGACTTCTGGAATACCCCAGAGAGAGACCCAGTTCTGCCTGACAGGTAGAAGTCGACTCTTGCACCAGCAAGAGTCGACTTCTGCGCCCAGCCAGAACTGGGTAGCTCCGGGCCTGTGTGCTGAAGTCGACTCCTGCCGGCCCGAGAGTCGACTTCCGCACCTTCAGTGCAGAATGCCTTATGGCTTCCATTGCTTTGCTGTCTCCCTCCTTTTTTTTAACTCGTTTCCTCCCTCTAGATTGTCATTCCACAAACTCAAGAGGGACAAAGGAAATAAATTGCTACACTTTAATGGAGCATGAGGGTGAATGAAAGAATGAGGAACAATAATATGATTTGGTCATATGAACAAAAGGAAGAAACAAAAGGGACCCACTGAAGTTCTTATGCATAAATCCCCGCCCACTCCAATTCACTGAATTTCCATGGGTTCTTTGGCGAGTTTGTCCTTTCCTCCCTGCATGCATTCTCATGCATGTCATCATCCATGATCAGATTCTAAAGATAGCAGAATTCTCTAGAAGAAAGGGGCCCTTATGAACACGATAAAGAGAATTAATGAACACATGATCAAAAAGAGTTCAATGTGCAAACAAGATAATATGGCTCTCGTCCCCCCCGAGACCCTATGCCTGGGGATATTGGTAAGGCCTCTGCGAGTCACACTTGAACCTTGGGTTCGTCCCACCTTGGTCATTGTCTGACCCATTTCTCAGGCCTATAGCCCGCTATGTTTAAACATGTTTTCCTCGGGATTTAATGTCGGAACATCTCCCTGTTGCTCCTTTGGCACTAGGTATACTAATGAGGCTCATGCGAGCCTCGCCTCGACTACGGGAAACCTTCCCCATTATGTTCGTGGCTTGACTTCGCACCGGGCCAACAATCTCATTGATTCCCTATCGCTCTAAACGGGATTTAACCGAATGTCTCTGATTCATTAAACAATAACCTTGTTGTGTCCCGGCACGCGTATGCTTCGGTTTTCCCGCGATGATCATGGCCTTTCCAAACTGGACATTCGTCTGAACATCGAAAACATAATCTTAAATACTCTTTTGCACCCCCATATGGGAAATTTCAATGATTTCTAATATAGTTTCACAAAACTGATTTTCATGGCCATAGGGCCCCTTCTCTTGGCGACTAATCAAGGGTTTTCCCCTCTCCGAGGGGATGTAATTAACGTCGTGACCTTTATGGCGCGGCGGATTTTTGTCCCGACACGATACACACTTTCGTCTGATCAGTCAGATCGAGCGCACCGAGGGCTTCCTTGAAGTCCGAATAAACCGTCACTTTGTGACTGGCACGCCCACGCACTAAATAAACGAAATTGATAAAAAGTGCGACCACAGGCATTCATTGCCTCAGGAGAGCATCACTGTCGTCAAGAGGGCAGGCAATGCGGGCTCAAGGCATTTCTATGTCACTTGGAGTGCGTCGACCTGACTGATGGTGGGGGAGCATCTGCAGTCGCTGGAGGGCATGCTCGGTCCCAGGAGAGCATCCGGGGGGACAGGCGAGCATGCGTGTCTGATGTATCCCGGAAGAGGATTTCTGTTGATCAGGGGTATTATTATCCTTAATGTCCTGACTAATGACGCCCTAATCTCCTAGTATAAAAGGATGGGCTCTCTCCTTGTATTGTAACTCTGGTCTGTGATTATCTTAGTGGAATCCTGCTGCGGCCGTGGACGTAGGAAGGCATCTTGCCTCCGAACCACGTAAAAAATCCCTGTGTGTTCTTGTGTGATTGGTTTTTTCTCTTCTTCCTCGTCTGGGTACTCCGGTCCATATCCCCAACAGTAAACATATAAAATGCATGAGTAAACATTTATATTTGCAGATCATACTGAGTGTGAGGTGGCAGGAGCGCCTGACGCGTACCGGAGTGGAGACGGAGGTGTGTGGCCCAGACCTGGACATGGGGTGTTGACTCCGGTGATGCGGCGTCTGAACGAGGGCGGTCGTACGTCTGCGGCGGCAGATGGGGTGCCGTGAAGCGCCACGATTGTTACGTGCAGGTTTGGGCAATGGCGATGGTGCCTAATCGACCCTGGCAGTGGCCGACGATCGTTGTTGTCACGACGACCAAAGAGTGAAATCGACGGTAATGGCGACTGTGTACGGGGGGAAGGGAAAGAGGAGGGTGGCGATTATGTACGGGGGGAACCCTAAACAGGAGGGTGGCGCGGTAGAAGGGTTATTACGGCCATGAACCTCGATTAATCGAGGGTGGGTTGGTCTTTTCACCAACTACGGTCAAGTTAACTCACCTTGCGTTTAATATCGTCGACAGTAAAAAACGATAGGGACTTTTTAGTTTAACGGTAAGATTTCCAAGGACTTTTTAAACAATAGAGAGATTGTAGGGGCTAAAAAGTAATTCGTCATATTTGTAGGGACTAATATGCAAAAAACCCTTTTAAATTTTAATTAGCAATCTTAATGACTTCTAAAACATAATTTTTCTATAATTATAATATATTTACTTAATAAAATCTAAAATAATTTAAGCATCATAATATCTCAAGACTATTCATCTACAAATTATTATTTTTTATTTTTTAAAAATTATTTTTTATTAGATTCTATTAATTAAACATATTGTAGTTGTCTAAAAATTATATTTAAAAATATTAAAGTTGTTAATCAATATTTAGAAGTGAGCAAATCGTTTATGTTAAGTGAAGAAATTTTTTAAGATTAAAAAATATAATGAAAAATAATAAAATAAAAATGACATATAAATCTCGAGTCTACAATCTAAATTATATAACTTAACACTCTAACTAACTGAGCTAATCTGTATTATCAAAGTTTGTTGTTACTTAACACTAATTAAAAAATGACCCATGCTAACGACGGCGGGGAATAACCGTCCAACGTCACCAGTGGGGAGAAGAGAGGGAGAGTACAGACAGTTGCAGAAAAACCTCAGTTAGTGTGGAGACGTGACAGGGGTTCTAGGATTTGTAAAAAAATAATACAAAAAGAGGGTGGGCGAGGGCGATAGTTTTTAGTAAAGGGGGTTGTGATTAGAATTAATTGAAAAATTAGATATGAAATCTTTTAAATTGTAGTTTTTGTTACTTAAATTTTAATTTATTTTTATGAAAAATTATTTATTTTTTAAAAAAATAAAAAACTCATGAAAAAATGACATTTGAAGATCTCGAACATGAGACTTACACATATTTAACACAACACTCTAATCAATAGTACATAATTTATCATGATTTTATTATAATAGATATATATGAGTTAGATTTTTTTAATCCCTTCTTATTATATAGTGACACAATATAATACTGTACCACATCGAATCGTACTAATCAAAGATCGGTACGGACCGATATAACAAATCTTGAGTCAAATTAATGTTTCAGCATCACGAGTCTACGAGGATTAATTTGAAAAGGACAAGCCATCATGATATGCAGACGGAATCCAATATTTGGTTTTAAGCATTAATAGTCTGGCTTTAGCTTATGAAAACCAAATATTAATATTTTGGCTTCAGCTTATGAACACATACTATCCTATATACTTAGTTTTTGATAGACATTTTTGCATGAATCATTGTCATCCCTCAAAACATAATAAACAAATGACGACATTACGGCGCATAGGTCTAATAAGTTCATATGTGATGTGAACTTGGGGGCATTTTTATCTTAGGCCGCGTTTGTCAATGAGATAGGTTTATATTTTTTCCTGAAAATCCTCCAACCGTACAAACATGTCACTGTCAAGATTTGCAACGATGAATAATCTCCAAAATCCTCTTATAACCTGTTTACTAAGATTTCCCTCATCAAGCAAGTTTTGTGTCTGTGTTCAAAAATCTAAATTTGTAAATAGACTCTCAAAAGTCCATACATGTTTGAACGTTTGAATAAAATTAATGTTAGTCGGGAACTTATGACTCGAAAGTCACTGCCAGTGGTGTCGACAAACGCAACCTTAGGCTTACCTCGATTTTCAGTGTCATAGATTCTGTTGTACTTGATGGATGTTGGCCTTCATCCTATGAATTTCATCTTGAATTTTTGAACTTCGGATTTTTTTATCACAGCCTCTATTTATTTTGGATAATTTAAGTGCGACTTGTGTTGACTCGTCTCTGGTTGGTGTCAACTTTTAACTCGTTAAAGGTGACTTTGACGTTGTTGACTCCGACTCATCCTAGTTGTGACGGGTAATTGCTTTGTCTATATTTGTCATTGATCATAGGGTTTTTTATTTTTTTTTGTCCCGTGATCTTTAACTTTGACTGGCTTTTGAGTTTTCAAGGATTTGATTATGTAGTTGATTTTATGACTTTTTATCTTTTATTGGCCAGTGGGCTCAAGTTGAATGCCATAATTGACTTTTTTTGGGTGCAAATAAATTATAATTTTTGTAGACACTATTTTAATATGCCAACATACCTTTAAGGGAAAGGACATATCAATTGGCCATCTACATTATGGAAAGTTTTAAGGAATGTTAGTGCCATGCTAAGTCAATCACATTCTTATGCTCCCCATATCTTCGAAGAGTAATGTTTTGTGCACCCAATTCGGTGAACAAAGTTAACTCAAATTAAAACATTCCCTCTCATTGACCTCTCAAAAAGTTGGATGACCGATTTCTCTCAAAAAAAGACGTACCGCGTCAGACCCGTACGGTCCCGCGTCAGACTCGCCCGGTCCACTTTTTCGCTCGACGGAAAAATACAGGAGTGAAATATTTTATAAAACTGAAATATTTTGTTACAGGAATGAAACGTTCTGTAATAAGAATGAAACATTTTTTACTACAGAAATAAATGAATGAAATATTTTGTAAAAATGAAATATTTGTTACATGAACGAAATCTTTGTTATAAAAATAAAACACTACATAAATAAGATATTTTGTTATAAAAATAAAACCTAACAAAATGTTTCAATTCTATATTAAATCTTTTAGTCATATAGTAAAATATTTTAATCTTATAAAATATTTCACTCTTGTATTTTTTCGTCTAATGAAAAAGTGAGTCGGACGAGTTTAACACGGACTATACGGGTCTGACACGAGATATCTTTTTTGGGGTGAAAATGAACATTTCAACCTTTTTAAGGCCAACGAGGTTATAATTTGAGTTAATTTTATGTACCAGATTAGATGGCAAGATTTGAATGTGAAATAATAATAGAGGGAAGTACACGTTTGGGGTTACCAGTATTATTAGAAAAACTGAGAGTACGCTAACGCTGAGTGTGACGGTGAAAGTACCTCCTCGATGGAAGCACAAAGCTGGTTGCGGCTATGCACTTCTGGTCCCAATCGCTTGATCTGGCCACTGCGATTTGGGTTCTTATTGAGCTAGATCTATAGGTAGATCTAAGCCAGAGAACTTGTTTTTTTTTCTGGTTTTTTTCCCTTTTTCTTTTCTTTATAACGTGGATTGAATAGGTTGAGAAATATATAATATCATTTAATGGTGGAATTATATTATATACCATTCTGATGTTAGTATGGAGGCCATATTTTCAATGTCGTGTATCTTTTCATAAGAGTTAGGTTTGTTGTGTGGCAATTTTTTCATCTTTTTTATCTCGAAAATATGCCCATCTCACCTATCTGTGCCTATGGCCCAACATCTATTGGATGACTTAAAAAACTTTTTGAAAAAACAAAAATGACCCCCCAAAAATTTGTGGGCCCAATAAGGACCTATCTGTTTTTTTTGTTTTTTTATATTTTTTCTTGGTTCTCTAATCGGGGATTGAATTGTATCCATAGGTGAGATGGGCCGCCACTTGACAATATTTTTAAAAAGAAAAAAGTCTGAAAACTTGTTACACACCATCAAAGCAACTGGATTGAATTGAATCAAAACTAGAAAAGTAATTCTAAGTATAAGCATTGCCTGTATTTCTTATAAGATATCTTGACTCAATAGCCTTTTCAAGGGTGACACCTACTTCTTTGCTGCCATTCTTGGTAAATAGATCATGTTTACTCGTAACCATTGACTTTGGCATCCATGCTTACAGAGTCTTTTTATTGGGTAGGTTTTTTTTTTTTCAACGAGGAGGGAATAAGTACTCCGGATCAAACTCGAAACCTCTCTCAAAAAGAGGAGGTGGTGAGACCACTATGACAAGCCTTGAGCTCATCTTTACAAAGTCATTCTCGTTCGAAAAAGAAAAATAAATTCACTTGAATCTCTCGGTAATCTTTCATAAAAAGCCATCTAACAACTGAGACGTGTCTTTCAGGAGAGAATGCGGATAACACTGAAACATCCTTCTCATATTTGGAAGGGTTTCCAACATTGAAAAGGTCTTTAAGAATGATTGTCAAATGTTATTCTGATCCTAAAAAATGAAAAATGAGAAACATATATTTTTACTTAACGGGCATCTAAGAATGGATGCCCAGTATAAAACAGGAGTTAGTTGAACATGTTTCTTTTCCTCCTGCTTAAATACTACAAAGTTATAATCGATTCCTACGGAATATATCTTATGTTTTTAGTGCAGTGATATGTACAAGAAAGATTTTACGTCCTGGATAAGGAGGTTGGATTTTTATGTTTTCTACGAATAAAATACTGTCGTAAGGTGTGACTGAATTGAAAAGCCTTGATCTTGAACTAAAGAATTTACTTACCATCAGACCGTCTCTGGTCAATGAGTAATACTCTTGATGTAATTATTTGTCTGCAGCAAACATTACAAATTCGAATCTTACAGATCTACATGGGACTGATGTAAATTGGGAGAGAAGAAAAAGTCATGCAGCCACGTAAAAAACTTGCTGCAACCCCAATATTGCAAACCTAAATCCCAGTAATCCACATGAGACTGATGTGATTTAGACCCCCCCAAAAAAAAAGCATGGGTCGATGTAATTTGGGGGAAAGTAAGTATTCTTTTTTTCTCCAAAATATATCAGTCTTTTGTGGACAAGTGAATTTGGACTTCCAACCAAACTGCAAAGTCAAATTTACAGTGAGTAGTATTAGTAGTCCAGGGTCCACTTTGATAACGGCCGGAATAAGTCTAATTAGGATGGTTTATCTAGGGCATGGTGAGTTGTTCTAGTTTGATTCATTTTGGTTTATCCGGAGTTGGATAGAGATTAAGGTAGATTTTCTCAATTTCATGAAAGAGGTGGAATGGTTTAACCGAGGTCGGATAAGAATAAGAGGAGAGCACGTCATCCAGGGTAGGTCACCTCCCCTATTATAATTCGTTATCAAAGTGGGCCTAGGTGAATTAGAATGTAAAAGTGGGCTTGGGCCTGGGCCTCTCCAACATCTTTTGAAGAGGGCTTGGCGTAAACCGGGCCGGGCCTACAGCCATCCCTTCGTCATCGACTCAGGCCAGGATGGATCCGGTGAAGTCCAGCATGCATGGACTTTTACGATACGGAGAGCGTGACATTTGATAAAACTTACCGCAGGTTAGCGAGGGGTATATTTGACAAGACTGCTGTCATTCATAATCGTCTAGCTGAGTTATTCCATCACATACTTCGAGTGCATATTTTACCCATTCTGATTAAAATAGTCATCAAGGTTACCCAAGTTTGGATCTATACATCATTGTAAGCAAATTAGAATATAATTAATCGAACAGGTTTTGCCTATCTGTTTCCGTCGGCTTCTGTCCGTTGAACAACACTCGCAGTCCTTGCATCAGAGATTATCCCCTTCGTACAACAGCAGAAATAAAACATGGAATTAACCTGCGCGCCAAACCACTTGTACCTGCCTCTAGTTCAGCAATCAGATTGTCTGGATTTATATATGTCTGTGGCTTAGAAAGTAATGGGTTGTGTAAGATGGAATGAGCACATTACAGCTTTTTTTTTTCTGTCAGGGGCATATGTATGCAATGTGATTGTTCGAATATTATTTCAAATTCTGTAAATCACTCACCCACTCACTCACGGTCCAGCAATCAAATTGTCTGAATTTATCTGAATAGGTTTGTGGTTTAGAAAGTAATTACGCATGCATTCTTTTCAGGTGGATGGAGAAGTGTTTGTTTCCTATCAGGGCATCTTCAACATGCAGATGTGGGGGTTGATCTGTGGACTGTAGCTAGACCTTGTAACAGTTGTGCTATATAGATGCCACGAGCTGACAAGAAATATAAGGAAGCACCTGAGATAATTGTCCTTGTCCATTCATTTTTTCCTTCTTTCTGACGATGTTGAAGAGTTGCTTTAATTAGCCAAAAGGAACATTACATCTTTGTCTATTGATTATAATGTGAGCCAATTTCCCTCCATCTTTGATCGACTTTGTGTGCTTCTCAAGGGTGATTTTTGTCTTAAATAATCTTTAGCATACTATACATAAGTGTAGATATACAGTACGTATGACATGATTGTATATGTGCATTACATATATATGCTTGTCACCAAGATAAAGCCCAGGGAACTTTGCACGTCATTGGTTTGTTCACCATGAGAAAATGCTGAAGAAATTGGACCTTCCCCATGTGATCATCGTCAAATTAAGTGAGTGACTCGTTGTCCTGCTGGTAAATGCAGACGTTATACTGTGGGACAACGAGTCGCTCGATAAGCACGAACCCATTACATGGACATGCACCTTGCACTATTAACAGAAGATGCTTGCTCTTTTTGTTTACGTGACAGGTTGCACCAATATAAAGTGATGGATCGGATCTGCACAAACCCACCAGTTGAGAAATCCAGAGGCCACGCCCACTGGCGTCAGGAGGAAGACGCTCAAACGCATCACAAAATGGAATGGCATTTTTTCTGTTCTCATGTCGTTTTCAAGTCGCAGTGAGTCAAGAGCTTCTAGATATTTTGGAGGACCAGCTGCCAACAGTTATTCAAGTCAGTTCAGGACTTTTATCGAACTGATCTGCGAAAAAAATGACCGCGAATCCGACTGCATGCATGGATGGATTATCGGAATAAGACGCACAAAAGAAAGACCAGAAGAAAAAAAAGTTTATTCCTAGTCATTGACAACTACTTTGCTTTCCAATCAAAGCGTGATTTTTACATTCTCAAGCTAGTTAATTCTACATGGAATCCATAATGTGAATCTTATCCTAATATATCACAACGTTAATTACACTCCAGGACCATATTTTGACTGGAGTACTCTACCTTAACCCATGTGCTAATCTTAACCCTATTAATTACTTGTCTACTCCAAGTCGTCCTAATAGGAATGTGGCACCCTAATTATTAACTATCTACGTACTAACCCTACCCTTTCAGTAGGTGTAAGATCGAGTTAATTAAGTGCTTCCTCCAATGGGAATGTCTTAATTAATCTGTTTTTAGACCACTAGAATTCGGTCTTCCTTAGACACTGGGAGGATCTAGCTAGATAATTCGATCGGTAAAGAAAATTTATCACACAGAGGAATTTCCTTAACTTGCATGTACATGCCAACATGAGCCGAGATCCCGTGCCTCCTATTCATGTAACAGGGTTCAGTACGTGGTGCCAACTAGTGCGATCGATATGTGCAGATTTATTTGATTCCACTCGGGAGATTGCCCTCATGGCTTGGTCTGCTCGTCCTTCTCTCTTGAGTAGCTTTGTGGGATTTTCCTGTCAGAATAACATCCAGCCATTGTTTCCCGCTGCTGGCTCTGTAGAGGTAGAGGTTGGTGGCCAACTTGTTTCGGGGATATTCCGGCGAGAAAGCCCTGATGGGGACGTGTTGCATGGACGACAATCGCCAATTTCCTCGATCCGGCTGTCCTCTAATTATCTTCCTCGCACACCGGCATCGACCTTAGAATTGATGCTCGGGGTTGATCACCCTCAAGACAATGATTCCATTTACGTCTTGTTGCTGCTAATTAATCCTCTCAAGTGATGGCTGATCAGGTGATCGGGACTGTGCGCTGTTCTTTTCTTCTTACTCCTTTAGATCTTCTCTTGTGCTGCAATTCTACGTCCGCGTGCGTCTCTTTCTCCCTCTCGAGCTGTCTCTGTGGATGGTACGCGTAGGCTGACATCTGTGGGCTTCACCCCCTGATACCTGCAGCATAAAAACAAAGAGTACCCATGGCTTCTTCTGCTGCCCCTCTTCGAGACAGACAGCTCAGTACGCAGTACGCATGCAGTATGCAGAGATAGATGGATTGAGACATTGATGGAGAGAGATAAAGTTTAGAGAGAGAGAGAGCATGTTCTTACGTGCTGTGAAAAGTGGTGCAACGAGGGTGGCTGCGGTTGGTGCACGTATGGAGGGTTTTTCTATCGTGTTTCCTGCGTTCCAACTGCCACCTCCACGCACAACAAATTACCACGGCCACTGGTGCCTCCATTTACTACTGCTGGCAACGCTGTCGCAACAGTGCCACCCCCTGGCGCTGCAGCTACCTGCTGCTGCCCCCAGGATGGTCCCCTTCGTCTCCCGCAGGCGCGTGGACATAACACTGCAGATTGGTGAAAGAAAGAGGGAGATTATCAAAGAACCCTTTTTCCCGGACATTTCTACAGTAAAGGCTAAATGGGAAGGGAAGGGAGGGAATGCGGACAAGTTGGGGAAGGAACAAAGGCGAGATCACTATGGCGTCCTGCCGAAAATTAGCGAGCACAGGCCCACGCAGGCCCTGCTCTGCCGCTGCCTCAGTTGCAAAAGGGGTGGAGATGGGGAGACACGGGTCTCTCGGCTGCTTCCATATTCCAACAGAACCCTCTTAATGGAGCACCGTCCAGCCGAGAGGCCCTCCGCTTTGTACCAAAAGGGGAAGGAGCAAGACCCTGTTTCTGCCACCACCCGAGGGAAGAGAATTTCTTGTTCTCTTTCTTTTCCCTTTCTTCCTCTCGTGTGAGATTGAGAGGTTTGATGCCTCCGACCCCTCCTCCCATTGGAAGGAGGGCGGAGGCCGTGATCATCCGAAAAACACGTCGAGATACGCAAACCGCACACGTGCACGGCGCGATTTTGTTCGCCGAATCGGATCCCGCCCAGTGCTCGTCGTGGTCTCACCGTCGTCGTCGGCTCGAGCGGCCCCCTGCTCCCTGCATGAGTAAACAGGGGGCATGTCAACTGAGGCAGGGGAGAAGGCCCCGCCGGAAAGAGCCGATTCTTCTACCCTTCGGGACCAGATTGCACGGGCAAAAGGCAGCGACGAGTGGTAACAGTCGTCGCACTGGAAGGAGATCGAGAGGAACGAAAAGAGAAAAAAAATCAAAACAGTGAAAGAAGAAGCCAAAATGGCTTCACCAATCCGAAGAACCCGTCGTCCCCTCGAATGGGTCTCCGCAGTAACATCATAGGGACCAGTTTCCAAGCAAAAGATCCTACCTTTGAAGGCTAGCACACCAAAGCTTTTGACAACTTTCACATAGCCCTCGGCACTCCTGTGCGAGGAGGAAGGCGAGAGAATAGGATAGGATGGAGGGCGACCCGGAGTGAGAGAAGAGGGATGGTGGACACTTATAGTGGTCCTCGTGTGGTTGACACGTGCCCAGTACCCTCCTACCCCCCACCCCCACCTTTGCTTACATATATATAGGTGTCCTTCCTCTCCAATTGGAGGACAGCCTCGCCACCTTACATTTGAGTGTCCAAGTTTAGTGGAAGGAGAAAAAGCAAAGGAAGCCCTAAGCGAGAGAGAGAGAGAGAGAGAGAGCACAAAAAGCATGTGTAACACAAGTCCTCCTGCCCTTCGCTCTTCTCCCTCACTCCAAAGGGCGCACGTCTTAAACACAATAAAACCCATGGAACCGCCCCGCCTCGACCTTCTCGAGGACGAGCAGCTCCGCCGATGGCCGACTCCTTCAGAGGTAGTAATCACCACGAGAGAAGAGAATCCGCGTGAAGATTAGAAGTAAAATAAGAGGAATAACCCGTCTTTCTTTGGTTTTAATGTTGCATTTGAAGGCATTGCTTACTTTAAGACCTCTGGTTGTCAGAGTTGACGTGTTGCTCTTTGCTCTGTTTTCTGCAAACGGCCCGCAGGTGGTGGAGGAGGTGAGGGCGATAGCGAGGATCTCCGTCCCCATGGCGCTCACGGGCCTCGTCATGTACTCGCGCGCCATGGTTTCCATGCTTTTCCTCGGCTACCTGGGCGAGCTCGAGCTCGCGGGGGGGTCCCTGGCCATCGGCTTCGCCAACATCACGGGCTACTCTGTTCTCTCCGGCCTCGCCATGGGGATGGAGCCCATCTGCGGCCAGGCCTTCGGCGCCAGGCAGCGCAAGCTCCTCGGCCTCACCCTGCAGCGCACCGTCCTCCTCCTCCTCTCCGCCTCCGTGCCCATCTCTCTCATGTGGCTCAACATCCGCAGGATCCTTATAACATGGTGCGGCCAGGACGAGGAGATCGCCTCCACTGCCGGCACCTTTATCACCTTCGCCATCCCAGACCTCTTCTTCCTCTCCCTCCTCCACCCTCTCCGCATCTACCTGCGGACGCAGAGCATCACCCTCCCGCTCACCTACTGCTCCGCCGCGTCCGTGGTGCTCCACGTCCCCCTCAACTACGTTCTCGTCGTGCATTTCCGCATGGGCATCGCCGGGGTCGCCATCGCCATGGTCTTGACCAACCTAAACCTCTGCCTCTGCCTGGTCTGTTACATAGTGCTCTCCCGCGTGTACAGGGACTCGTGGGTCTCCCCCAGTATGGACTGCCTCCGCGGCTGGTCCACCCTGATGCGGCTCGCGGTGCCGACGTGCGTCTCGGTGTGCCTGGAGTGGTGGTGGTACGAGTTCATGATCCTGTTGTGCGGGATCCTCGCCAACCCCAAGGCCACCGTCGCCTCCATGGGCATCCTCATCCAGACCACCTCCTTCGTCTACGTCTTCCCCTCCTCCCTCGGCCTCGGCGTGTCCACCCGCGTGGGGAACGAGCTCGGGGCCGGCCGCCCCTCCCGGGCCCGTGCCGCCGCGCTCGTGTCGCTGGGCTGCGCGGCGGTGATGGGGCTGCTCGCCATGGCCTTCACCACCGCGGTCAGGCACCAGTGGGGGCGGCTGTTCACGTCGGACGCCGAGATACTGGAGCTCACGGCGGTGGCGCTGCCCATCGCGGGTCTGTGCGAGCTGGGGAACTGCCCGCAGACCACCGGGTGTGGCGTCCTCCGGGGGAGCGCCCGGCCCACCACGGGGGCCAACATCAACCTCGGCTCCTTCTACCTGGTGGGCACGCCAGTGGCAGTGCTGCTGGGCTTCGCCGCTGGACTCGGCTTCGCTGGCCTCTGGCTGGGCCTGCTGGCGGCGCAGGCGTCCTGCGTGGTGCTCATGTCCTACGCCATCGCCAGCACGGACTGGGTAGCCGAGGTGGAGCGGGCCAGGCAACTGACGAAGGCTTCTTCCACAAGTGCAACACTCGCCGACGCCGTTACCATCCCCATCTCCACTGCCGCTACTATTACCACTCCAGATCCCCATTCAAATGGAGAAAACAAGAAAGTAGCCATCTTGGAGGAGATCCTGTGCAGTGATGACGGTGTTATGGAGAAAGTGCCACTGGAAACAGATCCTCTTATTCCTGCCTCTTACGCCACTGAGTCCCAATTAATTAATTAGTTTTTTTTCCTTATCACTCTTCTTATTTTTCTCTTCATTCTAATTAATGACGAGTTTCGACATTATGTAGATGGAAATTTTATGTGGAATACTACACCTTTCGATCGGCTTTGAGGGAGGGAAATCTTCGTAAATTTGTTGGCCTGTGATGCCTACACTTGCTTGTTAGCACAATATACAAAATGGCCACATTTTAAAGAAATGCACCGTACGTAGCATGCATCACTCCACACATCGGGAAACAGAGAGAGGGTGCTCTTCCATCGCCACTAGAAAGTGAAGGCCACCCCTTGCTTGATGATTCCCGACCACGGGCATCTGTACGTACTTTCCTAGTTTTCTTATAGCCAAGCTTGCCTCTGCAAGACATGCTCGATGTTTCCAGTATTCTGTCAACATTCCAGCTTAATTCACGCGTACACGTACCCCTAAATCGACACGCATAAACCACCGGGTAATATCACATATTATACATACATATTATACATATATATATATATATATATATATATATATATATATATATACAGAGAGAGAGAGAATCTATGTAAGTAGTGCAAATGATAAGGGATAGCAACTAGAGTACTGGCTGAAGTTGTAGCAGAAAGAGACGGCCTGGCATGGAGCGGTGGGGATTCCCTGCCGTTAGCTGAAGAAACAACATCCTGATATTATTGCTCGTGTCGACCTGTCGAAGGACAAAGCTCTCAGCAGTACTCTCGGCAGGGGATCTGGGGTGGGATGGGGTCATATGCTCCTGTGTACGGTTTGTGCGTGTGAGTGCGTGTGGCGTATGTCTGTGAGCGCGCTCGCTCCAGAGGGTGCGTTCATCTCTTCGTTTCTTGTGCATAATGTCAGTCGTTTATCTCTTCGCAAGGGCACGGCAGACCCAGCCACCTCTCATCACTCCTACGCCGAGGAGCTAAACGCTGCAGAACTAGAAAGACAGTAGAAGCCATCTCCCCTGTTGGAATATTTGGGCATAATCTCCTTTGGGTAATAATTCGGTAGGGCCACTTTGATAACTGCTTAGGTTAGGGGCGGGTGGCTTACCCAGGTTAGCCCATCCCACCCCTGACCCTAACCCGGGTGGATTAACTCATTCCACCTATTTCTTAGGAATGAGTTAATCCACTTCAACCCTATCCGACCCGAGTTAAGAAAAAAATTATCAAACAAGGAGTAACTCACCCGACCCAGTTAACCCACCCTAACCCAGTTTAACCCGTTACCAAAGTGGCCCGTATTGATTAAATGAGTTGTGGTTCATGTGCTTATGACCCTGGAGTGTATCTCAACACCGTAATTTTGTAGATTCAACGTGGTATCAGAGCATGGTCTCGGCCTAACTCCTCTTATCACCTCCACCCGATTAATGTCCACGGCCCATCTTGGCCGTGAAGGAGAGTGTTAAAACATTTAGGCATAATCCCCCTTGGACAATAGTCCTGTATTGGTTAAATGAGTTGTGGTTCATGTGCTTATGACCCTGAGCATGTGTATCTAAACACCGTAATTTTGTGGATACAACACCCCCCCCCCCCAAAAAAAAAAAAAAACTGTGTCTGAACACATCACGCCTACCCCTACCTCTGCTTGTCCTCCTCCCGTGATCCAAGTTCATGAATCCTGTGTTAATGCTCATCTCCCGCATCTATGCCCCATCATTAACATTTACAAACTGTTCTTTTGCCATGACGTGGAGGATATGGAGTACAAGAACATGGCAGAACACGTCCTCCATGGAACTCAGTGGCTTCTTTTGACTGCTGGAGTTCGGGGAGCCGCCCCCACCACCACCCCCCTTTTGACTGCTTGAACATGCATCTCTCTCTCTCTCTCTGTGTGTGTGTTGAATGACCGGGAGAAATCCACCCCCGTTACCAATCTCAATACGTGGCTGTTTAAGACCTACAGACTCTACTACTTACACCTTTATAGGGCGCTTTGATAACTTGTTAGGGTAAGTTAATTAGGATAAGTTGTGATAACCGACGTATTCCCAAACCCGATTAGATGCAAAAATGGAAATAAACCACCTTATTTTACCCTTCTCCTATGGGAATGGGATAAGGGTGGGCTTGATAAATCTCCCAAGTAATGTTGCCTAGATCTTTACCTGAGGTGCAATATTGTGCATATCTCTTATATATGAGGTCGCTGAGACATAAATGAGAGAATAACTGCTCAATCGAGATCAAGCTACGTACATTTAGTCATGGTCAAATCTAAACGACGCTTGTTAATTTGGACCCATGCGATTACCATGTTATATTGTCCAAAGACGTTAAAAGGAGCATGGTTCTTCAAAGTTGGATTCCATAATCGAGAAGCAATTCCAATCACTATTGCCCTGAAAGTTTGGCGTTAAAACAAATCGTCAAATGTCACCACACAGAATAAACCAACAAATTTAGAATAACGAAGGTTGAACAGGATTAGTGATTAGCCTTGTTAGAGTGTGGAGTCCGAACTCGCCCTCGTGCGTCCTCGCACGCGGATCGACCTGCGCGGTCAGATCGCTGGGCCGGTGACGCCCTAATCTCCTTGTATAAAAAGGTGTGAACTCTCTCTTTGTATGGTTCTGGTGTGTTTTTATTCTAGTGAAAACCCTGTTACGATCGTAGATGTAGGAAGGCACATCGTCTCCGAACCACGTAAATCTCCGTGTTCTTATGACTTAATCTCTTCTTCCCCCCTTTCTTCTTCCTCCTCTGTTATTTATCCATCTCTACAGATACTCCGATCTCTAACAAGTCTAACCATCATCAAATGCTTCCTCTTACTGAATTTTCAGTTTCACGTGCACATTTATAATATATGGAGATTCTCCGATGCATTCAAAACAGAATGCTTCATCAATTAATTAAGAAGTAAGAACTCATTTCAGAGATTCACGTGTAGGACACATTTCTGGACCCTCCAAGACAAAGAAATGGAGGCCACTTGTTGAACTAATGCCATCCCATCACCTGGCAGGGTTTTCCAAAAAAAAAAAAAAATTTAAAGCAGTCTGACCAATTGCTCACAACGAGTCAATATTTTTCCTTATTTGCACGTGGACCCGTACGGCCGCGATGCTTCCCATATTTGATGATCAAGTAATTAAGAACACGCTTAACAGTAGTGTTAACCGACTAAGTATCTAGTCTGTCTTTCGAACTCCGAAGGATTATGCAGGCAAAAGAAATTAGAGTAGCCGCTGTTTATGGTGTGGTGACATCTCTCCATCGCTTTCGCTGCCAATATTAATTGTTGCAAAGATTCTATGACTCTTGGCAGGATGACAGAGTAGTTTTTCCAGAAATGGTAATGTAGAATAAGATATCTAAGCTCAGGGGAAGGCAGCACATGTCTAGCCATTCCAGTGGGGGGGGCCACTTTCTTTCATGTCATTGTGTGTCTTCCTCACTAAAAAAGGGCTGTGTTGTGTGTTTTGGAGGACAAAACCACAGGCGGTTTATTGGTGGAAGCAGTGAGCTGATCAGTACTGGGTCTCACCCACGACAGGAGACGCAGGAAAAACTGAGAAAGGGTGCGAGCAACAACAAGAAGGAATTGTGGAGATTCAAATTAATGCACCCGGTTGTTATTATAAATGGCTCTCGTCCTGTGAGACGGGCCCTTAAACTAGATAGCGGCTGTTCCACTTTGCATCCAGGTGTCTTGTCAAAACCCTTTAAAGATGTTTGAGACAAAGCGCTCTTCGTGCTACCCCTTCCAGTCTCTGAAACGGAGCACAAAGCACCAGAGTTGGTGGCCGTGGCCACCAAGCTGGAGCTGGAGTGGGGAGGCTCTCCACCCACCCCAGCCCCCAGCTAGGGGCAGACACCTGCGCTGCCCCCGACCCATGGAATCTCCACCGCTCTTTTTAGAACTCCATTATGTGTCTGCAAGTCCAACAATTAGTGCTAGCTACGGAAACATCCCCCCCCCTCCCCCCAAGTGTCCATAGATAGCATGTTGTGGGCTCTCCATGGAAACTTAACCCTCATCTCTCTCTCTCTCTCTCTCTCTCTCTCCATGCCTATCTAGTCATCTATTAGCGCCACATGAAAGCTACGTAGCAAATGCTTAGGGTGGACGGCAATGGGGGATGAAGCCCGCCTACGCTTCGGGGCTCTCGATGGCAACACTCGCGAAACGGGACAAATTCGCGGGGAACCCGATCCGCCATCAGAAACTGCGGCCGGCTGCGATAGTCAAAAAAGGAGGCTTGGCCCTCGTGGCGGGGCAACCCAATCATGCAAACGCGTTGGCCCCGAAGCCATGCATGGTGCGCGCGGTCGGACTCGGGCCAGACGTGAAACAGCGACTCGGATGGTCCACGGAACATTAATCCGGCCCCTTCACCCGAGTCAAAGGACCACGCTTCACAATTCCAGTTGGACTTGAATGGGGATCTTTAGATTCTTTGTAGTATGTGTGAATATATTCCTTACTGGAGACGAACGTGTCTGGATTGGTAGCGAAGTGGCCAATGGGGTCACGTTTGAGCTAGTGAGGGTTCAAAAACTCAAAAAAAAAAACAAAAACAAATGTGTCCATTGTAAATTTGGTAAGAGGAGAAACGTTTTTGTGGACCCTAAGGGGTGGCGATGAACATGGAGGGCATGTAGACGTACAACAAAGCTGATATGATCGATAACTGATTGAAGGGCAAAATAATGAGGCTATTTCTGATCAAAATTAATCAACCCAAGTACTAGCTAGATGCTCATGTGAGAAGAGTATTTTGTTCTTTATGGACTGTGGAACGTCTTCTCGTTGGTTAGCTTCCTCTCTTACATTCACCTGGCAATACTTACTTCCTGAATCAACAATTCATCGATCACCATGTTGAGTGTTTCGAAGCCATGGTAAGATGAACTCCATTGTGGTAGAGCTAAAGATGAGTGTTTGAGACGTGAAGAATGCCTTAAAAGGACAACAGAGTCTAAATCGATAGATTTAATATGTAAATATCATATGCACATCAGAATAAATCGAGCCGCCCGGAATGCGGATCGCACACAGATTAGTATATAAGAATGAGTGAAATTAAAAATGCGCACGTGGCGACATCGTGATCGATAAGTCTATGCTCTGATGGAGAGGAAGAAACAGACCGGAGATATGATTGTCCTCGCGAAGCAAGACATAAAGTTGGCATCGAGGTTTTCTCTCTTCAAACCATAACATTAGCACATCAGAATGGAGAAAGGGAGATGAGTCTCTTCTCCTTATCTTCGGAGAGAGACCAGAGTCAAAATGGTAGGGTAAAAACCTTTCGTCAATGAGACCATCTCCTTCTGTGGACATTCTGCACGTAATCTCCTCTTAATTAATTGTGTAGGCTATGAGAAGGAGAAAAGGAAGGAGAATCCAAAAATGCCCTCACCGCTATAAATAAAATTAATCAAAAAAAATTAATAGAGATAACGGTACATCATGGGCCACTACAAGGATGGATTGGGCCAAGCCCAATTCTTACACAATCACGCATCCCCTCTTCCAGACATCTTTGATGTCTCAACGTCTATTCCCGTATTCAACATGGAGATGTTACGGTTTGAGTGTCCGAAGTCCGAACAGGTGAGGACATCTCAAGAGTCAAGAGTTAGTTCCATGCCAAGGTTTTCAAAACCAGTCTGGTCGGCATACGGCACGCCAAGGTACCCATTGGAAACGGTCGCGGGGAGAAACCCAGCCCTGCAGCGAAGGCGGAGTGCACGCGGCGTCCCGCAAGGTGCCCCGCCACTCGCGTGCATGGCGCGGCACGGCTCCCCTCGCTCTTTGCCGGCCACCACGGAGAGGTGTGCCTCGATCCCCCGGGCCACGCCGCCGTGGCACAGCATGCCACGCCCTCGATCCGGTGGGGGCGCGCGGCGGGGGGTCCGTCCTCAAAGCAGCCGGCCGACAGGATCAGGTGGCAGCAGGCGATAAGCATCACGCATAAGGCGCCGGCTGCTGGCTGTGACCTGACAAAAACGGGGAGGTACGTAGAAGACGACACTCCCGAGTCCACGGCCCTCCACCTCTCTTCCCCATTTGCGGCAGCACCTTTCGAAAGCGACGGCGATGGTGGCCTCGGGCCACTTCGACACTTCTAGGGCGCGAGGCTGTCTCGATCTGTCCCGGCTCCATTGGTTGCCGCCTCCTTTTTTTTGCATCTCCACATGAACAACCCCACGCCTCGCTACAAACCGACGTCACATCACTCACCCTCACCACCGCGCCTTTGCCTCCCATTATAGTATCCCTGTTTATCGAACCCTTCCATCATCCTCATACCTTTCTTGCGTAGATCAGTAATACTATAACATATCTCTTAAGAGGAGATGGGACGCCATATGCAGGGGGTTGACACCTTTCCGTCTCCAACTCCTCAATCATTCCCAGCATACGATTACAATAACACGTTCGATCCTTCACAGTGGGCGGCCCCTTTAAGGGGGGAGGGGGGGGGGTTGTTGCAGCTGCGAAAGCTTCGCTTTTGGCTTGCGGACGCTTTTGACATGGCGGAGGAAGGAACCGGTGCGATTCCAAGCTGAGCGGTTGACCGGTGTGAGGGTGGCAATGGACGGACCGGCGGGCAGGCCGTCTTCTTTGTTAGTGGGGGGGAGGGGGCGGGGGTTTGACTCCGGCCGGTTGGGATTGTACCGCATGCAGGATCCAATCTTCAAAGGCCAACAGTTTGCACGACTTGATAATATTAGTTTGGTGCCACCACCGCCTTTAAGTTCACTAATATATATAGTATCAGGATAAGAAGAGATAGATTTAACTTATTCTCTAACATTTGTTTATCACATCCAAGAAGTTAAACTATTTAAATTTAAGATTACCCTCATTTGTGATTTAAATTTAAAGACAATTAATCGAGGAGATTTTCTTGACGTCGAAAAAACTCTAGAAGACTGCGTTTGAGAAACATATGGGTTTTGACCCCTTTTTTTAAATAATCCTTTAAAAAATTATCCTGAAAGAACTTCTTAGGTTTTTGAAAATATTGACTATTTTTTTACTATCTCTCTCTACAAGTGGAAAGTTAGTTTTTAAGAAAAATGATGTGATCAAGACTCGTTTGTTTTGACTTTTGAAGGTAAAATTTTCGAGACCAGAAATCACGTACACCCGTGAGCCTCACCAAAGGAGACCTAAACTAGAGTAAGTTTAACTAGTCCTCGAAATCTTTGAGGTTAAATATAGGAATAACCCATTCTAATAATTTCACGGGATGATCAGTACCTTAACTAACCTCGCTTGAGTTTTTTCACTCACTAATTAAACGATCTAAGGGATAAGAAGGGACGACAATTCAAATGGTTTTCCCGTTGTCCCGATTAAAACTAAGTCGCATAATTAATACTAAATAACTAAATATTCACGAAATTAGGACAGGAATAATTATTTTGAATGGAAATCTTAATTAATTCCATTGGCAAGTTTCTTTGATCAGTTGATGCGGACTCTCTCTGTCTCCTCCTCACATAGTAACCACTCTTTATGTTCTTCCACTAGCCAGCTACGTTCTTCTTTTAAATTGAGAGGGAGAATTAATCTATCGTTTCTTCCTCCTCACATCTCTTCCTAGGTTTGATTCCATTCCCGAATGGAGCTTTAATTAGTCGAGGCCCGAAGTGCAAGTGACGTGTTCGTGACATGCCATTCGTTGTTCCTGCGTACTGTTTGATCAAAATCTGGATCCTCCGGGACCATGCACTCGTCACGGCTTTTCATTCGAAGGGCACGTATATGTGGAGGATGCTGTCAGTCTGTCTCTCTATTTGATCATAATTTTAAATAATAGATAATATTAAACTTAAACTTTATACTCGTGCATTATATATATATATATATAATTGAAATTTATTTTAGGGATCCACTTATCACGACTCACTCCAAGCCTCCAATGTAACGGGCATGTGGGCGTGGTATATATGCCTCCGAATAACTGTCGATCTGACCAAGGGATAGAGAACATGCAGCTTGTGTTTGGAGGCCCCGATTTCGAAAGTATTGAATTAACTGTTTCTGTTTAAACATATCGGCAGGCCCACAAAGGTGGGCCAGCCCAGTTGGTCCTTGATAGCTAAGCTGGACACGGCCCAAAGCAACATACCAGGCCAAAATCTCAAGGACTCGAGCTTCGTGAATGGATCTGCAAATTTCATTCGGCATGTTCATCGGCACCATGAGTTATGCTTAGTGCACACCAAGGTCAATTACACATTCAGGGTGTGAGCTAACTAAATTATTTATTTAAAAAAATATACATCATGGGCTCACGTCCTCTTAATTTACTGTACAAAATACACCTCCATCCGATGGCTCAACAAATTTAAAGCAAAAAAGATTGATTCAAGAAAAATTGGGTTCAATACTGTTTATTGAATCTGATTTTTATTTTTAAAATATTTTGGAGTCATTAGATGAGAGTATGTCTTATATAGGGCAACTTAGGGAGACGTGAACCTCACGTCACAAAAAAAAATTGCTTGGTGCATTCCTTGAGTGTGTAATTGGCTCAGAATGTGTACTAAATATTTTTTGTAGGTCCTGGCGATGACTTAGGGTTGTCAAAATGGGTCTTGGGACCGTTACGAAGCCCATTTAGAGTTCATAATAATGGAATTAAATATTAATGCTTATCGAAGAATAGATTCATTAACATGCATGTTACACGGAGACTACATAAATTTTTATAAAATGGATTTTTACATGAAAATCATTGTTAGATGTTAATTTGTAAAAAAAATATTCTTAAAAATATATTAGCAGACATATTATTGGGCTAATTTAAATAGTACATAAATGTCATTTAAATATACTTTTTTTGTAAATTTTTGACAAAAATGAGTGATATATATGTAAATAAATATGACATTTTTATACAATTCAAGTTTACACAATGGTACGATTGTTAATATATTTGCATGAAAAAATTTTTTATAAATTTTTATTTAACAATAGTTTTTATGTAAAAAAACCTTTTATAAAATTAGATCCATTCATCAAATTTGTGAGAGAAATAATCAATTTGTCGACATGACTATCTTGAGTCAAGCATAGAGTATCACAAAACATACCCGAAACTTGACCCATTCATCCATTTATGCTGACAACTCATAGGGGCCGTTTGATATCGGGTTAGAGCGGGAATATCTCCGCTCTAATCCCATTCTACGTTTGGTATGGTTAAAATGGGCGGGGATAAGCTGGGTTAAGGGAAACAGAGTTAATCACAATTTTAAGGTTAAAAACGGGAATGACTTATCCTCATTTTTCTAACTCCATTTCTCTCTTTGTGTACCAAATGTACATGAGAATAAGACTAGACATAAATTATCTTAGAATGATTTACACTTATTCTTCTCAACTTTTATCCGGATACCAAACAGCACCATAGAGTTACATTTGGATTTAGATATATGCATTACGGGTATGAAATGTACCCGAAACCATCTCACCTACACCTCTCGGTAATCGATGTGTACGTTTATTCTGCTCCTTCGAGTCAATTTTACTTGAAAATTAAACACAAGTGAAATCTCTCGTGTTTACTTCCCCTGAGAATGAGCTTCAAATGATCGAAAAAAAATGGGTGTTCTATTTTGAACTCCCATATAATTAACAAAAGCCCTGATATATCTCATGACCAAATCTATAAAATGTTCGCTAAATTTTTCTTTCTTTAATAGGAGGATAACATGCCTTCTACTAGATTAATAAATATATCTTCATCCAAAATTATAGTTGGACTCCAAATGGGTTGGCATCAGGTCCCAAGTCCATTTGGGGAGCCCTCGACATATTGCTGAGGATATCAAAGCAGGGCCCTACTCTTGAGTGCAGAATCTGGTGGTATTGAAGGCAGCAGGTACATCCCATTCAAATATACATACATAGGACCCACTGAGTCGGATGGCAAGGCCGCTTCCTCAAAGTAGAGGTGACTAGACTTCGAACCTAGGGAGTGGGGGGTTTACCCGGTCAATGTTTAATCCTCGAGAGACATAGGCCCCGGGATTTACTAGAGGAGTGGCAAAGCACGTGCAAACTCGAACTCAGGGTCACCTCGTGATCGCTCAGCTTCCCGCACCACTCCGTCGGGTTCCTTAGAAACAAAGAAAAAAAAGACACTAATGACTTCATCTTATAGCATTAGAGGAAAACGATTTAATCACCGTACATGAATCAGGAGGAGACCAGAAAACGAACATTGCTACACAACATTGTGTGAGTATTGATGTTTGGCAAGACAACATGGACGGCCCAGTCACTTCCCCTTTTATTACTTTCTTTTTTTTTTTGGGGGGGGGGGACCCCTTAACTTGCGCCATTCCTACCCTCTTCAAGCATCCACATACAACTCCATCAATTTTATGGTGCCCACAGATCGAGCCACAAAAGCCGGAAATTCCACCTCAATTTGTGACCATTGATGCCGTATTCTTTCAATCGGTCGGTTAAAATTTTTGTAACAGGAACTTTTCCCACTATCTGATAATAAAGAAATTTTGTATACGCGAGGAATGTTAGGGCTCCACTGTTGTTTTTGCCTCAATATACTTTTACATAGTTCTTGATCTGTTACCTCCTATTACAATTTGCATGACTTTCTAATTTTATTAGTAACATTCCGAGTTAAATAATGAAAAAGAATGGGATCATGCCCCATTTATATCTATCTACTTTATACCAAATCAAATCTAAAGCATGCTAACAGTCATATATTAATAATTACCGTTTCAAAAAAAAAAGTTACTTATCAGCCGAAGATCTTGTATATGATTCTAAAGACGTATAAATTTGAAGTCTCTTTTGAGATATTGTCTCCGCTACATTCGGAGACCACTAAGATTTTATCTCTTCTTACTAATAAAAGATCCTCAAAAGATAAGATTTTGGTCTTATTTATAAACATGTGTCTATCTTTATAATTTTTAATATGAGATCTTTTAAACCTCTGCATATTCCTATCTTAATAAACTCTCGTATTGTGAAGGATGTATAATCACTTGTATATTGTCAATTCAAAGAGAAAATCCTCAAAGATAGCTAACTTAAATCAGGAGCTGGATTTCAGGAAACCATAAGGTGTCACTTTACGTTGATAGCGATCCACGTCACTTGGCCATCCATGCTGGTTACAGTATACGTCAAGTAAGGATGGCGCCACATGGAGAGTGTCGTCGTTTGGGCCCGCCCATTTGGGGATGATGCCTTACTTGGACTCTTTCGGATGGTCTGAACTCAGCTTTTGATTGATTGATGGGCCCGAGTCACCCCGTTGTCATGATGAGAGGGGCCCATCATTACTTATTTGGGCCGAGTCGTAGTCTCTTGAGTCTTTATATACGGTTTACAAGATTTCTGCTCTCTTCAATGATATTTAAATAATATATAATTTTAAATTATATCATATTAGATATTTTTTTGAATTTTATTTTAACCAATAATCATTCAAATATACACGGTTTCAATATACTTACAAAACTATCTCTCTATCTTGTCAGGTGAGTCATCTTTATCACCTCTTCACGTGTCATGTTATTTTTTCACATATATAAATTGCCTGTCACATAAACAAGGATATATTCGTTGGATGATGGTCGACAAATTCGGCCAAAATTGACGCAGATCGCAGATCAGAGAAATCAAAAGGAAAAGAATCTCAAACCGTAAGACGAACTCGCGATCTCAGGAGAAAATAGAAGATCCAAACAAAAATCTATCGAGAATAAGAGAGGACAGTTACATTTGGGACAGAGGGGATGAGGTGGCAAGCCCCTGATCATAATGAACACAAGAAAATCATATGAAATCCGAGCGTCATGATCTGAAAACTACGCTCCACTCACCTACTCCAATATTTATGCAATTACTTTAAAGTTTACACGATCATAATATAATTTTATACATGTGTAGTGCAATACGTAGAGGTGAAAAAATAGTCTCTCGGATTCCGTATCACATTTTTAAATTTTATTTGTTGGGAAGATCATCCGGTCACCCGTGGAAACTTACAAATACTAGAGAAACGGTGTCAGAATGAGCTCTGGGTGTTACCCCAGGGGATAACTCTCCGATATTTAAGTCAAGACCTCGGTACGAGGGGATCGAGAGAGAATGGAGTAGAGAGAGGAGGATGAGAGTCGATGAATCAAGCCTGACCGGAGCTCTATTCTGTAGAAGGCGCTCTCTGGGCTTGTCAGCGCAGTATAGCGTATGTCAGAGTCTTTGTTGCTCTATTCCTCTATTTGTCCGCGTGTGTATCTGTGTGTCCCCCCTCCGTCTCTGGTGGGAGGTCCATTTATAGGGGTTGTCCTGACGGTGGAGGCCTAACCCTTAGCAGGGAAGGGCGTGAGTCGTGGAATAATGTTCTCCCCGCGATTGTGGAGAATTTTTCGTTGGGCATCCGTTCCTCTAGAGTCGGGCGACCTTTAGGCGAGTCTTACGACACCCGTAGGACATGCTCGCCTTTACTAGAGTTGTGACCGATGATGGTGGGAGTAACGTTCGGTCACCGAAGGGTCATCTGACGTCCGATATGCCCGGGTCGATGTCCTTCGTGGGCTGACGAATCTGATGGCCGGATCTACTGGGTCGTATGTCGTGGGCCGTGGCTCTCGGGGGCCCGTCATGCGCGTTACAGACCTTGGGATGACGCGAGCTTGACGTTAATGGGTCCCACATGGACCAAGTCGATTTTACCCTCCTCACAATATATCGACATATATAAGTTGTCTATTAAACAAATAAAATTACATTTATATAATTAAACTACAGGTTTACATAAATATGTCATATGATCTATTTACATTTAAATAATATGTAAATATGATCGAATTTACACAATTGTGATATAATTTCACATTGGAATGTAAGTTTATATATATATATACATGATACAACTTATTTACACATGTGGATTGCCGGTGACACAAATTATATCATATTTGTCGAATAATGCCAGAGTTTACATAATAAGAATGTGGCTTACACAAATGACTGTGATGCAACTCATTTATAAGTTATCAATTACATAAATACCATTATATTTACCCAATTGTATTGAGATGGATCACTTGACAAGAAAGTCACATAGTTTTGTAAATATGTTGCAATTAGATATATCTAGGTAATTATTTATTAGACTTTTTTAGATATATACTCCTACGAACTATTATATTTACACATATATCCCTAATGTTCATATATTGTCACAAATACACTGATATATCCAAAAAGGTTGTAGTTATAACCCTGCGTCAAAATAACGTTGACTTCGACAGACTCCATAAATTCTGGTGAAGTAGGGGACAGGGATAGATGTGTAAAACTGTAGTGAACTTGAGGGCATACGTGTAAAAATTAACTTTTTTGACAGATTGAGTTTGAGTTAATGCACTTTTGATGCTTTTCTCGTCAGTTTTTTATAAATTTATTCTAAACGATGGAAGAGGTGGGATTCCAACGGGGCATCCGTCTAAAAATTCACACACATAATCAACCGAGATAGAAATATTTTTAAATCATATTATTATGTAATATATATATATAATATATTTTTTATCTCGATATATTATAATATTATCCCATATCATATCGTCTCAACGAAAGATTAAGACGAACGATGCGGACGAGTTGACAAACCCTGTGTATAAACACTGCAACCTTTTTTAAGACATTAGAGATATTTATGAGAATATCTGAAAATCAATGATATATATATATATATATATATATATATATATATATATATATATATATATATATATATATATATATATATATATATATATATATATATGATAGTTTATAGGGGTATGTATGTAAAACTTCTTTATTAAAATAAAACTATATTTTTTAAAAAATCCCTATCTAAAATAGCAGTCTGACACTCTGACTTGATACTATTATTGGTATTGAATAAAATATTAGATAAGTTAATTATATTTTATTTAACTTCAAACACAAATCTCGTTAATATCAAACGAGCTACCGATAGTTTAATTCCTTGTCAACTTTGGATTTAAAACATATCCATATCTCCTCCTCGACCAGTCCACGGACCCTCAGTTTCCTCTCTTTCCATCTCAATCCATCCACGCCAGGAATCTTATGATCGTCCTCGTCCTGGGCCAGGTTGCCCAACACGTCCCTGGTCCATGGACAGCACCACTTCCGGTAGTGGCCCAACTTTAAACACAGCGGCCCACGATATTCTTTTCTACAAAGATGCGATCATTGCCGTCTGATCGATGGCATTTGGATCCAACGGTAGACCTTTCTTACAAGTTGTCTGCTCGGTCCCCGCACCCGCTCCCATGATCCCATCTGACCCCCTCTACGAGTCGCCGGCGAGTTCCGGCCGAAGCCGATAACGAGTCGGGAAGGAGAACAGCGGAGATGGCGTCGGCGGAGGGAGCCGGGGAGAGAAGGCCGCCGCTGGAGCGGAGGGCGCTGGGGGCCACGGGGCTCATGGTGAGCTGCGTCGGCTTCGGCGCCTCCCCGCTCGGCAACGTCTTCGGCCCCGTCTCCGAGGACGACGCCCTCGCCGCCGTCCGCCGCGCCTTCGAGCTCGGCATCAACTTCTTCGACACCTCCCCGTGCGCGCCTTAGACCCTCTCTCTCTCTCTCTCTCTCTCTCTCTCTCTCTCTCTCTCTCTCTCTCTCTCTCTCTCTCTCTCTCTCTCTCTCTCTCTCTCTCATCGTATGTGGATGCAGGTACTACGGAGGCACCGTGTCGGAGGCGGTGCTGGGGAGGTGTCTGCGGGCGCTGGGAATCCCGCGTAGTGAGTACGTCGTCTCCACCAAGTGCGGCCGCTACGTCGAGGGCTTCGACTTCAGCGCCGAGCGCATCACCAGGAGCGTGGATGAGAGCCTCGCCCGTCTCGGGCTCGACTACGTCGACATCCTCCAGTGCCACGACATCGAGTTCGGCTCCCTCGACCAGGCAATTAGATGAAAAACATGTTTTTTTTTCTGCTTAACTCCGTTCTTAACAGGAGCCAACTTTGGAATACCCATCATCTGGCTCTGTCGTGGAATTTCTATCAGATCGTGAACGAGACGATTCCGGCGATCCAGAAGCTGAAGGACGCCGGGAAGGTCCGGTTCGTGGGCATAACCGGGCTGCCTCTGGGGATATTCACCTACGTGCTCGACAGAGTGCCGCAGGGAGCGGTGGACGTGATCCTGTCATACTGCCACTACAGCATCAACGATACTGCCCTGGTGGACCTGCTGCCGTACCTGAAGAGCAAGGGCGTCGGTGTGATCAGCGCGTCGCCGTTGGCAATGGGCCTCCTCACGGACAATGGCCCGCCGGAATGGCACCCGGCCTCGCCGGAGCTCAAGGTCGTACTGTTTCCCATATCTTCTATGTAGAAAAAAATGCAATAGAACAACGTTGCTTAATTAAGTGTGGCCACGTTCGATAGTCTGCCTGCAGGGCTGCAGCTGGTCATTGCAGGGAGAAGGGGGAAAATGTGTCGAAGTTGGCTCTTCAGTACAGCCTAAGGAACAAAGAGATTGCAACCGTGCTGGTTGGCATGAATTCTATCAAACAGGTTCTAGTGATTGTTCTCTTCTTCTCTAGCTGCTAGCTGTAGAAATTTATGCATTTGGGACAACACAAAAGATCTCTTTTTTTTCCTCTGCATGTAGTTTCCAAACATGGATTTGTGGATGAATCAGAATATCACTGGAAAGTTGCTTATTTGCCGCCTAGTTCACCTTGGACTTGGGTGCGATACTTCGTTCTTATTAGGTTTCAAATGGAAGGTGAAAGTCGATAATTTGATTTTTTTAATATAATGGCACACGAGAATTTATCAAATGCTGACTTTCACAGGAATTTTATATGTCTGCTTGCAAATGTGGATTTTTTAGTTCCATTATTATATTATACAAGGAAGACTCTCGGTGAACGATTGTTTATCATCTTTTAGACACGCGTCTCTGTTGTTGGGTCTAATGTGGGAGTCCATTAGCCTTGTTCGTGTCTATATGGTTTAGACCTAGTTGGCAAATTATCTTTGTTTAAAACAGAAATTCACGTAGGAGTTTGACTCTATAGGATGCCATAGGACATATATGGTCTATGCTCTATCTCAGTAGTATGGCACTTTATCTGGCAGCAGGCAGAGTTAGTAGCACAATTTCTAGAAAATAGACAAGAAATACCCTATTTTTTAGTTTATTCTCCAAGTCTAACTAGAGTGATCAGTTGGCTGTGGATCCACAGCTTTTTGACAAGAGTCAAGCTAGTTTCCAATCTTGCCTAAGAAAAGAAAAAGAATAGAAGACATGTATCCAAAGGCGCAAATTTTGGGAAAATATAAAACAACAACCAAAGAAGTCAAACCATTCTGTGCCATACCTCCTTGTCTATCTGCATTTCCCAAAGTCTTCGGAGCTGCACAACCACAGAAAATGCTTGCCTAGTTTTACACGGCTCACTATGCTTCTCTTTAAATACAGAATGGCTTTACTACTTCCTAGATCATGAACCAGCATTCATGAGAATTCTCCAGAATCAGTGACTGAACCACAATCACTGCTCCCCCCCCCCCCAACCACCACCACACACACAGACCTGGAAGTGTCCACCAGGGGGATCTTCTGAACAATTTTAAGTTCATTATCAAGATAATCTCCCATGTGGATGTTCGTATTATTGCTGATTTGATAATTCATTTAAACTGAAAGTGATGCTGGCTGCCTATGAAATCTGCTCTTTCATTCTATGCCTCACTGTGTTATGTAACTTCTTAGTGGAATTAACTTCTAAACCACTTCATCTTCCTATAGATGCAGTAAGTAGTCATGTATTATTTGAATATGTGGAAGTCGAATGATGAGACACCCAGACTTGGTACATCCTTTAAAGTAGCTTTTACGAAGTCCAAATTCTCTGGCTGATCTAAGAATAGAAAGTTAAGAAGACTAAAGCTTCTCATTTCAATATTTGGATCTACCATACTCTCTGAGAGATAGAACTTGCACTGATTCGTTTAGGCTGTAGTCAATTCAAGGCAGCCCAATTTCCTTGAGAACTAATCATTCTGAGCCAAAGTAAATGTATCCTGAGCACCCACGTCCATACCCTATCCCAACTCCAACACTTGTGAATTCAGGCTGTGTTTGACTGGCGTGGATTCACTAAGATTTCTTGATGGTTTTAGCACTAAAATAGTTCATATTCACAACCTTAGGTTGTAAATGATCCTTAAACTACATAGATGCATACTTGGTTGATATTTGATAATCATCTTCCTTCCCTGAAGCTCAACTAGGCAGCAGATAGTCCTGCATCTTCCTTCTTGACTGAAGAATTTTCACTTGGTACAGGTTGAGGAAAATGTTGCTGCTGCCTTGGAACTCTCGAGCAATGGGTTGGATGAGGGTCTTCTGCAGGAAGTTGAGGCTATTCTAGAGCCAGTCAAGAACCAGACTTGGCCGAGCGGCATTGCACAAACTTAACGGTCAATTGCATTCTTTACATAGTAAATTTGCATCATTTGGGATGGTATATATTTGTTCCATGTGATTTCTATATGCACTTCCAACCGCACGGAGAAACTATCACTTTGGGGAAGCCAGTTCGAAGGCACCAGACTCTGCCATAGTGCTATACACCCTCAGAAAGCTCGATTGCTTGGGAAAGAGCATTCTTATTTTTGGCTTTGGCTCATAAGTTACTGCCTTTGCCAGTGTGTGTAGTATGTTAGAGGAGGATTGCCACGGATATTGCAAAGCTTGTGTCATAGTTAGTTACAATTGTGTTTGATTCTCGATGCAAGTTATCCTATCAGCCCTTACAATGCTATATCTGTATTGGTGCTGGCTCATAAATTACTGCATCTGCAAGTGTTTGTAATAAGTTAGAGTGTACCGATGATCCTGCAAAGCTCGGGTCATAGTTTGTTACAATTGAATCTGATGGTCCATGCAAGTTTTCTTGTCAGCACTTGAATGCTGTCGCTGTATTTATGGAAAAGCTGCGATGTGTGCACAGGGACCTTCACAAACGAGGATATGTGTGGTTTCAAGTTCAGGAAGCAGTTGTATGTGTAAGGTCTTCCAGAGGTTAATGAGGCCACCCATGCCATGGCGAATTACCCCATATCATGGGGAAGGCAGTATGCTGTTCGAGGTCGTTTTAAGTTCAAATCTGGTGTTTGAGATGGATTACTTTCTTGATCACCAAGCAGTCAAATATCCTTCTTTTGGTGACTAAGATGATCCATTTTTGTCATCAAGCTCTACCGGTAGTTCAGTAGTAGAGTGAAAAGACACCCTTTTCCCTCTAGAGAAAGTCTTCCAAAATTTGTCAAAAGGTGCTGGTTTAAGATTGCCACAAGCATCATCTTTAATAGGGTCTTTGAGGACACATTCTTTTTTGTAAATTCAAAAAATATACTATTTAAATTTTAACATAATTTTTGCAACTGTCGTGTATCTATGTTTAACTTGGTTGGCAATTGTTTGATTATAATCACTCTTCCCGTTACTATCATCATCATTTAGTAAGCTCCTCTAAAGGGGAGAAGGGGGGGAAGAGGAAGAAGAGTAGAAAGGGAAGATAGAACGATAATAAGAGGAACATGTGAATGGGAAGAAAGAAGAGAAATGAAAATGTCAGCCAAATGAACTCATTTTAATTTGGAAGGAAAAGATGGATCTGGAATTGTTTTTTTAGGGAGTTTTCTAAAGAGGTAATTATCTTTTCAAAAATTGGTAAAGATGATTTCAAACGGTGTTGAAATCCCTTTTTTTCTCTAAAATGAATTTTAAATAGAAAATGTGAAGAAACACTTTACCGAAACCCTTATAATGGCATGCTCGTAATATTGGCTTCATGTCCGGATAAAGGCCTGGTAGTTAAGTTTTTGGATGGTGCAACTCTTAAACCTTTGGGGATTTTTAAATATCATTCCCCCATTATCTCTTTAAATTAAATGTTAATTGACTTAATCCTAAGAGTTACCTATCACACCTCATAATTGCTTGCTTATTTGACACTCTTACACTAAAAACATAACAAATTATTTCCACAAAAATAGTGCCTCTTCAATAAGCGAATGTGGAAAGAACTAGAGCCCAAAAACAAATGAGCACAGTAGGAATGAGATGCCGCACAAGGATCGATGCTTGATCGCAGTGGCTCATCTCTTTAATGGTCTCGTTGTTTAGGCTCTCGCTCACTGAAAGTTGAAGTTCTTCAATGATGTGCTTCTATGGTGGAAGACTTAGTTCCTCATAACACTTGGAATCTGATCACTCAAGTTACTAGGGTTCCAAAGTTCTGTTTTGTTGAGGAACAAGTCTTGTATCGATAGTCTTCTTATTGGCTATTTGCTAAACATAAGTTCTCCTTGACCACTCAAACTTCTCTCTAATGTCTCTTGGCTTGAAAGAGCAGACTAGCCGTTATGTCCAAGACTTTCTTCTTAAAGCTTATTTTTTATGCGTCTTCTTTAAGAACTTCTCTCAATTTGACATGTAGTCTTTCTGCGTTGAGAGCAAACGTCGACATAAAATAATGTAGAGTGGAAGAGATTATCTTTAGACTAGAGTCTCTGTATGCACGTCTAAGACACTTTTTCTTGGGTCATAAGATTTCATGTAGAAATAGAAAAGATTTGTGCTGCGGATGAAATCTCTGCAAGACTATAACAAAGCTCGTATTGGTGTTTGACCAGTGCGTTAGGTGCAATTCTTGTCCAATATAATCTACAGAGATCACAAAGACATGCTTAGGGCGACTTTGGCAAAAGGATAACGTCGGACAAGGTTTTGGCGTCCGCCGATTTCTGCCGGTTCCACAACGTATTCTCCGGTTACGGCAGAAATCGACTTTGATAACAAATGGTATAACCCATTCTAACCGGGTCCCCATGACACAAAAATAATCTTTTGCACGGTTAAGTCATTAGACTTAGATGGGTCGAACAACTTAACCGAGTGAGAGGGGGCGAGCGACGTATTCGCCCCCCAACCCACTCGATTATCAAACAGGGTCTTAGAGAATACCCGAGCATGTAAAAACAACCTTTTACAGAGTCAGTTGTAACAAGTCGATCATATATAATTGTAATAGAATCAAGAGATAAACCCAGTTGGAGTATAAAGGTACAGCCTGAGGGTCATCAATTGATACAGACAGCTGTAATGTTTCAGCTGAAAAATATAGTCAAAGAAAGTCAACTGAAGTCAACAATTAAAAGTTAAGTTGAAAAGAATAGTAGATGTAAAGTTTCGCTCGAGTGAAAGCAGTTGCAATAATCAATTTATAATTTGAAGCACAGTTGAAATTTCAGTTAGAGTCTTAATAAAAAAAAGTCACAATTGAATGAGCCATTTAAAATTTCAATTGGAATCTCAATAGAAAGGCTACTATTGAAAGGGTCATTCGAAAGGCCTTTTTCACTTCGGTTAAGACAGTCTGAATCCGTCACTTAAATGTGTCAGTTGAACTGTAGTCAGTTGCATAGCTTCGAATGAAAGATTTGTTCTAACTAGAATACCTACTCCGATTGGACAATAGTTTTGACCAAATAAAATAGGGAGTTTTACATATATACTCTCATAAAATTTGGTTTTATCAAATATATCTTTCATCTAAACATTTTATCATGAATATTCTTCGTTTAGACAGAAATATTATAGTTATACCTCTTTAGTTTACTGTCGTCGACAGAGGAGAATATTCCGTGAAATGTGTCATCTACGGTCGTTAGATTTATGATATATTTGACAAAATCAAACTTTATAAGGGTATATATACAAAAATCTTAATATTTATCTCACACTTAACTCGGGTTAAACACACAGGAGTTACGGTGAGGACATAATCGTGACATTATCTATATTTTGAAGATATTCATGATAATATATTCTGATGAAAGATATATTTGACAAAACTGAACTTTACAAGGTATATATGTAAAAATCCCAATAATATAGCCGAATTCTTTCCGACTAAGAAGGTTAGTCAAAATAAGTATTCGACAGGAAATTGTATCGACTGCCTTATACGAGCCTTCTGACTTATTCTAATTGAAGGGCTTCGTTTAGGTCTTTTAGCTGTCTCTTTCAGTTGAAGTACTTTGGCTGAATACTGTAACTGAGTTTCCTATTGAAATACTTAGTCAACGGTGCTCCAGTTGGATTTAAACTTAGATTGAGTGAATCATGCAAGTGCTTGAATCGAGTGAGTGTTCAGTTCAGCCTAAGCGATATTCTACTGAGATAAAACATTGGAAGTATTTTCTTAACTTAATTGTAATTTGTCATATCTAAATACTAATTCTTTACTTAAATTATTACATCACGCAAAACATGAAATTTGATATTGGCATTAAGGAATAGCCTAAGATTGTAAAGAATTATAAATAAGATTTACATATGTACCCCTATTAAATTGAAGTGGATAAAAATGCATTTTAGATTTCATATTTACTAGTATACCGTCCATGTATTAGTTTAATGTCATCAGATGGTCATACAATATTCTCTTTTTTATCTCCCATTAACAGATTTGAATAAGTTACTAATAGAAAATGATGACAAGAACATAAAGTCCACTTTATTCACAGATAAAGAGTAAACATGCAAATGCGAATCTAAGATGGATTTTCACAGAATGTTATTTTTATTAGGGATACTTATGCCAAAAAAACCGTATACACAAATAATTGACTGTAGGGGGCGATATCAACAAATCCCTAAAACCTTTCATCAAAGGACTTCCAACCAAAAAAAAAAGTCTACGGCCTGGCAAATATCGCAAATTCGTAATTGACTAAATGATATGACAAATGTAGACTGTCCAGGCAGCAGCGCAGCACTCTGGGGTGCAGACCTTGAATATGTAAAAGTATTAAGTTCCTGAAGGGAAGAACAGGTTGAAAAAGAAACACAAACATCAAGACAGCTACATTACGGATGCAAGGTGGTTCGTTTGTTGGGACATTCCCATGTACATAGGGCGATTCCTGTAAAACATATTCATTACACTTTAAAAAAAAATCAGTACAACAGAATCAGCGTATTGTACAAAGCATCTTTCATGACTTCTATGACAGCCCAATCCATGCATCCATGCATTCAAGTTAAAAGCGGGATCACATCCCAGATTACAAGCTGTGATATTCGCATTAACCGCAAGCGGGAACCTCTACATTCAAGTTAGGAACATAGGACAATGCTACCATCTCCAGAAAAATCGAATGGGTTGCACTATATACAAACAAACACTGTAGGCAAGAAGCTGATTCTTGAATCTATGGTGTGGCTGAACTCCTGGAGTAATCCTTAGCTTCAGTTCCCACGTGGAATATATTACCACTTACCAGGACTATGAACTGAAACGTCAACTGTCATCTTGTGGCCTGCTGAAGTGATGGCCAGGCAACTTCATCATCCTTGATGTATCCATGAATTAGGAACTCTGTACAATTCTTTCGGCACCCATGATTATAAGGATTACGAACCCGCCCATCTGGACCACGAAGATATACATATCTTGCAGCATTAGCCAGCTCATTGGTGGTGATGTTTTGAGCTATCTGCAAAAACACATGCATAATTCTCTTCATTTTAGAGGGATGTAGTCACAAGATAAATGTGATTTTTATAATCTTTCTTTAGTTTTAAATATATATATGGTTACGATAAATATGATCATGGTTGTGATAAAAGCATCCTCATGACTGTGGTTTCCTTAAACCAACTCCAAGTTGGTTTGTGTTAAAAAGAGATTCTATAGCCATGACGACCGTGGTCATGATTGCCTAAAAAAGCAAAGATAATGCCTGAAAACCTTGACTATGAGAGATTGTTTAAAAAATTATGCTAAAAATTGTAATAATACAAAGATGCATTTTCAAAAGCTACAGCCAAATGACCCCATAAAGAAGGTTTGTGTCATTCTAAACTGTAGTTTGGTACAGCTTTATGGACCTAAAACAGGACCATAGGATTGCACATCGTTATGTTAATCTTGTAATCCACTGGTGTCAGAAAGCCAACTGTTTTAAGCAGAACCAAAAAACACAAAAAAGCAGACAAAACAATGTAGCAACTGGCAACTGTCTTGCATAGCTGCATCTTCAATTTTCTTATTATATTTCCCGACTAGTTTGTAGACCATTCATTGCCGCCATGTCAGGCCTGTGGTCAATTTATACTCATTAAAGTTGTGATAGCAATATCTACATAGAATGTCACTATGCTTCCAAAGAAATTCCAAAGCTATTTCAGGAATTAAGCATTGATACATGTCATGGAAGGAGAAAGTATGACAATGATAACAGTAGTATGATAATGATAGAAATATATTCCTAGAACTTGATTTTATGAACAAAGTTCTAACTTGCTTTTATATACACTCAGAAGTTGAGAGATGAACCTCTCCCACCAAAACTCAGAGATCAAGTGCGACCCATTAACCCCAGCCTTATTGATATCCATTATCCTTAGGTTGCTACAAGTTAATAACCTTAATCAGAGGTGAGACATAAACAATTAAAGTCAACAGAGACCAAGCCAGTTACATGTTAAGACTAGTTCTATAAGAAAAACAATATGCATTTCCATATCCTAGTATACAATTAAAAATGGTGGATTCTTCTACCAATTTGGTGCATCACTCAACACACTGTGTAACTTTGATTAAAAAATACATTATATTAAGTTTGTATCTCACTGCCAAAGGAATGACCATCCACAGTGACAAATTAATAAATTTCTTACCTGCGATGCCTGTGCTATGGTCAGAGCTGTCGCTCCAGAGAATATGAGAACGTCAACAACCAGAAATACAACAGCACCAGGGTGTTCAGTTACCATATAATGCATCCATGACCGAGTAAACGGAGGCTCTGGTGATCCTCTCCACATCCCTGTCATATTCCACAAGGGGTCAATGTCATAACTCAATGAAAGTTAAAAGACAGGTTCACAACTCAAATAACAAGTTCCATACTTTGAGCTGCAACGGCAGCACCGAGAAATGTTGTTAAGGTTCCCAAGCAGATAAAGACAAAAAAGTCCCATTTATTTCTCTGCAAAGTTTTGGAAAACAGATGCAGCTGATTAACACAGGCCAGAAAACAATGCAACAAGAATAGGACTATTTCCATATAATAATCATGTACATTAAGAATCTGAAACTAGAGCAGCACTTCTTCTGTAAAATGACTGCACTCTTTATACTGAATATTCACAAAAAATCGGAACATTAGATCCATATTTCCCACCATTCTGAAATTTGCAATTATTCCATATCTCACCTTTCCTACACAATTCGATATCCATGGACAATGATGATCAAACTGCTCCACACAGTGATTACATGTTGGACAGTGTTTTGAACGCACAGGTCTGATTATCTGATAAAAAAAAGAGACAAAACCGTGTCAATTTTTTCCCACCATATTTCAACAGCCCAAACACGAGGAAGTGCTAAAAGTTTCCTATTCATCACAAGATCAGTTTACAATGTTGAATTATGACAAACTGCAAACAGGGATTTGGAGGGAGGGAGGGAGGGAGGGAGGGAGATGGGTGGAGGGAATACCTTGCATGTGGGGCACAATTGTGACCAGTTCCCTGCCCAAATAGATGAATTGTTGAGATCGATATCTAACAGAGGATCCTGTAAGATACATTCAATGGTGAGACAAGTGAAGAATTTGAAGAGAATTATTTGGGAATAATCTGAAAAATAGAAGCCTTGTACAGTGAAGCAAATGCCTTAAGCAGACAATATTCTAACCATTTTTGAACCATCAGTGTTCCAATAAAAACTTTCAAAAGAAATCCCAGGCCTTTTGCCTACTCTTGTTCTACCCCCCCCCAAATGATGCTTGAACCGAGGATAATATTTAAGTATCTTCCTAAGTAAAATAAATACCTAGTATGTTAGAGTTTTTAAAGGCTATGGGCACTCTTTTTAACAATTCCAACACTCAACATCAGTCACAGAACAGCAATCTTTGAGCCAATAGTTTGTCCAACTCCACATTTCTAATCTTTTTCTTTCGCATGTGGGATACAAGGCTGCCACAGGAAAGAGAATGTAGGGAAGAAAAACTCATGGCTTAGTCTTATATTTTTCCAACATCCATTTTTTTTCAAATTCATGGCTTAGTCTTATAGTTTTCCAGCATCGAATGTTTTCAATTTCTAGTGAACAACCATATAGTTGAAACTCTACTTCAAAAACTTTTCAATGCTTGGAGGCCCTCCAATTTTGATGTTTTCATACTACCTTCTTGGCAGATATGGCCCTCGAAAAGAAAACATCAAAATTTTGCCACAAAAAGACCCAATAATTGCTCTCAGTAGGGTTTGCAAGAGTTACTAATATTTCAGAATGTAGAAAGATGGGATATTGACAATGGCTAAAGGTGGTTGTTAGCTGGATGCCTGAACAGCAAAGACAGTGTAAAAGGTGCAATGGGACCATAAAAAACAAATCCAACAGAAAGAAGATCTTTCACGTTTCCTGAAAAAAGAAATATAATACTTTAACTGTTTTGTTTTACTGTAAATGGGTAAAAACAATTGATATCCAAGGCAGAAAGGGACTGAAGAGCCATTCATGAGATGTCTGATCCAAACTGCTGTCTAATCTGTAAGCATGAATTGTGTGAAATGAGGGATTCCAGAAGTCAGACAACCGAATATCAATTTGCCACTTCATTCTACCACTAGAAAATTTTTATTAGGATTTCTATCTAAAGTTAGAAACTATTCATTATTTCCGGGTAATACTATTGAGCCATTAGTGGCAAAAGGTTGGATATGTTGGATAACTGGATCTTTGGAAATTATAGCTCCAGTTAACCTTTAGATTCTCAATGCCACAGGGTCTTCATGGTGACAATATTTGGATGCTTAACAAGGTTACAGAATTCGTATGTATGACCTAATGAAAACCATTACCTACACAACCACAAATTAGCTATAGAGAAATTTATTCATTGGTGTACTTATAGGTGGTTTCTCACTCTTAACCAATCCTTTAACAATGCTAATACATTCTTCTTTGTGTTTTGCAAAATTCTCAGTTGCTGCTAGAAAATAGAAGAGAGAAGTACAATTCTCTTGGGCCCGGTTTGATAACCAAGCGGGTTAAGGCTGGGGTGGGGCATCCTTGGGTTGGCTTATTCGACCTCGTGGGGTCGAGTGAGAAAACCGGGTTTTCCTCTGCTAAAAGAGGGTTAGAATGAGTTGTTCGAGCTTTTGTCAAACTGGGAACGGCGTGAGACCGGAAGAACCGGCGTGAGACCGGCGGATATGCCACCCGTGGGTGGCGTATCCGGTTATCAAACCGGGCCTTGAAGATTGGAACATTTCAAAGTTAGAATCTAAATAACTGCAGAGCATGTAGCCTTTGAGCCATTGAGTATAAACAAGCCAGAGATCTGCATACATCTGCATCAGTATCTGAATGTCCTGAATTCGGTTTGATGTAACCTGGATCCTTGCTGCAAGAAAAAGTCAACATGTAAAGTCACAAAAGTGGAGATAAGCCATCAGGCAGCAACTGAAGTCCCATGTCCTATTCAAACCAGCAAGAAATTACCTGCTGCACCGATAGAACATGAGAAGAGACCCAAATGCAAGAGAAACAGCAGTCCATCCCCATAGACCAATCACCGCGGTAATCTTCGGAAAATTTGGGGCTATTGAGACAAATAATCAACTTGGTGAACTTGATTTGATAGACATTGACTATTGTAATACCAAAAGCAGTTTCCAGAGCATTATTTCTTACCATTAAGAATGGAGCTGATAAACAGAACCGTGAGAATAACCATGAGCAAAAACAGAATAGGAGCATAGCCAATTGTTACGATCCTTTCAGCATAAATTTTGCTTCCGCAATGATTCCCATGCATCCTCGTCGCATTTGACTAAATCCAGCAAAATGTTAGAAGAAAACAAAATGAAGTTCCAGTTACTCTTTCAACCGTACAAAAGCATTCAAATACAAAATAGTCTGTAAACCTCCTAAAGCAAACCATGAAAACTCTGTTGACACAAGATGTGCATGAAACCCACATATACAGTTGGAACTCTGGTACACGTATTGGGTATTGAGATAGGTTTAGGTGGGTTATCATTTCGAATCCTAGTAGAAATCATACATTTTCATTAATTCCCTCAATGAAAAGAGATTTTTACCCAGGTTTAAATTGACAACAAATAAAAAATATTAAACCTTTTTATTACCATCTGAAAGAAAGCTTTCCCTTTAGATTCAATTACAACATAATCCCCATCTGGTTTTTGAAGCAAAAACTGACAGAATTACGTCTTATGTCATAGATGCAATCCTGGTTTGATTGGAAAGCTAAACTAAACCTTTTAAATTTCATAGATATCAAGTCAAACGTTCTATTTAGTGTAGTAGTGGGGATCAACTTCTTTACTTGTGTTAGGTTACTGTGATAACACTGAAAACTTAATAGTGAAATCTGAGATCCACATTCCAAACCTGAATCATTAGCATGGAAATCCTGAATGCTGAATGAAATAGACAGTTTGATAACAACATAGATGATGTTTAAATGGTTGATATATTTATTATTTTATCCATCTAACTGATGTTAATATTTGCCAAAAATAGACATTTTTGCTTAATTTAAATATTTAATATATATTAAAAAATAGATGATAAAATAGTATATACTATAATAAATAAAATAAATTTTAAATTGATTCATATAAACAAGTTTCATAAGTTTTTATTAAATAAAAAAAACAAACTATTAATTTAGAAAGATTGTAAAAAGTGTTAATGTGATAATATGATTAAGTAAAGCATATAGCTTCAGAATGACGTTAATATGCTATAGCTAACTTCATCAAATGATATTCTATTATTCTTGGCAAGATTAAAATTTTTAAAGTTAGTATAAATTTATAATGATAAATTAATTTCATAATATATTTATGGTGAAAAAAATGAACATTAACAAATCTATAAACATAATCGTTTCTTGATAGGCCATGGACTCTTCATACGGATAACAAAGACATGAGTTAATGGGCGTAATTTGCTGTTTAAAAAATTAAAAATCTAAACAACCACGTAGGCACAAACGGAGTAGAACTATGCAGTGACGGGAAAGAGAAAAGAGTTTTGCTGGCCATCATGGGTGAAGGTTCCAGAGGATGCGGTCTCTTTTAAGTGATAAGCTAGTTTCCTTAGCTTAGCGCCATGGTTGGCAATATCGGCCGAAATCGATACGTTTCAGCCAAAACATATTGGTTTCGACCGTAACCGAAACGATATCGGACCTGCTCACTGTAACATGTGCGAAACTAAAAAATAATAAAAAATTTAATGATTTCGGGTGAAACCGGTATCGGTTTCGCCCGAAACTTACATGTTTCGGACCGAAACCGTCCGATTTTGGCCGAAACTCACGTGAACTCCCCTTAAAGGGGAGTTCACTTCCTGTTCTCCCTCAGATCTGAGGGAGAGAGGGCCTGCTGCTGTTGTGCTGTGCTGCTGCTGTTGTGCTGCTGCTGCTGAGGGGCTGCTACTGAGAGTGTTACTGCTGCTGTGTAGCTACGTTTTCTTAAGGTAAATTTGAAGTTTGTTTTATTTTGTGTTTTTTTGTTGGGTTGAAAGTTTTTTGGTTGTAGGTTAGTTTTTCTGTTGTAGGTTAATTTTAAACCATGAAATATGTTAAGACTTCAAATTAAACCCTAATTAGTTCCTTCAATTTGGGGCTTTTGTCTAATTAGGTTTAGTTAGGGTCAATTGAAACTCAATTAAACTTCATTGAAGAATTTAAGATGAGGGCATGCTGGCAATTAATTTTTAGGGAGAGTGATTAAGATAAAATTAATAATTAAGTCTTAATTACACCCTTAAATTTGGAGCTTTCCTCTAATTAAGTTTAGTTGGGGTCAATTGAAGCTCAACTAAACTTTATTGAATAATTTAGGGTGGGAGCATTTAATTTTTATGAAGGGTGATTAGGGTAAAATTGATAATTAAGCCCTAATTACACTCTTAAATTTGAGACTTTCCTCTAATTAGGTTTAGTAAGGGTCATTTGAAACTCAATTAAACTTCATTGAATAATTTAGGGTGGGAGCATGCTGGTAATTAATTTTTATGAACGGTGATTAAGGTAAAATTGATAATTAAACCCTAATTACACCCTTAAATTTCAGGCTTTCCTCTAATTAGGTTTAATAAGGGTCAATTGAAGCTCAATGAAGCTTCATTGAATAATTTGAAGCTCTATTATGTTGAATTGCATTTTTTTTATTGTACTTACAACTATTTGTCTTTGACTATCTTAATGCAGCATCATGCCTAGACGTGAACAAAGTCAGGAGCAGCAAGGGCAGAAGGATCCGGGGTGGGCCCACCTCTCCTTAGTTGATGATGGGAGAAGAAGAGTGAAATACAATTATTGTGGTAAGGAGATATATGGCGAAATTACTAGAGGAAAGCAATATTTGACAGGAGTAAGAGGAGAGGTGAGCCAGTGTGACAGATGTTCCCGAGAGGTCCGAGAAGAAATGCGCCAGTGCCTTCTGGGTAAAAAGAAGAGGATGCAACAAAGGGCCGAAGATGAGACTGAAATTGCTGAGGAGATTTCGGGCAAAGGGGGAAGGAGGGATGATGATAAGGAAGGCACTAAAGATTCAGATCCAGAGCTGACTGAAGCAATGGAGCGTGAACAGGCCGCTCGAAGGAAAGGAAAAGCACCCATAGGTTCAGGGACCTACTCCATTACAGCTGCACGACGTCCTAACACTGGTGCTGCCCCGCAGAGAGGAGGCCTCATGGACAGCTATCTGTACAGAAAGCCCCATGCTACACAACCTAAAATCAAGTAAGCATTGAGAGGGGTAAAAAAATCAGCAGAAGTTGCAGGGCATGCATTTAAAAGTATCTGCAAATGGTTTTTTCATGCAGGTGTCCCTGCACATGCAGCTGAAAGCGAATATTTCCAACCTATGCTAGATGCCATAGCAGATGCTGGCCCTGGCTGAAGGCCCCGTCACGTCGAGACATATACGGACGTAGCCTCCATGACTGGGTTAAAAGCTTCAAACATATATGGATGGAGAGAGGATGCACCATCATGTGTGATGGCTAGACTAGTACCACGAAGAAGTCCATAATTAACTTTTTGGTCTATTGATTCGAAGGTACAGTATTTGTTAAATCTATAGATGCATCAAATTATGAAAAAAATATCAATTATTTGTTTGATTTGATGGATAAGATGGTAGACCAAATTGGTGAAGACAATGTTGTGCAAGTAGTGACTGATAATGAAGCCAGTTACAAGGCTGCAGGGAAGAAATTGATGCAAAAACACAGACATTTATATTGGCTCCCATGTGCAGCACATTGTATGGATATGATACTTGAAGACATAGGGAAGGAAAATCATGTGAAGAAGACAATTGACAAGGCACAAAAAATCACCCAGTATATTTATGGCCATCCTAAGATATTAAATATGTTCAGGAAGCATGCGAGTGGGGGGCGATATATCATCCGTGCAGGGCCAACCAGATTTACTTCGAATTTCATTTCTTTGGAGTCTTTGCATGGATATAAGATTGAGCTCAATTCTTTCTACTTTATCCTTATAGTTATGATCCGTATTTGATTCAAATTTTATTTCTTTGCACAGGTATAAGAATGAGTTGAAAGCTTTCATGTATCACAATACCCTGCGGGAATACATCGACAAGGACAATGTTGATACTCAGATGGATTATTTGGATGTCTGTCACATCGTGGACGACAACAAATTCTGGGGCAGAGTAACACGATACATGAAAATAGTCACACCCCTCGTGAAGGTCCTAAGAATGGCAGATGGCGATGAGAAGAATGAAATGGGATATCTGTATGAGGTTATGGACCGTGCCAAATTAGAGTTGCAAGATTCCCTTCCCAGAGAATATGCAAAGTGGTGGAAAATTATTGACCATAGATGAGATAACACATTACACCATGACTTACATGCAACTGGTGAGTTATTAATTGTATTGATACATTGGGTAAAAATCATAAATCATGCGTACCCATTTTTTAGCACAATTCCATTTGCACCGAATTTCATGTACTGCAATTTGATCTACATCATCTGATTGTGATATGAATTGAAACTATAAGAGGATATATGCATCATTGGTCTTTAATAAACTAATCAACGATGAAACAAAATTATACTGAAACATGAAACCCTAACGTCTGTGAAGCTACCCTATATGCAATCATGCTTCACTGTATTATTAACAATGAGATGCCCATGGTTTGGTGCCATCCATGTGCTTATTTCTTCCACTAAAATCACATAAATAGTTCTTTATGTCACTAAGGTTTAAACAAACCTTTAAATGGAAACTTTCATGAAGTGTGGGTCATCTTTTAACTAGACAAAATCTCCCCCATCATATGATCATCTCTAATCCCCAACCCAAGAAAATGAAATCCAAATTAAAGAGGAAGGGTTAAGGGTATCAACCCCCAGGCTATCTCCGGGACTTGGGTATAGGTCGACCTACCCCAGGGGGTAGGTCAACCTACCTACAAGTCCCAGGGATACCCTGGGCATAGGTCGACACCCCTGGGTAATGGGTAATGGTCGACCTCGAGTGACCCATTCTGTCTCTTAATTTGAGCAAGTCACCCGCCCAGGGATATCTCATCCTTGTCGATTTTAATCGTTTATCAAACTCGCCCTAGGTTATTTTATATCTAACATTTAGTTATCTATACACAAATATAGGTTATTTTCTCAACCCTCGATTTATGTACAATACCAATGCACATGTTGATGGCGAGATGCTCCAAGACACTTTAAAAGTAATTGGTCATTTATCGAGGACACCAGAAACAAGACTTCAGGCCGAAGTAGAGGTTGACCTTTATTGATCTTATCAATAAGACGTATAGAATTTACTTAAGTCATTATGTTAATCTATTACTTTATCTTTGTAGATGAACTATTATAGAATGAGGACTGGGACATATTCTAACTCCCAATTGCAATACGCTGTGGGAAGAGTGAGCCCAGGTATGTTTTATTTTTGTGCTTTCTTAACCTCAATATGTATTAGTACACTTTACATTTATTTGTTTATGGTTGGTGGAACAGATGACTGGTGGATAATGGTGAACAACCGAGATGTGTGCAGTAATGCATTGGCTTTCATTGCAATTAGGGTGCTCAGTCAAACAACATCGGCAAGCCAATGTGAAAGAAATTGGAGCACGTTCAGCCTTATACACTCAGGTTTGCAATCAGCTAAAGGTTGAACGGTTAGAAAAATTGATTTACTGCCACTACAATATGATACTGAGAATAAAAAATATGAAGAAGACAACAGCTGAGAGGCAAACGCGTCGCAGAGGATGCAACTCCAGAAATTGATGTGGACGCTTTATTTGATGATGACAATCCCTTGCAGTCTTGGGTGGAGACACGAGAGCAGGTTAATGAGCCCGTTTTTGATGTTGATGATAGAACATGGGTAGAGGGCATACTAGATGAAGATGAGCCAGGAGATCTAGAATTCAAAAGAGCAACAAAGAGGGCCAAAGAGACTCATGCGCAGCAAAGAAGGGACCCAGCTTTGTTTGTTCATGACACTGAGGAGCAGCCTGAGTTTGAGCCAGCTAGACACTCAGAATCAGATAGCAGGCCAGTCACTCCTAGAATGGTCAGGCCACCTTCATCCTTAAGAAGAAGTACATCAGTGCATGGGATGTTTGAGAGGACTAATGCTGCTGCTCAAGAGGACCCGACAATTGAGCAATTGAAGCAGATTTATGTGAGACACACGCCAAGGGGAAAAGGACTCATGTCAAAGATGACTGAAAAAATCACACCAAAACAGAAAAAAGCATCCCCAAAGGCTAAAAGGCGACTGATTTCTTATGGTTCTGATGATGATGGTGATGGCGATGATGATGATGATGATCATCCCAGTGCAGCTACAGGTGCTACTACTGGCGGTGGCACATATGGTGGTACTTCCTCCTTCCACGCAGACACAGGCCGAGGATACAGTCATAGTGAGCGAGGATATGATTCACAGAGTCAATATGGGCATCTATCAGATAATGGAGGTGGCCAACAGGAAGCAGCCATTTATGGGTGGGGTCATGAACTATAATTCAAGTTCCTCTTCTCATCCTCAAAATTCTTATATTGATTCTGGATTCCAATCAAACCAACAACCTTACACTCCAAGAGGGATCCAAAGAGGGATGCCAGACTTGGCTATCTCATTGTTTGATTATAGTGAATATACACAATACATACAACCTTCTTATGGGTATCAACATCAAAAGTCAGACGATGAGGGAGAAGGTTCTTTTAGTTATTATCCACATTAGTGCATCATCATTTAGGTAAGGATCATTTAACTTCTGTAACATTTACTGTGTCTAATTAGGTTCATTGTATTGCTTGAACCTACTTCATGCTTAGTATGTACTCAAGAATATTAGTTTAACATGTTCAATGCTTGAACTTCAATAACTACTTCATGTTTATTGCACTTAATCCAATTTCTTTACAGTCAAATGTATGTCTAATGAATTTTCTGATTATTATGTGATTATTTATATTTTTTCGATTTGTTCTGATTTTTTAGATTTATTTTGAATTTTTTTGAAGCTTTTCACTGGGTTTCGGCCGATTTCGACAGAAACCAAAACCGAAACCGACACTGCCATCCCTGCTTAGCGCTTCTGGGAGTAACCATCAAATTTTAGACAGTTTTTTTTTAAAGTGGATAGTACAACCAAATATATAAAAGAAAAAAGGAGAATTTACAAGTATGGGGAGGAGAGCTCTCACAAATCTCCTAAATACAAAAGAGGGCAGACAACCCTCTGCTCCAGGAGCAAAGAAAAGAGAGAAACAATCACGTGTACTCAGCCCTACCCCACCACCCCCTAACACCCCAAAAAACTCTCTCGAGTGGCTCTCAACACTCACCCCCTATACAGCAAAAACGCTATCTGATTCCCTATCTGATTCCCCTCCCCTTCCCAAACAAAGTACCCTCCACTACTACCTACATTCCTCTACCCTATCTGATTCCCCTCTTCTACGGGCCTTCTTTGCCTTAGCCTTCCTTGGCTTGCCATCTTAGCTAGATTCTGCAGAAGACTGACCGCATATCTTTCTCAACCCTTTCAGTCTTCACACCAATAAGGCTCGCCGCCTCTATATCCCGAGACTCCATAAACCTTTCCACATTAGCTATAATCTCTTTGACTCCCTCCTTGCCGAAACTACCCTCTCCCTCCGCGTAAGGAACCTCAAATCGATCCGCCTCAGCTCGATCAGGCACTACCTCATCCTCAACTGGATCTCCCTCCAGGCGAAATGGCATAACCTCGAACTCTCTAAATTGGTATCTGATCAGCTAAGAAATAAAACCTCAATTAAGGTGGTGTTTGCTAACTGCCAATTGAGATATTATGTCTTCAGCAGGCAGACATGCCCAAGTAAAAGTTTTTGATGAAATAATTAATTCTATCTCTTAATTACGACTAATTTGGCAGTTACTATCTTAATCACTAAGTTCTGGATTCTAGCTTATCGCTTAACTGGTGCATGCCCAGTGCCCATAACGTTAGACTCTTCCCCGATAATCAAGCAAATGGAGCTCTTCTTCCTTCCAGGTTCTAATCTTATCCCATGTGATTGTCTTCCAACTTCTCTGCTTCACCTATGGGGAAATCAACATCCAGTTTTTTTTTCTGAAAAGTGACTGGTACCACAATTATATTAAATGAAAAGGAAGTGGGATGTACAAGCATAGTCGATATGCTCCCAAAAGATCCCTATACAAAATACCACACCAATGCAGTGTAACCTCACTACCCCCGCAAAAGAAGGAAAAGAGTGGAGTTGGGTGACCCCACCCTACATAAATGTTCAGCCTATTCCCTCCCTTTCTCACAAATAAAGGCGACAGGCCTATCCTCAATTCTTGCTTCATTTCTAAAACTTTTGTTATTCCTTTCACCCCATATAGAGCATAGTGTCGCATGGAGGATGATCCACCAAGTTCACCTATCTCCCTTCATATTCCATTTCCGGTAGCAAATGATGCACTCTCTCAAGCGGGGCAACAATCCAATAAAGCCTATTGGCAGCCTTGGTCCACACATCCCTACTGAAGGAGCAGCCCCTAAAAAGATGGCTTATGTTTTCATCCACCTCCCCACATAGACAGCAAGTGGTAGGGATGTCCTATAGGAATGCAACAATCCTATCTCTTGTAGGCAATCGGCCGTGAGATATGCTCCAAATTAATAGCTTCACTTTTAGCGGGCTTCTTGGAGACCAAATCTGCAGGGCCAATCAGTGCCACAAACCCCCATCTGAGATGAAAGAGTAGGTTGACCTGACTGAGAAACTTCCCTCCTTTTTCCCAACTCCACCACCACCTATTGGCTTTGCTCTGCACCAGAGCATAATGAAAGAGGAATTGTAGGAGCCCCTCCAACTACACCACCGCCCCGGGCCTAAGATTCCTCCTAAAGGTGGGTGCCCATATACCCCCCGTGATTTGCATGTCAAAGGTGTCAGTCACGGTGGTAAGAGGTGCAGCAGCTATGGCAAAAAGCTTCGAGAAGGATTCCTCTAGGGTGGAGTCCCCGCACAATCTATCCTTCCAAAATACACACCTTTGTCCATTACTCAGCAGAACCCAGACACTTGCATGGATGATGTCCCTACACATGCCCTTCCAGATAGGTGAGATGTTGATGATGATCATGCTATAGCTCCACAACTCACTAATAAAAGAGAGTTTATGTATAGATATAGACAAACAAACAGAAAGAGACTGCCATGTATCTAGAAGAGCTGTACACTCAAACAGCTCTCCACAAAAGCAGCACATGAGTCAGCATATTAGTCCACCACCATTCTATTATACTAAAGATCTGCTGAGAATGGAGTATTATAACTACACCAATATCATATCAAAAATCCCCTTCTGTAATGGTTTTTTACAAACAAAAAAGATTTCTTTGAATGCCTGAGTTATGTTCCTCCCGTATCGCCACAGTGTGTAGCACCAAGTCTTCCCATCTCCAAAAATGTCTCTGAGTCAGTCTGACACGAACTAGTAAATCATCAATCGAAGTCAAGAAGAATCACATCATATAAGTTTGAAACCTAGCTCAATCCAAACTTCAAAATCACTGAATACTGAATGAAGAGCTCCTCCAGTGTTACTCTTATCCCTTTACAAAATAACATCTGATGTGGGGTAGGACTTAAAAAATATGCAACTGGCTTGTTGGAAGCCTCAATATATTGATCCTGTAAATAGAAATTTGACCTCTTAAATAATTGCACTCCACTCTGCATCAGTCTCATGCCAATATCAACACTAGTAATGAAGAGATAGGCTGATTGAACTACAGGTGTAAAAGAATACCTATAGGGCCAAATAGTAGCTCAATTCTTACCCTTATCCTTTGAAGAAAGGATATATTCTTATAGTTATCCTTATGCATCCCTTATGTGTCCTTATCCTTTAAAGTTATCAGCAACAGATATATAAAGGTTACATTATCAGATAACACTATATGCAGATGTAAACTTTTTATTATGTTGGTTTTGGGGGGTGGGGACAAAGAAATCATTACTTCTAAAGCATAGCCACGTAAAGTTCTTTCAAATTAGGAGTCCACAGAATTTCTACTCACCACACATGTGATGTGTGAAAATAAGCTTTATAGATAAGTGAAAGAAAAGGGCTAAAAGAATGATTTGGATAAAGAGAGACATCTCAAGGAGGGTAGATTGGGATTTTATATATAAAAATGAGAGTAGAACATAAGATGTGTTCAATGGTTAAATAGAACAAAAATAAAATGGATGGATAATTGGATACAGAAGTAGGAATATCTTCATCCTTACCTGAAATTATCTGGATATGGATAGTATCCTTATCCTTATCCTATAATCCTAAAAAATGTGTGTACCCTTTAAGCTTCGAAAACAGGCAGACAAATGGATATTCAGGTACCATGTAAATCCTAGATTGAACCAACGGACTCCTATGGACCCCACTACCAAACCATTTGTCATCCTTACCATCATGAAAACCCCCCACTATAGAAATGAAAAGGAATGCACCAGTCGAAATACCCCATCTATGATGCATACAAAGAGGGCACCACATCCCTCTCCCTCTGGAATGCTTAGAGCATTCATGTTACTTGCTAGCATGTAGAGCTCTTGGAGCAGAACTGAAATAGAAATGTACAAACACCAGGCATCAGTCAAGAAGAGAGTGGTACCCACAAACAAGAAGAAAACAGATGCATGCACCTTGTGCGGCTAATATTCTAAATAAACCAAGAATTCAGACAGCTGTCACATGTTCCATGCATTAACATATGAGAAGCACGTACAAATCCTTCCAGCAAAGCAAAGCATCAGTTTACAAGCAAAATAAAAAAGACACTATGGGATAATGAAAAGAAGGCAAAGGAACTAATACATTTCACAAGAGCCACTTCTATCCTAACCAACCTAATGGAAAGTGGAGAGCCATCTTCCTTGCATCAACTACAATTTTTATGCATGTGGCATGGCAATACTTTTACATTCTCACCATCTCCCAAAAATAATATGCAATCACGGACTGTCTAGAACTCAAAGATTTACCCCATAATATAACGTTTTTGGTTGAAGTACTGCATTTGAAGCAAACACATACAAGGATATAAGCAACATGCCGCTGGCCTTTATCAGCAGCAAGCTGGGCAGGTGTAAATCCAGACTTATCTTTCACCATCAGCTCTTGCTTTGTTCCTGCATGGACAAGTATAGTGCATGCCTCCATATTGCCTCTTAGTGCTGCCCAGTGTAATGGAGTACATCCTAACAAGAGGTAAGATAACAGTTAATAGAAATGTTCTCTAGATAACGTCATACAAAAAAACATCAGTCTGATTACTATTAAATATCTCATGCATTCGATGCAACACATGTAGATTCATATATAGGGTGAGTTGTCCTATTAGGATTACTAACTTGTGCATTTCCTTGTAAAAGATGATGAAGTACATTAGCCCTGATCATAGAGCTCCAGAAACCCTCTGGAGTATATACCACACTTACAGAGAGTCAATTATGTACAATGCACATCTAAGACTCCTCTTCGTGCTGGTAGCTAGTGTTCTTAGAATAGCAGGGTACAGCAGAGAGCATAGGCTGCAGGTTTGATCAGGGGATTCCAGGTTGGGAGAGGTGAGCTTTTGGTCACCCACTTGCAGTACGCTGATGATATCATCCTTTTCCTGACAGAGGATGAGAGCCATATGCATGTGACGAGATTTTTGCTGGAGCTACTGGAGGTGACTACTGGCTTGAAGGTAAACTGCACCAAGAGTTTGGTTGTTGGTAACATGGACAGCAGGTCACTTCATAGGACTGCTTGGGTTATGGGGGGTTAGACAGAGACTTTCCCTATTTCTTATTTGAGGCTCCCCCTCACCCTAGGAGCTCTTCGGTGTGCGGATTGGTTTCTTATTATTCAGAGATATGAGGCGAGACTGACGAGCTGAAAGGCAAGACTTCTGTCCTATAAGCGTAGATTAGTCCTTTGCAGATCACTGCTAGACAGTTTACCTATCTACTATCTCTCGGTGTTATGCATCCCGAAGACGGTGATGAAAAAACTTGAAGTTACTCAAGGAAGGTTCTTTTGGCACGATAGTGGAGGGAGATGTAAGGGTTGACATGACATTAGGTGAGGAAGAGTGGGTACTTCTAAGGAACAAGGGGATATTGGCATCAAGAATGTGGGTGAATTCAATCTGACTCTTCTCAGTAAGTGAATATGAAGGTTGGGAGCAGGGGATGAAGGTCTTTGGACACAGCTCACCAGGAAGAGGTACTTCGGTAGGAGAGTTTGAGACCTAGATTTTTCAACTCCAACCCAAACATCTCCTATTTGACGCGGCATCTTATCCCGCAAGGACTTCATTTTCTAAGGGGTCTGGGTCTGTCTAGGGAAAGGCAACCATTGCTCTTTCTGTAAGGACAGATGGTGTAGTAACTTCACATTAGATGCCTCTTTTCCTAGTATGTTCGCGACCTCAGCGGATCCTCTAGGGACGGTTGACCGGGCATTTGACCCTCACCTTTCTGGGGGCATCTGGACAACGACTTTCAGGAGGGACCTCACAAGTGCCGAGCTGGAGCAGTTCTAGGACTTTCTTCTCCTCCTCCTCGACCTCGCCCCGCACCCTCTCAGGGAGGATGTGTGGACTTGACGGTGGGGAAGGGAGGGGACCTTCTCTGTTAGGTTTGCTTATATCATCATTTTCGGATGGTGGGGTGCGGCACGACTCTGCTCCCTTCATTTGGAGACCAAGGAATCCGTTGAAGGTGAAGCTTTTGATCTGGAGAATTTCTCATGGGAGGCTTCCCAGTAGAGACAAGCTTCTACGCTTCCTACCGGACATCCAGCCGATCTGCTGTTTGTGTGGTCTGGAGGACGAGTCCGTGGACCACCTCTTTGTAGGCTGTCAATACTCGCAGGCAGTGTGAAGGGAATGACTACGAGAGCCCAGTGTGCCCTCAGCCAACAATCGGATGTGCAGTCCTTCATCAGGTCCTGGGGTAGGAGTTGGCCCCTCAGAGGTAATCGTGTTATTTGGTGGCTTATACTGCATGCCACTCTATGGTCCTCGTGGCGTGAAAGGAACAAAAGGATCTTCAGAAGGGAGGCTAGAGTGGAGAACTCTCTTATTTCTTTCATTTGTACTAGAGTGAGGGAACGGGCGGAGGTGCTTTGTAATGTGAATGCCCTCAACTCACCTCTTTTTGCTTTGGTGGGAGGGTGAATGGCCCCACACCACCTTGGTGTGACTTTTTGTACAGGGTTTCTTTTTGGAAGCTTCTTGTTTACACTTGTACACCTTCTTTTTCATTTAATACACACAGTGGTATATTGACAAAAAAGAAAAGAAACACGGAATGTACTCCCTAAAAGAATGGGGACTCTAAAAATTTCTTGCTGAGCCTTTCGATGAAAAAGGGAAATTTATAGAGACGCACATATAAGGGCTATGGAAAGAGCTTATGCGGTGTTCATTCCATGGGATGTGTATTGTATCAGACGATATGGGTTTGAGTGTTGAATCCCTCCCCACTGACCGCGGTCAATGTTGATTTACATTCGCATAAAATCCGAACACCCTTGTTTAACGGTCAAAGAAGTCTTAAAACCCTACATGAGGGTTCTGATATTGAGGGTAGATTCGCTCGCATAGCTCGGAGTTAGTTTTCATTCATCACCGAAGCTTAAATAGGAATAGGGTTTCATCGGAGGCCGATAGGTTAGGCAGAAACCCGATCATTTGGGGATGTGATCGTAATTTGCAGAAGTCGTAGGATATCTAGAGTCTAGGGACATTTTAGTAATTTTAGATTTCCAAAGGTACTTTGGTAATTTGGGATACTTGAGTAATTTTACCAAGCCAATGGCATCTCTATAATTCCTGGACTAAATGGGGACTAGGATGCAATCTCTAAGTCCCAGGGGCATTGAGGGCATTTCTAGAAGGTTCGGGGAAATTATTTCCCTTTTTTTGACCTACAAGGGTATATCAGTAATTTCACCTAGCCTGAGGTAGACTGTAGGGTCCAAGACCACACTTGATACACGGAAAGTTCAACAGGGCCTTCGTGTGAGAAAGGCTACATAGGATTTCAATCACACGTGCTCGTTCCCGAAGAAGGAGGATATCTACACAAATGTTTTGAGAGCCACGGGATTATTTGCAATTTTCCTCCACCGACATGCACGAGTAATTGAGCATATTCCATAATCCATTTGAGCACCAGGATTGTCGGCGAATTGTCGACTGTACATGGGAGCTCTCGCCCTGACCATAGTTGTCAACGCGGACGCCTAGGCGCCGCTTAGGCGCCGCCTAGGCGTCCGGGCGGTTTTAATGGTGCAAGGCGCGGCTCCGCCTTATAACAAGACGAAAAGGCGGCCTGAGCGGTCGCCTAGGCGGGCTGGGCGCCTAGGCGACCGCCCGGTCGCCTAACCGGTTCACCGCTAACCCGCTACCGTTCCCCGCTAACCCGATAACCAGCCTGATCCGCGACCGCTACTAACCCGCCCAACCCCCTCGGCAGCTCGGCTCGATCCTCTCGTGACCCCCTCGGCTCCTCCGCTCCTCCTCTCCCCTCCCAGCCCTAGGTGTCGCAGTGGCGGACGCGGGACGCCTCCGTCGTGCGGTGCGGCGCGGCCGGTGTCTCCTTCTGTCGTCGTTGCCGTGCGGCCCGTGCGTCGTCGGCGGTCGACAGCAGCACAGCCTCGGCCGTCGTCGTTGCCGTTCGGCCCTCCGGTAAGTCTCACAGGGCACAGTGGCACACACACCGCACACGGCCTCCCTCCTCCTCTCTCTGTCTCCCCCCCATGTCATCTCCGGCCCCTCCGGCCCTCCGCCCTCCGGCCCCTCCGGCCTTCCAGCCCCCCTCCTCCTCACTCTGTCTCCCCCACCTCCTCCTCTCTCTGTGCCTCCGGCCCCTCCGGCCCTCCGCCTCCAGCCCCCCTCCTCCTCACTATGTCTGTCTCCCCCACCTCCTCCGGCCCCTCCGGCCATCCCCCTCCGGCCCCCCTCCTCCTCTCTCTGTCTCTCGTCTCTCTCTCTCTCTCTGTCTCACGACTCTCACCGGAGCTCTCCCAGTCGGCCTCTCTCTCTCCCTCCTCTCTCTCTCCCTCCTCTCTCTCTCTCTCTCTCACACTCTCACCGGAGCTCTCCCCCCGGCCCCTCTCTCTGTCTCCCTCCTCTCTCTCTCTCTGTCTCACCGGAGCTCCCCCCTCTCCCCCTCGGCCCCTCTCTGTCTCCCTCCTCTCTCTCTCTCCCTCCTCTCTCTCACCTGAGCTCTCCCCCCCGGCCCCTCTCTCTGTCTCCCTCCTCTCTCTCTCTCCCTCCTCTCTCTCTCTCTCTCACACTCTCACCGGAGCTCTCCCCCCGGCCCCTCTCTCTGTCTCCCTCCTCTCTCTCTCCCTCCTCTCTCTCTCTCTCTCACACTCTCACCGGAGCTCTCCCCCCGGCCCCTCTCTCTGTCTCCCTCCTCTCTCTCAGTCTCTGAGAGAGAGGAGGGAGACAGAGAGAGGGGCCGGGGGGAGAGCCGAGAGAGAGAGAGAGAGAGTAGGACAGAGAGGGAGAGAGACTGAGAGAGAGGAGGGAGACAGAGAGAGGGGCCGGGGGGAGAGCCGAGAGAAAGAGAGAGAGGTCAGAGGAGGGAGACAGAGAGAACAGAGAGGGAGAGAGACTAAGAGAGAGGAGGGAGACAGAGAGAGGGGCCGCTGACTAAGTTCTATATGTTCTGTTTTTTTTTTTTTTGCAGTGGTCATCATGGAAGAGTCTGGTTCGACAGGAGGTACAGAAGTGAAGAAGAAGGCCAAATCTAATGATCCTGGGTGGAAGTACGCATATTGGCCAGATGAGCATGATAAAAACAAAATAAAATGTGAGTTATGTGGTTTGATAACAAATTGAGGAATCAAAAGACAGAAAGAGCATTTAATAGGAGGGTTTAGTGATGTGAAGAAATGCCCAAAAACTACAAAGGAGATTGCTGATGAGATGCTGAGTTGGCTAAACAAAAATAAGAAAAGAAAGATGCCATGTTGTGAGAGTACAACTGTAGATGATGATTCTTCTGAGGATGAGACAGTTGAAAGATCAAAGAAGGGCTCCAATGTGTCAGTGCCACTGTCAAGTTCAAGTAAAAAGGTTGTCAAAGGTTCAATGGATGTTTTTGCAAGAATGAGTGCTGAAGATTTTGTAGATGCAAGGAGGAGTGGGAAAAGAGTGCAAAGTACGTTGGAGTCTAGAATGAAAAAAGAAGAAAAAAAGATAGTTGAGAAAGCTATAGCAACATGGTTTTATGAAGGTGGAGTGCCTTTTAATGCGGCCAAATTAAGAAGTTTTGAGATAATGTTTGAACTTGTAGGGCGATTTGGACCAGGATTTAAGCCACCTAGTTACCATAAGTTGAGAGTGCCTCTCCTCAAAGAAATGGTAGAGGAAACAAAAAGTTTGCATGTTGAATATATGCAACATTGGAAGACTTATGGGTGCACTATCATGTGTGATGGGTGGACAGACAAAAGGCAAAGAAAGTTAATCAATTTCTTGATAAATTGTCCTGAAGGCACTTACTTTATGGAATCATTTAATGTTTCTCATCAGAGAGAAGATGCAGGATTGTTGTATGAATTGTTGGATAGGATGGTTGAAAGAGTTGGAGAGAGGAATGTTGTTCAAATTGTGACAGATAATGCATCTTATAACATTGCAGCAGGTAGAATGTTGATGGAGAAAAGGAAACAATTATTTTGGACGCCTTGTGCTGCCCATTGTCTTGATCTCTTGCTAGAAGACATTGACAAATTGAAAGCTTATGCAGGTACCATCTCAAAAGCTAAAAAGTTGACAACATATATATACACCCACACTCGTTTGCTTGACCACATGAGGAAGGAGACAAAAGGAAGAGAACTTGTAAGGTTTGGAGTGACAAGATTTGCCACAGCCTTTCTCACGTTGGAAAGGTTGCATGACGATGCCGTAAAGAAAGGTTTACGAAGATTGTTCACTTCAGATGCATGGCATAACAGTGTATGGGCAAAGACAAATAAGGGAAAAAATGTTTCTTCAATTGTTTTTCAAGTGAAGTTTTGGCATGCCATTGAAGAGATATTGAGAGCATCTCAACCCATTTTGCAGGTTTTGAGGTTGGTTGATGCAGATGAGAAACCTGCAATGGGATACATTTATGCTGCAATGGAACATGCAAAGAAGCAAATAATTGAGAACTTTGGTTCTAAGGAAACTAAGTATCAACCTGTGTTGAAAATTGTAGAGCGACGTTGGAAGGATCAAATGAATCGTCCTCTACATGAAGCAGGATTTTTCTTGAACCCAAAATTATATTATGAAGCCCGTACGAGAGATGGTCCGGCTGCAGTTACAAAATTCTCAAATTCTTTCTTAGCATGTGTTGAAAGGATGGAGCCAAATACTGATATACAAGACAAGATCAATGATCAGATGGTATTGTATATGAATGCAAGAGGTGCTTTTGGAACTTCAATGTCAATCAGAGCTCGTGATAGAGATTGCCAAGTGAGTAATTTGATTAAATTATTATTTTGTGTATTATTTCTGATTTCATGAGGATGTGTGATTTTAATTAAATTTTCCTTGTTAAATGTTACTCTAGCTGATTGGTGGATGCAATATGGAGATACACCAGAACTCATGAACATTGCTTTGAGGATTTTAGGATTGACTTGCAGTTCTTCTGGTTGTGAACGTAATTGGAGCATATTTGAATTTGTAAGTAGTCTTTTAAAATAAATTTGTAAGAAATATATTTGTGTTAAAGTCATTAATCTTATCTTTGTGTTTTTACAGATTCATACAAAAAAGAGGAATAGATTAGAGCATAAAAGACTTAATGATTTAGTCTATGTTCAATACAATCGGCGCCTTCGTGAAAGATTCTTAGAAAGGAAGAAACATCCAGAGAGATATGATCCAATATGTTTAAGAGATTTAAATTGGGGAAGTGAGTGGATGACTAAAGATGGCGATGATGTAGTTCATGAAGGAGATGACCTTACCTGGGAAATGGTGGATATAGCAATGGGCACATCAGAACAAAGGGCTAGAAGAGACACACTCTCAAGAGGAAGCACTTCACATTCTATGGAAGAGGGTGATGATGAACAAGATGAATTGGAGAATGAGGAAGAAGAGACAGATGATGATGATGCACCATGGGAGTCAAATGATGAAGGTGGTGATAAAGATGGAGATGAGGATCTTGAAGGGCTTCAAATGAGAGAGCACTTGAGAATGCAATGTTTGGTTTTAAAATTTAGACATGTTATTTTTTTGCTGGATATTGTATGACTTTTATGTCTACTATTGTCTATGCTACTTCCTTAATTCCTCGTTTGTTTGTCCAAATATATGCTTGTCCATGTGGTGATAATTGGTGATGTTTGTTTCTTTTAGTATAAGAATTATATTACTTGTATGATGTTTTAAATATGATTTGCAGATGTTTGGAAGAAATTGGCAAATATCAGGTTAGTATTTGATTTTTCATTCTAAAAGTCTAATTTTTGTTGTTGATTTTATCTCAAAATTCATTTTTATATGTTATTGTAATGTCATTTCTATTAGTTTTTATTTTTGTCCATACTATTGCTGTTATCTATATTTTTAATGATCATGATTAACTTTTATATAGAAAATTACATATAAATTAATGATCACATTTATTTATGAACTTGACGCCTAAGCGCCGCTTAGGCAGGTGCCTAAGCGCTTAGGCACTCGAGGACCCCAAGCTCGCCTTGGTCGCCTTGTCGCCTTGACAACTATGGCCCTGACAAAGAAAATGGCTGCATAGCCCCAATTACAAAAGTTGTAGATAGAATTGCAAATAATAGGATTTCACTCATGCTGTCCCGAGAGGGGCATTTTGGTAATTCCTAATTTCCTGACGGAATTACACGACTTACCCGTCCCAGGGGTAGTGAGAATTACAATACACAGTCTCTAGAGGCATAAGTGCAAAACCCAAGGGTATTTTCATAACATACCCTTCGTGGGCTTTCACATACAGACAGAACAATTGTCTTTCGCAAGTGTCTTCTCCCGTCCCGTGCAAGGGCCTTCGTCCTCTTAAGTCTTTGGACCCAGGGGGTATTTATAGAAGGTAGGGAGCCCACCTTGACAAAAAAAGAAATTTTTTTGGACCCCACCTGGATAGAAAAAAGTGTTTTTTAAACCCCACCTTGACATAAAAGGCCAATTTGGGACCTTAGGTTGTCAAGGTGGGTCCTCCACCTTCTTCCTTTTTTTCTTTCTCTCTTTTTTTTGTGTACGGGGAAGACGAAGAGGCTGCAGGGTCAACAAACCCCGATAGGGCCTGTTTGACCCTGCGGGGGGTCGGTAGGGTCCACTGGACCCGCACGCGACCCTAGCAGGGTCAAACAAACCCAGTGGGGTCTGTTTGACCCCACAGGGGGTCCGACATGGTCCACTAGACCATTCGGGCCCCAGGCAGGGTCAACAGACCCCAGCGGGGTCAAACCCAGGCGGGACCCAACAGGGTGACCGACCCCCGCACGGGTCCCCAGCGCGGTAAAACCCATGGCCGCCCCCCTTTTGCCCTCTTGAATCCCTGTTTTGGCCCTTTTTTCTGCCTTTACTGGCAGCGGGACGCGTGGAGAGGAGCACGGGAGGTCTTCGACGTTTGTTTGTATTTGTCTTGTGCCGTTGGCGACAAGGAAGGAGGCTGACATCCGCTTGGACCACATGATACACGGTGCTTGGTCTCTTTGTCGGTTGCATAAAAATTTCTTCCATTTCTTTTTGCTGCGACACCATTCATATTTTCATATGATAGGGTTCTAAGACCCGCCCGGATAGAGATACTCCATAAAACGACGGTGTTGGCTTTACGCCGTGACTTAACCGCCGATTAACATGTATGATATTGTCCCGAACTTAGTCGAGAAAATTAAGGATGCAACATGGTACTACCCACTTTCCAAAAAAAAATAAAGAGCAAGGCTTTCCGGGGATAAAAAATCAGCTGTAGAACCCAAGAAAAGAAGACGTCGAACAATCTCCTCCTGTAGTTCCCATTCTTGTCGGTTTGAACTTGGAGAGTATGTTGGCTAATGTGTTACTGTTCCAGGAAATTGTTAACATCATAGGGACAGCACTTGTTTGCTAAAGAGGGTCGGTGACATAGTGGCTGATCCTTGTTTTGAGAAATTTTGGGAAGGAGCTTTATCAATGGTTTGATTCTTTTCTTGACTAACACATTGGAGTGGAAAGGCCACTATTGGGGGCCTCTGAGGTAGAAGCCTGAGAAGATGTGTAGCAATATCCCTTGTTATTTCCCTCTTCTCATTTGCTTGACCTCGAATCTGTTATATATTATCTTCCTGTTTTTCATATAAGTGGTGAAGGGGTTATATGCATGGGTGCACGTGGTATCACTTGTTTGTTCAAGAAAGGCCAGTGAGGGTAGCCAATTTGTGAGGATATTTAACAAGGCTAAGAGGATGAAAAACCGATTCACTTTGTGGCATGTGACCAGTAAATTACTGGTTGCATGGTCAGTTCTGGCCTGTGGCTCAGGAATATGAATGTCCCCATTAAATTTCACTGTCATTGCTAGTTGAGTATAGTCATGGACTGACAGTATGCTGTTCCTCACATTTGTGCAGTTCATAGTTCATATTAGTTTTGTATAGCTCCTCTCTTTCTTCTCATTCACTTGCCCTAACTTTCATTTTGAATGAATTACCAATTACCACAAAAGGAGATTGGCTCAGACCCAGCAGACTCACAATTCTGAAGAGGGGGTGGATGGCCAATCCATCAATTATCGGTTCTCCCTCTGCAAAAGTATTTCTTTAACCCTTTTTTGGAAGGGTGAATGTCCTAAACCCTTTAGGCACCACATTTTAACAACTCAGGGACTCTTTGATAACAGAATGAGTTACCCTGGATTTTTTTTTTTTTGAAAGTGGTTGGTACCACAAACTATATTAAATGTAAAAGACCAAAAGAAAGCAAAAAAGAACACAGGTACTACCAAGAGGGTAGAACAGCCCTAAAATTCCCAACCCACAAGAAAAGAAAGACTACAAGATATTCCATCCTAATAATCTGCCAAGAAGCTGACTGGTGCCAAGAAATCCCCTTCACTGTGAAGTACCAATCCATCAAGCAATTGATGCAGCTCTGAATGACCATGGAAGGGTGTTTGAATTCCTCTCTAAAGATTCTACTATTCCTTTCCCTCCAAATGGGCCAAAGCATGGCTGGGAACCATATATCCCATAGATCCCTCTCTTCTTCAAGAGAGTTAATAAGCCTCCACTCTTTGCACCAATCTTCCAATTGATTCTTGATCTGCCACTGAACCTTTGTTGCTCTGAAGAATTGGGTCCAGACTGTCCGGATGATCCCACAATTGAAGAACTGGTGGTCCAAGCTCTCTTTAAAGCAACCACAGAAAATACAGGAAATCATTATATTAGGTTTGATTTTTTGAACCCTATCAGCAGTGAAAATTCTTCTCCAAACCACTTTCCCGAAGAAGATCCTCATTCTGATGGGAAGTTTGGTATTCCACACTTGTGTGTGCCATGGAACTCTCCGCCCTCCCTGCATCAAAATAACGGTAGCAGACCTAGCTGTGAATTTCCCTAATTTTTCCCATTTCCAAAACCTTGAGTCTCTGGAATCTGGGGCTAATTTCTGGTTGTCCAGCAAGTTGCAAAACTGCAAATACTCATGCCATTCAGCTTCAAAAAAACTTCTAAAATGGATGATCCATCCCGGACTGTCCTGTCACTCCGACCGGACCTCACATACCTTAACCCCCAGCCTACTAGCAAGAGCAAACAAGTTGGGGAATGTTTCTTTGAGAGGATTATTCAACAACCATGGACCTTCCCAAAACCTGCACTTACTCCCATCACCTACACAAATAATAGAGGAACATTTGTAAAAGTCCCCAAACCTCATAATGTTCTTCCAAATGCTAGACATTTGCTGACTGATAGGTCCATCAGAGGCCCATCCATCCTCACCTCCTAAGTATTTGTTCACAAATATACTTCTCCATAAGGATGGCTCGTCCAAGCCCACTCTCCACAACCATTCATGAGCAAGACCTGATTGGTTATTTCAATTGGTGTTAAACTAGCTCCACCTTCTTTGGGTCTGCAAACATACTTCCAAGCAATATGGTGCATTGGGACAGGCCTTGGCCCATCAAGAGCAACAGGACTGTGTGGTGGCTTATTCTCCACGCCAACTTGTGGACATTGTGGGGAGAGCGCAACAGTTGGATCTTTAGACGGGAGTCCCGGGCTGTGGACTCCCTGGTTTCTTTTGTTTGTAACCATGTGAGGGAATGGGCTAATGTGAATTCCCTTACTTCGGCTCTTTTTGATTCTTTGCAGGATTAGGTTTTCCACACTTTCTGGGTGTGGCTCTTTGATGTATAGGTTGTTGGGGTTTGGCTTTTTTGGGGCTCTCACAGCCTTTTCCTATACTTGTACATTCTCTTTCATTTCATACATTAGTGGTACTACCCACTTTCAAAAAACAAAAATGGTGCATTCCCTTCTCTCCCAGTCCTTTTCCTTTCCAAAAGAATGCTGCTCTCAAAGATTCCAATCTGATGCATACAATTGTGGGAGCCTTGAAAATAGACAAAGTAGATAGCAAGATTGGGAAGCACATTGTTGCACAGGACCCATCTGCTTCTAGTCGAGAGTAAATTCCCTTCCCATGTTGCAATGCGGTCGTCAACTCTCTTAATAATAACATTCCAGCCTGAAGACTTCAGGTTGCCACAAGTAAAAGGTGGACCCAGGTATGTAATAGGGAAATTTTTTTTGAAAGTGGGTATGTAATAGGAAAATTACCCCATTTGGCCCCTAAAACCTAAGCAAAGAGATGTTTTTCAGCTTCATTGATGTTGATCCCTACAATTTCACTTTTCTAAAAATTAATTTTGAGATCCGTCACAGCCTCTAACAACCTTAGCAAGAACTAAGATTGATAAGCTTATCAATATCAACTGAGGCAAAGAGAGTGGTATCATCCGCGAACCGCAGGTGAGTAATGTCCTCCATAGAATTCCCTATAGATGCCCCTGAAATTAAACCTGCAGCCCTTGCTTTCTTCCACATAGAGTTCAATAGTTAGCCGACAATAACAAAAAGCAAAGGGGATAGAGGGTCCCCTTGCCTCAGGCCTCTAGAACACCCAAAGAAACCCTGAGGATTCCCATTCACCAAAATAAAGAACTTGGTAGAATGAAGACAACACTGGATCCATTGTATCCACTGGTTTTTGAAACTCATGCAATGAAGAACATGAAACAAGCAATCCCAATTGATTCTATCATAAGCATTCTCAATGTCTAGCTTGAACAACACACATTGTTTCCTTTTAATCTTCTGTTCATGCAAACATTCATAGGCCACCATGAAATTGTCCAAGATATACCTGCCCGAGATGAAGGCTGAGTGGTTGGTGCCTACAAGGTTGTTGTCTTGTTGATTACTGCTTTCGGCCTGTTGGCCAGTGCCTTGGTGATAATTTTGAAAGTTCCATTCAACAAACTGATCGGACGATAACCATTTATAGATTCAGCATTATCTTTCTTAGAAATTAGCACAACATGAGTGGAGTTAGAAAATTTAATGGCTGCCGAGTTTTTCTGCAATTGAAGGACTGCATCCATAATGTCTCCCTTCACCACTTCCCAGAAGCGTTGATAAAACCCCATAAATAAACCATCAGGCCGGGGGATTTATTGGGGTCCATGCTGAAGATAGAGCTTCTAATCTCCTCCTCAGAGAATGGTTTGATTAGGTTGAATGCTACAGATTTTGAGATTTTGCTGAACCCCTCACTAGAAAGTCTAGGTCTCCACCGATCTTCTTTGAAAAGAGCCTCAAAATGGCTAAGAATGGCCTGGTTATCCCCAATTTTCAGTCTGTAGATGCTCAAAAGCCTCCTCTTGACAGAAGCCATAGCATGGAAGTATGTCGTGTTATTATCCCCTTCTTTAAGCCATTGTTTCTTAGCTCTTTGCTTCCACTTCATTTCCTCCCTAAAAGACCATTCCTCATATTCTTTTTTAACCTATGCCCACTACACCCTTTCCTCTTCAGACAACAACCCTTGGTCATTTTTGATATCACACTATTCAATGTCCTGCAAAAACCTTTGTCTAGTTAGAGGAGCTTCGCCAAAGGTTTCTTTGCTCCACACCCTCATCCTCTGCTTGACCCATTTCAGCTTGCTGCTTAAAGTGAGGCAGGCACGGGGGGTGCGTGGGGTTCAGCCCACCATGAAGTCATCAAATTCTTAAAGTCTTCATGCCTTTGCCATGCCTTTTCATACCTAAACAACCTGACCTGTCCCTTCATCCTTGAGGTGTTGATAATGGGAGAGATATGGTCAGACATTACTCTGGGGAGTCCTCTAACTTCAACATTGTTGAAGATCTGATGCCACTCTATAATAGCAAAAATTCTGTCAAGTCTTGACTTGGTTCTTCTCTCTACATCCCCTATCCAAGTGTAGAAATGTGAGCTGACTTGCAGTTCCATCAACATAGCCTGCTGAACCCAGGTGTCAAACATTTCCATTCCTCTGTCCACCTGTGTTGGTTGAGCATTTCCCCACGTTGCCTCACAGAATTAAAATCTCCTGCCACACACCATGGTCCGATTCCATATCAGACAAACCCTCCAGTTCAGAGAAGAAGCACCTCTTAAGGTTAGGTTGAACCGGCCCGCAGACACATGTAATACACCAATGAAGCCCTTTATCCCTTAGCTTAAACCTGACAGAGGGAGAGAGTGAATTGCTTTATGGATTCTTCCAGGCTCTCCAAAAGGTTGGAGTTCCATAAGATCAGCAAACAATACCCTTCTTTTTTACCTTCAATGAAATGTGGTACATACCACCTTCCAAAAAAATATTAAAAGTAAAAGAAGTGTATATTAAAAGTAAAAGAAGGGAGTTACCGTGGATGAGTTACAACAGGATTGCTTATACTGAAATAGGAGCATTGCTGCTTTGATTACCATAATCTTATTCTACTTTTTTTTCGAAAGAAATGTGGATCATACCACCAATTTTATTCAAGATAAATAGAGGTGGTACCATAATCTTACTCTACTTAGAATAATAAAAATAAATTAAGTAAAATATGTTTTTTAATAAATAAAGATAGCTAGAGCAAGCAATTTGACCTATTCCGTTGAATTAGATCTTGTTTCGTTCCACGGTAACTCATTCTCACTTGGCTAACAAACCCATGCTGGTGAGGACACGCAAGCTCGGACCCGGTTCGACCCGGCCCTTGTCTACCACCACAGGAGGACGTCAGTAGCAACTCAGGCTTCTATTTGGCTCGACGATGGGCTACTTGAGGATTGATTTGTATTTCTGTTGTTTTTGAGTCATTTTGGTTGATGTATAGCCCATTTAGTATCTTTTGTATTTTGTTACAATTTTATGTACGATTTTCCCTCTATTTTTCTTTAAGCAGGGTAATTTGGTCTTTATCTTTTGAGGGGAACCATTAGGTCGGCTTTGATAATCGAATAGGCGGAAGGAGGGTGGCCTATTCGCCGGTTGAGGCCAATTGCATTGCTTATTCGCCGATTTTGCCTTATCTGGCTTTGGCGAGTTCTACGGAATCGGGGTCAATGCAACGCTTTTATGATGCTTTGGTATAACAACTCATTCGAGGCAATGGGGTCGAACTGATTATTTGACCTCAGTTACGAAGATGGAGCAGGACGAGCCATTCAACCTTATCCTAATAGAGTATCAAAGAGGGCCTTAGGGTTTAAACCCCTATAAAAGCTCCTGTAATCTTTCTTTGTTGGCTAATAAAGATTTGAGAATTAGAAAACCTGAGCCACCTTGTGCATTCCCGGAAGGGAGTGGATTCCCTCCTTTGTCTTCTTCATCCTCTTTCCTCTCTCTCCCTCTCTCCCTCTCGTCCCCAACGCACGAACGCAACCCGTCCCCTGTCGTATGCCTTTGTCTGCGTCTGCTTCTCCTTCTTCTCCCTCTTCTTCGTCTGCCAACCTCATTGCCTTCTCTCTCCCGTACGCACACAGGAGGCCTTGGCCCAACCCGACGAAGCATCGTCGGCCATCGGCGCCCCCCAACACGTCCAAGCGTCGCCTCGTCAGAACCACCGCCCCTCCTACCACCGGCTGCCGCCCACCGTCCTCCCCCGCGCAACACCTCTCATCGGCCTGCCGCGTCGTGCTGCACCATCCCCGCCATCTCCACCGTTGCCGACGGCCCACAACCCACCATGCACAGCCACCGTCTTCCCTGAGCCCAGCCGCCCTCGGCCCCCCCTTGTTCCTCCACCACAGCCACCCCCCTGCTGCATCCGCCCGACCAGAGCCAGGTGCGCCCCAACCGGACCACCACCACTGCCCCTGGCCTCTGCGCACTCCCTACGCCCCGCCTTCTCCTTCCCCCTCTTCTCTCTATTGCAAGCCAGCCAGGCCGACCATAGGCCCAAGTTGGGCCTAGTTAAACCGACCCATCCCGTTCCAGCAGCTGTCGAGCCATTCTTCAACAGCAGGAGCTGCCGGACCACATTGATCTGCACTGCACCACCCAAAGACGGCGTTGCTGGTCACCACGGCCAGCGAGTTCGTTGTCTACGCACAAGCGACTCAGGCCGGAGCAACTCGGTATAGGACGACCCGCACCCACACCCACTGCTATCTACACTACGTCATTTGCACATCTCGCTTCTCAGCAAGTTGGTGAGTGCTCGGTGACTCCTTCCCTGCATGTCCCTTGTTTTTCTAGTATTTGGCCTTATTGCCACCGTGTGAGCATAGTAGGATTATCTAGCCCGCTTCATCAATCTCTGTTGGATTGTGTTTGTGAGTGTCCCACCCGAGGGCGCCGATCTGAGCTCGAGTGAGTATGGGATTGATACCCTAGACCATGGTAGTTCTATCTACCGCTGGTCCGACGTTTCTCGCTGCGAGGGACGGCTACTTTGAGCGTAGTTCTTGTTATTTTGGCATTTTCTCTCTCTTGGAGTTCGTGAGCACGATATGCTTATTTTGCTAGTTTATTATGACACTTGCTGATCTCAATTAGTCATTTAGTTGGACCCATTCGAGTAAGTTGTACCGCATCACAGGCCACCAAAGCAAATAACTAGAATGAACTCAAATACTCATCCTATTCTAGTATTAATGTATTATCCAGTTATCAAGGAGGCCCTTAAAGAATGAAGAACACAAGCATGGCGTCCCAACCATGAGATTCCAGGCGATGACACTACATCATAATTTTATAAGTTCAGGAGATGGTGCTATATCCACACTTTTTAGGTGTTCACTTTTTCTTTGGTGGTGGGAGGGTAGTTGTATCTCATTCTATTGGTAGAGGTTACATGGAATAAAATTTATTCAAGAAAAGGGTAATCGATAAGCACACAATTTTGGAAGGAAGCTGATCGATAAATTCTATCAATCAGAAACATTATGCTGTTTTATTCCTCACAAACAATTTGGGAAAGATGAACTATGCTAATCATGATCGTCAAGCCCCGTCATATCAAACTGGGATTCTTGACATTGGAAGGATAAAAGCCAACTCAAAAGCAACCTAGTGAAAATCTAGAAGGCGAGGACAAATTTCCACCTTCTTTGTCTTGCTTGCCTTGGTATGCATTTCTGAACAGAAGCAACCGAATTGTGTCTGCAAATCCTTTGTATGCAGCCCTACATAATGCAGAATGGTCAAGATGATAAACCATTCAATAAAAACAAAAACATGTATTTACATTATAATCAATCCATGCCTCCACATATGTTATAATTGCATAAGCAAATGTTATTTCATCTAGGAAACATGTACACAACCTAAAACACTGAACAACATCTTAAAATTTCTAAAAGCTCAAATATTAGTTAGTTTTACCTTAGCCCTAGAGCATAACCAAACACCGATCTAATTCTCTAATCTTTCTGTTCTTTTCTTTTTTATTTTTTAAAGTGGGTAATACCACTGTGTGTATTAAATGAAAAGAAAGTGTACAAGTATAACAAAAGCTCCCAAAAAGAGACCATATACAAAAGTCACACCAAGGCGGTGTGGCGCCGTTTACCCTCCCAACAAAGCAAAAAGAGGTAAGTTAAGGGCATTCACATTACAAAGCACCTCCGCCCATTCCCTCACTCTAGTGCGAATGAAAGAAATACAAGTGTCTTCTACTCTAGCCTCCCTTCTGAAGATCCTGTTGTTCCTTTCACACCAAAGGGACCATAGAGTGGCGTGCAAAATAAGCCACCAAATAACACGATCACCTCTAAGGGACTAACTCCTGCCCCACGACCTGATGAAGGACCGCACCTCCAACTGCTGACCAATGACACATCGGGCTTTCAAAGTCACCCCCTCACACATAGTCTGCGAATACTGACAACCTACGAAGAGATGATCCACGGACTCGTCCTCCAGATCACATAAACAGCAGCTCGGCTGAATGCCTGGTAGGAAGCGCATGAGCTTGTCTCTGGGAGAAAACTTCTCGTGGGAAATCCTCTAGATCAGAAGCTTCACCTTCAACGGACTCCTCGATCTCCAAATGTAGGGAGCGGAGTCATGTCGCATCTCGCCATCCGAAATGATGATGTAAGCAGACCTAACAGAGAAGGTCCCCTCCCTACCCACCTCCACGAGTCCTCCCAGATGGGGCGGGGCGTAGGGCAAAACCGAGGAGAAAGTAAGAAGGTCCTGGAACTGCTCCAACTCGGCACTAGTGAAGTCTCTCCTAAAAGTCGGCGCCCAGGTGCCCCCAAAAAGGTGGGGGTCAAAAGTCCGATCAACCATCCCAAGAGGATCCATCGAGATTACGAATAGACTAGGAAAAGAGGCCTCTAATGTGAAGTCACCACACCATATGTCCTTCCAGAAAAGGCAATGATTGTCTTTCCCTAGTCGGACTCGGACCTCGGAGGAAATGAAGTCCCTGCAAGAGCAGCGCCAAATAGGAGACGTCTGGGCTGGAACTGAAAAATTTAGGTCCCAAACTCTCCTCCTACCGAAGTACCTCTGCCTGATGAGCTATACCCAACCCTCATCCACTGCTCCCAGCCTCCATATCTTTCTTTTTTTTGATAACGGGGAATCTAGCAGAGTGGTACGGAGACCTGAGCGATTATTGGGCCACCCGAGTTTGAGTCTTATCCTACGCATCTTGCCACCCCTTTTTTTGTACCGCCGCCATAAAATCCCGGACTCACATCCCTCGAGGATTAAATGTGAGCCAGGTAAGCCCCCCCCCCCCCCGAGACTCGATCTCGGGTCCCTCCTATGAAAAGAAGGACCTTTCCCACCGAGCCACTCGGGGTCCTCACCTCCATATCTACTTACTAAAAAGAGCCAGATTGAAGTCCACCACATTCTTAATGCCAATGCCCCCTCGATACTTATGAGTAGTCACTCTTCCCTATCTAATGTCATGCTAACCCCTACTCAAAATAATTGTCCTTGAATAACTTCAATTTTCTTCAACACCGTATGTGGGATGCAGAACACCGAGAGATAGTAGATAGGTAAACTATCTAGCACCGATCTGCACAGGACTAGTTTACCCCCGTAAGTAGAAGCCTCGCCTTCTAACCTGCCAGTCTAACCTCATACCTCTGAATAATAGAAAGTCAATCCACACACCTAAGAGCTCCTGGGGAGAGAGGGACCCCCAAATAAGAAATAGGAAAAGTCCATGTTTGACAACCCAGAATCCGAGCGATCCTGTGAAGTGGCATGTCGTCCAAGTTAACCCCGACATCCACAATCTTGCTAAAGTTAACCTTCAAGCCAATAGTCTCCTCTAATAGCTCCAGCAAAATCCTCGCCACATACATATGCCTCTCATCCTATGCTAGGAAAAGTATGATATCATCGGCATACTGCAAGTGGGTGACCGAAAGTTCACCTCTCCCAACCTAGAATCCTCTAATCAAACCTGCAGCCATTGCTCTCTACCATACCTTGCTAAGAACACTAGCTACTAGCACAAAGAGGAGGGGAGACAAAGGATCTCCCTGCCTGAGGCCCCTGCCACTGTGGAAGAAGGAAGACGCATTTCCATTAATATGAACTACAAAGAAGACATAAGAAATGCAAGCCCAGCACATGAAATAGGCAAGACCAGTTGACCCTATCATAGGCCTTATCAAAATCCAGTTTCAAGATCACCCCTTTCCTCCTCTGGGTCTTCATAGCATACAAACACTCATAAGTCACCAAAAACTTGTCCTGAATATGGTGTCCCATGATAAAAGCTCCCTGGAAATAGGTGACCATCTTGTCCATCACTCTATCCACTAACCCTGCCAACAATTTGGAGATGATCTTGTAAGTTCCATTCAACAAGTTGATAGGCCTGAAATCACAAAAGTTTTGTGCCCCTTGCTTCTTGGGGATGAGAACAATGGGAGTTTTAATAATTCCCCTCAAGTGGGCTTTCCCCTCTTGGAATTCCTTAATTGTTGCCAGCAAATCAGATTTGATAACATCCCAACACGGCTGAAAAAAGACCGAAGGGAAGCCATCTGGACCTGGAGCTCTACCCATACAAGAGAAAAACTTGTCTGACCTCCTGCTCAGTGAAGGTCTACGAGATAACAACCCTCTCCTCTTGAGACAGCCGTGGAAGAAGTCCATCTGCAATCCTCAGTTTGAAATGGTCCTCCTCAGAAAAAAAAAACCTGGAACAATAGTCCCTCGCCAGCCCCCTGATCTCTTCGTCTGAAGAGATGGAATGTCACCCACCCAAATACAAGTAAGGGTGTTGACCCTCCTCCTTCCAGATGCTATGCGTTGAAAGTAAGCTATATTTCCATCTCCCTCTTTGATCCATATGTCTCTCGATCTCTACATCCAATAGATCTCCTCTCTGGAAAGGATATCATCAAATGACAACTCAAAGTATCTCGCAGCCTTCTGCCCATTGCGTCCATAAGGCATGCCTCCTCCTGCCTATCCAAACCATGGTTGGTAGTATCGGGCGAAACCGATACGTTTCGGCCGAAACGTATCGGTTTCAGCCTATACCGACACCAAAACAGGCCGTTGCACTGTAGCAGGTCCGATACCAAAAAATAATATCTTTTTAATGGTTTCGGTCCGAAACCATCCGGTTTCAGACCGAAACCGACCGAAACCGTCCGGTTTCGGCCGAAATCGATACCGATACCGAGTCATATCGGTTTCGGACCCGGCCGAAACCGAGTCCGAAACCGACATTGCCATCCTTGATCCAAACCCTCAATCTACTATAGAATTCTATCCTTGCCCCCCCCCCCCCGAGGGTTTTGCCCTCCTCCCAGGTCTTAAGAGCCTCAATAGTGTGCCCCAATCCGGAGACAAGAGTAGCCATAGCAGAGCTACCAGTACCCTATACAGACCAAGCCTCTCAGACAATATCCATGAAGTCCTCCTCCCTAAGCCAGTACCTCTCCAATCTAAATGTAAACCTCATTTCCTGCAGACAATTGATCTTCAAAAGGATTAGCTTATGATACGAAACAAATCTAGCCAATCGGAGTAGCTGAGCATGAGGGAAATGATCCTCCCAATCCACGGATATAAGAAATTTATCCAACCTAGAATAGGAAGCCTCCGCTCTCATATTGGACTAGGTAAAGCAACCATGTGTCATGACAATATCTACCAAAGCTGCCTCCTCAATGAAGGCAGTGAAGTCATCCATGTCCCCTGAATGAACAGTATCACCCGACCTCTCCCATGGGGCAGCCACAGCATTAAAATCCCCTCTGACACACCAAGGCCTATCCGAACAGAGGTGTAGGCTAATCAACTCCTCTTAAAGCAGCCGCTTTCCGTCTCTCTCCTGTGGCCCATACACCCTGATGAAGTCCCAAAGAGAATCCATCCTTCACTGAGGTGAAATGAAGAGAAATGACCCACCTGCTAATGTGCCTATCCACCGACACCTCATCAACCTCATAGGGGTTCCAAAGAATCATGATGTCCCCTGACCTCCCCTCTGCCAAAGAAGTAACACCTCTTGAGTCTAACACCCCCTAACTCCCTCATAAGGCACTCCCCCTCCCCTTCACATTGGGTTTCTTGAATGCAGAGAACATCAATCTTGCATCTCCTCACTAGCTCTTTGACCACCCTCTTCTTCTCAATCCCCTCTAAACCTCTCACATTCCATGAGAAAATCCTCATAGAGACACAATGCAATCCCTCTCCTCCCCTTCCCCTTCCTCCTCCCTCACCCCCCTCTGTTGAGCCATGTCCTCTTGCAGGATAGCCGCACATCACCTCTTACAAATATTGGTACATAGCCCTCTCACATCTTTCTCAGCGCCAGCTTTAAAGGAGATACCCACCTGATCGGTCATCAGCCTCACCTGCTCCTCCAACATTTTCTGAGCAGTCGCCATCATCTCTAGCACCTCCTCTCTCGTCATGTGGTATTTCACCATCAGTGATGAGGGCCACCGGCCCCTCTGGTAAGGCCGGCAAGGCCAACACCTCGTCTGAAAGAGCACCGCCTTCTCGGTTCTACGCCTCTCCGTGTGGACCTGGTCTTTTGACTCAAAAAAAACCATTGAAGACATGCTTCCTTTTTCATTATATGCTTTTAGGAGGTTGTCAATAATTATCGCTTCTTAACTGTAACAGTGGTTGAAAGTCTCAATGTCAGATGCCAGATTTAAATGTTATTCACGGTTTGCCATCTCTTACGAGATGTCCAAGATCTTTGTCTCTCCAAAGATCGCGAGACACGGAACCTCCGAGACCGAGATCTTCTCCCCCCCTCCGGTTTCCTCGTTCCCCTCTCCCTGTCTCTCTCTACCCCAGCCCCCTTGAGCTCTCTCTCTTTGTCTCTCCCTCTCCCCCGACTCTCTCTCTCTCTCTCTCTCTCTCTCTCTCTCAGTCTCTCTCTCCCCCTTTTCTCTATATGAGAGCAAGAGAGACAAAGAGGGGGGGACAGAGATACACGTACCATTTTTATGATTTTTGATGTATTCTTCAGTTTGTGATTCATGTACCATTTTATGCAATTCTTTTTGGTGTAACTTTTGATGTATATTGACATTGGTGCATGTGAATGGATTTGTTATTGTTATTGTTACCCTTTATTTTGTAAAATTAAGTTGTCAATTAGAAAAATATGTTTGTGAAATTGAATGGTTAGTACTTAGTAGAAAAAAATTAACATTTTCTTAGAAATAGGTTATATATATGAAAAAAAATCTGAAATCACCAAACCCGATCTCCTGAGATCTCTTCTCTCGAGACGGAAAAACCCTGATGTTATTGAACAAATTTAGATATAGTTAGTCGAAGTCAACAGACAATCATAGATGAAGAAAAATGATAATTCATGTAACGAAAAATCAGTATTATCTCAGACACCTACTCAACAGCATCTGACCAATTCATCTGACTCGGATCTGATCCTCTGAACTGTCGATTTAAAGCCCGTGAAAAGGCGATCAGAAAAATGTGGACATGTTTTTTCAAGAGGAGGTTAATACCACATTTCATTAAGGAAACTTGCATACTTCGTTGATGTTTTAACAAGCATGAGGATCCACAGTGTACATTTTTTATTTGGTCAAGGACCACAATTCATTTGAAAAGAAGTAAACAAAGTTCCTCATACCCTCAGAGGATACTCAAAGGACAAAATGCAATAAGACTGTCCACCAAGACAATAGATAATAGACAGACACTCCATTCCACTGTTCCATAACATAACTACAGTGCTGGCTTTCTAAATTACATAATTGTGAACATTTGTGACTCTACCCTGCTGATGCATCAACCCTTTATTGAACAAGTGGCCTCACCAATAATAATAAAAAGACAGACGAATTCTTGAAAATCCTTGTATGTCTTTCCATACATTCCATGGGACCGAAATCAGTAGCATTATCCATGCTTTCCATACATCAGTAAAGATTCATCCAATACACATTGAAAGCAAAATTTTATTTTCCTTGACTTGGCACATTAACCCTTAAATAGTGCTGAATACATACAGCCTGTAAAAGCCTGCTGGTCTGTAGGCTTATTTGCAAAATGGAACCAGGTCCCGAGCTCAAGTTATTTTGGTCAATGTTTTGAAAATGCCTAGGTCAGGACATAATGATGGAGCCCTCCCCGCCACCTACGTAGGCAGGTTAAGTAGCAAGGTGGTGTGATGCTAGAAATACAGATAAGAATCCCAAGCAATATGATGACTTCCTCTGTTAGTTCATGCAGTCTCTTTTCTTTACACTGCCTTACTACCAGCAAAGATGAAACAGAAAACAAGTTTGCAATGTACAAGAGAATCTTGTCCTTTTTCTTTTTTTGAAGTGGGATAGTATGATGATTTTACCAAACAGAAGAACTGAAGAAGAGAATTTACAAGTACAGAAACCATATGTCCTCAAAAATCCCTCTGTAGAAAAGAGAAGTTCTTGCACCAATGTGGTCCGTCAAGCTCTAAACCACAAAAATATAGAAATAGATGATTAAACTTCATCAACATTATAGAGAAGATTAGCCCACTCTGAAACCCTTGCACATATAAAGTGCACTATGACACTATCCTCTTTAGAATCTTGTTTTCCCTCTTGAATTATCCTATTCCTCTGGCTCCATCATGATTAGCCAACTCGAATCGGATTGGTGCGAGTCAGTTGACTCATACCGTACTACGGCGAACCCAGGTCGTGATACCGTCCATACAAACCAGACCGACCCATTTACAAGGCTCAATTGGATGACCTGGCACGAGACTCCGAGTTGGGCCGACCCATAGCGTACCAGGACAAATCTGGGTCACTCCGCCCCAACAAGTCGATAAACCCTGCACTCCATATAGCCCATAGCATAGGTGAAAAATCAGCCACCCAAATAATGTGTTCTCCTTTAATGACCGATCTTCAATTGCATCACAACAGCAGTCTTTGAGCACTTTATGGGCATCATGAGCACATGAATATCTTCAAAAATCCACAGCCAACCTCCTGTGTAAAAGAATAACAAAAATAGACGATCTATTGCCTCCTCTTCCTCTCCACAAAGGGCGTAAACTATTATGACATCATTCAGGAAGTCTACGAGATGATCAGCTGGTAATCTGCAATAATATATCCTCCAAATGAGAATCGTCACTTTGAGAGGGGCTCCTTCGGTGCCACACATAGTTGGCCAAGCAGTGTTGTCTCCCCCACCCCCAAAACCCCCACCCATACCGCATCAATCTGTATGCTGATTTGACCGAGAATCTCCCCCATTAGTTTCCCACCCCCATACACAGACACAATTTCTACTGGCATGAAGGCTATGACCCTGGAGCAAAAGAACAAGTTCATCAAATTCAGTAATTCCTTCCTCCCTCAAGTACCTCCCAAACATCAGAGGCCACTCTCCCCGAGAAAGCACATGACCAAAGAACTGTGCCACAACACAGCCGCCAAGGGGTCTGCGGATAAACTATAGAGTTGCGGGAGCTCTCTGCCAAAGGGAGATGCCCACAACGCTTGTCACTCCAAAACGTTACAACAATGTCCATTACCAACACAAAACCTAGAAAACTAAGAAATTGTTGTTGATAATTAAGAAATAGTATAAAGATAACTAAGAAATCGTTGTAAATCAGTATGCGATACCTGAACTTTTTTCTTGTATAAGCCAGGCAAGATAATAAAGATTTAATGCGCCTACAACCTCTAAAGCTGTCTAAACTCGGTATAAATAACAGCATGAAACCCGCAATAACACACAAATCTCAACATACCAATGCAGCGGACTTCTCCCGTCATTGTCTAGTGAATCAAAATCCGCACCATGCTTAGCGATTATATGGTTCAAAAACCCCGTCTGTCCATACTGAGCTGCAACATGAACTGCCTGATACATAGGGAGACTCAGGGATCGAGTTTTTCCAGAACGTTAGAAGACAAACTCTAATTTTCACTTTACCCTGTACCCATTGACATCGGCAGCCTCGACGCGCGCCCCATTTTCCAGGAGCACATCCGCCGCGGCAATCGAACCCCGAACAGCCGCCCAGTGAAGAGCCGTCTGCCAAGCCTTGTCCGCGGCATTGACATCTCCCCCGTGCTTAGGAACGAAGAAAACCCGGACTCAGTACCACATCCTTGAGCAACCACGGAAAGAGACGGACATGGAATTGGAGATTAATCCCAGCGCTACCTCAATGATGTACTGGGCGACGTCGGAGTAGTTGTTGAGGGAGGCCCATTGCAGGGCGTAGTAGCCGTTAACGTCCGGATTCTCGAGGGAGACCCCGTCCTCCTCCACGTACCTGCGGAGCGCCTGCAGGTCCCCATACGCGGACGCCGAGAAGACGTCGACGATGTGGTTGGGGACGCCGGCAGCTTCCCCGGCGTCGCCGCCGCTAGGGTTGCCGCCGTTCTGCGTCGGCTTGGAAGCGGCGGAGACGACCTCGATCTCCAGATCGGAGGGCGTCATGGGGCCTCCCTAGGGTTAGGGTTAGCGTTCAAGAGAGGCGGGAGGAGAATTCATGCGCGCGGGGTGGACGCAGGCGAGGAGGACGGGTAGGTTCCGTCTGGGGAGCGGCGGGGGTGGTGTGGGAGGGGGAGCCCGTTCCGGTGGTCCCTCGGTTCGGGTGCTCCGCGGGGAAAAATATGGCAAATGGGAGAACGAGAACTTGGAACTTGGAACTTGGAACTTGGAACCCACGACTTGTCGGTTGCCCCTGGGTGTGTTTCCGTATCCGCTAATAAAACAGATGTATGTTCGTTAAATTTTCGGGAGAATAATATATCCGAAATCACTTTTAATCATAGAAGTAGTTAATGGTAAATTAAATGATAGTTAACTGTTAAAATAAAATATAAAAAAATAAAATTTGAAGTAAAAATTAACTTATAATTAACTATATTTGAAGTTAAATTCGACCTTAAGAGAAAATAGCATCCCTTCATGTAATATGAAATGTAAAATAAAATTAAAAATATGTCCAGATCCACAATATCTTAAAAGATAAGATGAAACACAAAAATGACAAAAAGGGCAAAACAAGCTAGCAATGAACTCAAACCACCACAAAGATTAGGGCGATCAAATGATATTAGTCCTTAGATTGGATATATTAATATATGTAAAATTAGGTAACATTGCTGCCTGTTGCTAACGGATATGGGTTCGAAAATAATACTATCATTTTTCACGTATCTATCATATAATCGGATGTATTCGCATCTGTGTTAATTTATCCAAAATAAAAGGAAAACTTATTTCTATATTTTGACATCGTGTGAAATTATAATAATACTATCAGTATTATCATATTTACCATAATACCCTTATAATACTCTTGAATTTCTTAAAAAAAGAGCCACGTTAATATTCTTACAACTGTTTAAAATAAAAAATTTATCCTTATATCCATGCGGAATGGCACATGGTTATTTTATTAAATACTTTAAGAGTACTATGATAAATATGATAAAAATATAGATTTTCTCGAAACAAATATTGTGTTCTATTCGAGGGGAGAAGAGAACACGTTAGTTTAATTTATTCTTGGAGATATGTGACATCGTTGACTACGTGGTGGATGACGTCCTCTTTGATTAGGCCTGTCAACGGATACGGATATTATCCGGATCCGCTTCGATTCGTATTCGTTTTTTCGGATACGGATAATATCCGAATTTGAATCGGAGCGGATACGGATATTATAATATTCGCTTCGAAAAATATCCGTCCGTAATATTATATATCATATAATACATATTTTTAAATAATATATTATAAAATAAATGATATTATAGAGAAATTTAGATATTTTATAGTTATATTTTAATTTAAAATTTATTTTATATATTTTTGACATTTTATAATTATATTTTATATACTTTTAATATTTTATAATTATATTTATATACTTTTAAATTCGAATCGGATAATTCGGATTTTAAAACGGAGCGGATACGGATAGTCAGATATTTGCTTCGTATCCGAGTCAAATCGGAGCGGATCAAAATCGGATAATTCGAATCGGAAAACGGAGCGGATACGGATAGTCATATATTCGCTTCGTATCCGCTCCGTTGACAGGCCTATCTTTGATGCACTGCTATCATGACTCGTGACACCTGGATGCACGTGTGAATGCGCGTGGAATGTGACGGTTGAATTTTTGAAACGAATATGAGAAGGTGGAGTGAGATGCTCTCTCATGTGTGAGATTAGGGAGTAGAATGATATAGAATTTAATTATTAAGATAATTATATAGTTTTAAAACATTTAATAATTATTATATAATTTTATAGTTAATAAATAATTATTTATAACAAGTAGTGTTATTCTATTTACATCTTTAAAATAAAATATAATTATGAGGTTCTAAGATTATTTACATGGATATATATATATATATATATATATATATATATATATATATAATGTTTAGGAAGTTGAAAATGAATTTTACTTCTCCCAATCCATCTAAGGTTGAGATAAATAAAGAGTGGATGATAGTACAATTATAACTGAGAAAATATGATTTAGTATATGAGTATACATAAGAGTAATGTTTGGTGCACCTCCCCCCTAATTACACTACCGTGTGGTTCAATGGATTTTTTTTTGAAAAATTCTGAGAGATAGGGTCCACTCCATTCTAACTTGTCATGTAAAGTAATCTTGACATCGGATGATATTATTCACACATCATATTATTATTGTTTTTAAATTTTTTAGACTTTTGGACGTAGAGATAAGGGGTGAACCTCACATTCTATTTTAAAAAAATACAAATGCACCCCCAAGGGGTGTAATTAGGGAGATGCATTAAACATTACTTATATATAATGATACACAGAGAGTGACTACCGTGTGTGGGTATGAATAGAATATAATACGATTTATCTAATTTTTATTTATCTCACTTTTTACTCAAATCGTGGAGTATTCATGGCATTAATATGATGATGTTAATAAGACTATTTCTTTCTTAATTTCGTCACTACAAATATTCAGTAATTGGGTCGATAATGATACAAAGGAGGTAATGTTTTATAATATAAGTTTGGAAGTTATATCATACTCTCAAAAAGTGACATATTTGAGTGAATAAGTTACATGATGTTCAGGAAAGTGATATAGTGAGCAAGGGAGTGATATAGTATTATTGGAAGTGAAATAATTTAAGTATCAATTAGAAATATTGAGTAAAAAAGTGGCATGTTGGATGGAATAAATGAGATATTATAAAATTAGAGTTCTTTCACTGGGAGGTTAGGTGAAAGACCTTTTTGTGTGGGACAAACCCTATAGATAAGATCTAAAAAGGTATAAATGACCTTTGGCCCAATTGTCGAAGAAAAAAGAACCATGAAAATTAAAGAAGAGATAGAATTTGTGTTCCAACTTAGTCTTGCAAGCTCGTCTTCTCCGGGGAAGTGAGTGAGTGTGGGATTGAGTTTGGGACTCCGTCGATGTGGGTGTTTTTCTGATGATCTTCCGATGGGTGTAACCGATCTATTTATTGGGTGCTTCCCCCACCTCCCCTCCATCCCACCTCTACTATGCACCCCCTCCCCACGTCATAAATGTTGAAATCTGTGCCTCTTTTTCAAATTTATTAGGCACTGTTTGTTAGTCACCGATTCTTTTAACCTTAGGTGTATGTTTGGTGGCCATCCACTAACGTCTCTCGCTCGGCCAACAAACCATTATACTCTCACTGTCCATGAGCAGTATAACATTTATTTCATTTGCCCAATAAATCATTATAACCCCACTGTCTGTGAGTAGTATAATATTTCCGTCGAAACACTCTCGCTATCTATAAGTACTTTTCGAAATACTCTCACTATCCGTGAGTAGTATTTTCATTCACCACCACCATTTATAAATACTATCGCTATCCGTGCGTAGTATTTTTGATATATTCTCACTATCCATCAGAGGTATCATTATTCTCATTATCTCACTATCTGTGAGTACTATTTCGATACACTCTCACTATCCGTCAGAGGTATCATTGTTCTCACTATCTGTGAGTACTCTTCTGATACACTCCCACTATCTGTCAGATGTATCATTACTTTCATTGTCCATGAAAATATTTCTTTCTGATGAGATACTTTTTATCAAGCAATTGGCAATCATATCACGTGTGAGAATATAAGTCACATTTATTTTTTCTTTCTGTATAATATCTCGAATATAATGATATTGTACTTAAATATATTTTCCTCTTGATCTGTTTGCTCCACTGTTTACCGCCTGATTATCACAGTATATCTCAATTGGTCCATCTACCAAGTTGAGATTCAAATTGTTCAAGAACCTTCTGATCTAAATCGCATGAGTAGCAGCTATACTACATGTAACGTACTTAATTTTATGTGTGTATCGAACAACACACCCCAGTTTCTAACTTTCCCAATAAATAACACACACCAGTTTCCTACTCCCGATGTGGATTTTTTGTCATCTTTATCTTCTCCAAAATCTACATCCAAATATCCAAGAATCTCAAGTGTATCAACTTGATAAATAAGACTACGGTGTAAAGTTCCTCTCAGATATTTTATAATCCTTTTAACAGCTTCCCAATGTGTTGGATCATGATTACTTTGGTATCTACTTACCAAACGGATTTGGTATGTTAAGTCCGGTCTCATACACATCATCGCATACATCAAGCTTCCGACTGCTTGTGCATACGGCACTATGAGCGACTCATATCCCTCTCTGGGATATTGACCTTTATACAATCATTTTTTATGGACGACTAACGGTGTAGATGTCGATTTGCAATTGTACATTCTGAATCTCTGGAGTACATATCTTAAATATTTTCCCTCATTTATACTTACATTCTAAACTTTCTATCACTTAAGATTTGTACACCAAGAACATAGAATGACTCACCCATGTCCTTCATCTCAAACTTTTCACTAAGTTCATATTTGACTTTATTCAACATCTCTATGTCATTACTGACGAGAAAAGTATCATCCATATACAGGGATAACATGATATACTTGCTCCCACTTTTCATGACATATACACAATTATCCAACTTATTTGAAACAAACCCTAGTTGAACAATTACTCCGTGAAATTTGAGATATCATTGTCTAGAATATTTTTTTAAACCATATATCGAAATCTTTAACTTGCATACCCTTTCTTCTTGGGCTTCTACCTGAAATCCCTCATGTTATTCCGTATTACATATAGATATCTTCCTTCAACTTTTCGTTAAGGAATGTTATTTTTACATCTATCTGGTGAAACTTCAGATCAAAATATATAACAATTGTCAAGATCATTCGTATGGATATAAACTTAGCTACTAGAGAATAGATTTCTTGAAAATCTATGCCCGATTTCTGTGTAAACCCTTTAGCAACTAACCAGACCTTATAATTATCAATAGACCTATCAGCTCAAAACTTTTTCTTAAATACTCATTTGCATCCTATAGCCTTTATATTCTTTGATAGATTACATAATTCTCATATATTGTTCCTTTTCATAGAATCAATTTCTTCATTCATGACACATTGCCATAATTCCATATCATGCAATTTCGTCGCATCTATATAATTTATGGGATCTACGCAATTTTCTTCTTCTATATTTATTACCAGACATGAAAGTTCACATGAATACAAATAATAATCATCCATCCATGCCATTAGAGTTCTCAATCTTTTATTGCATATTCCTTGTTGATCAAGTTGCACTTCATTCACGGTACTGGTTCATTTTTCATATTATAATGTTCCTCCTCAATTTTTAGATCATTTCTAAGGATATCATTGTAATAGTCATCATCTATTACAAGCAGATGTTTCTTCTCTTTTTCATGAGATTCCTCTTCCTCTAGATTTTGTAGAAATGTCACATCCTTATACTCAATGATCTATTTTTTTTTATAGAAAAATTTATAACTAGATGATTTCTCACAATACCCTGTGAATATGCATTGTAATACCTTTGAGTCTAACTTATCTCTCTAAGTTGATTAGTAATGAGAACGTGGGCAATTGACCCCCACTTATTGAGATGACTCAATTTAGATTTCCTCCCAGTCCATAATTCAGAAGGTGTATTTTTTATAGATTTTATGGGAATTCAGTTCAAGACATGATTTACCGTAAGCAATGTCTCTCCCCACAAATTATTAAGGAGACCTGAATGCGATAGCATACATCTAACAATATTCATCAATGTTCTATTTTTTATTTTAGCCACACTATTCTGTTGTGGTGTATAAGATATTGTCACATATCTTTTAATTCTATGTTCTTGATAATATGACTTAAATTCTCTTGAGTTATATTTTGACCTCTATCCGTTCTTAACACCTTATTATTCCTTCCATGTTGTCTTTCCACTTCCATGTAATATTTTCGAAAGTAATAAAATATCTCTGATTTAGCAAAAATCAAATAAACATAGACAAATCTAAAATAATCATCTATGAAGGTTATGAGATATTCCTTGTTATTATATGTCTCTATGCTTAGGGGGCCACAAATGTCTGAGTAAACCAACCCTAATAATTCTTCCGATCTATGCCCTACTGTGAAGGGTTTCTTAGTTATTTTTTCAACTACACAATATTCACAAGGTGCTAGTTCCATTTTTGTCAAACCCGGCAATAGACCCATTTTTATCATTTTTTATTATAGATTTTATGAGATGTCCCAATCTACAATGCTATATATCTCATTCCGACAAAGAACATAGGGAATACTTAGAAACTTCAATATTTTTATTCTCGGTGTCAAGTATATGGATACAGAATAAATCATGCTCTAGACAAACCTCCCCATAGCCAGTACTTTCTTGTCTGTCCCTATTGACACTTTATTATTGTTGAACCACACTTCCATGTCATTTTTCATCGATGCCGATATAGGGATTAAATTTTGTCAGATTCTAGGTGCATAAAACACATCATTGAGGACCATAAGGCCCTCTTTGATATCCGAACTGTCGGGTGGCTGTCAGGTGGAGGGCGCGGCGGGCCCACACCCCCCTTACACACAATAGGCTTGTTCGACCCCCGAGCGGCTTGTTCAACGCCAGAGGGTCGAACACAGTATCCCGCCCGAGAAATAAAGACGCCATAATGTTATCCCTGAGATACAGCCTATATGTACCAACGCCTTCTATATCCAGATAAGTGTTATTACCTATATATACCATATGTTCTCCTACCTTGAACTTGTTCAGCATCATCAGTCCCTTCTTTATCTTTGCAATGTGCCGAGTGACTCCAGAATCGACTCACCATTTATTTGAGTCGGCTATCACGACATTGCATTTCGTGACACCGATAATTTCTCTCTTTCCTACTCTTCTATTTTCCAAGGGTTTATTTTCACCCTCATTCACTTGCCTTTGGGGACAATTTGTCTTAAACTTGTCAAACTTCCTACATGTGTATACGTAGTAACCACCACGAAGAACCTTTTCATTTTCCTTGGAATTTGCTGCCCTTAAACTGAGGCTTATTTATTTCAAGCGGACGATTCTGGCTAGTGGGCTTTCGGTATACAGTATTGGTCTCCTGTAGGTTCGCTTCTAGTTCTTTTCTCCTTGCCATTATGTCTTGCTCAATTGCTAACCTAGCTGGTAGGTTCGTAACACTTATAATGGAACCACTTATTCTCAAGGTTATGGTAGCCATATCTAATGATGCTGACAAACTATTAAATATAGTTGCCACCTACATTTTCTCTAAAATTTTAGTTCCAACAGTCGATAGTTCCTTAGCCATGACAATCATTTTGTTTACATGCTCAACCATGCTATCACCTGCCTACATCTTACATGTGTTATAATGATGAAGCAGGAGTTGAGTATTCACTTCAGTTTTGATTGTTGTGTAGTGGACAGCGGATCTAGAAGGGAGGGGTGAATAGATCAGCCCCACTTTTCACAATGCGGCCCTCTAAACAGCTAGTTAAAATGAATTACAGCGGAATAGAAACTAGCTTCCAAGAATGCTATGATTCACTTAGCAAGATAAGCAAGATATATAATAATTCGATCCTAAGCATGCACCTAGAACGATTCAATCACACAAGCAAACCACACTAGACAGGATTTTTAAGGTGGTTCGGACTGAATCCTCAGCCCTACGTCCACCCCTCACCAAAACCCGGTGAGGCTTCACTTGTGCAGCGCACAGAACCGCAAATCGGAAACCACCGATTGCCTTCCTACTCACCACCTGGTAGGGGCGTCAACCGCAAATTGGAACACCCTCCAATTGCCTTCCTACTAACCACCGGTAGGGATGAATCACACTTTCAATGTTTAAGCAATAATGAAACTGAAACAAATGTGAAGGAACTAAAACAAGAGATCGATTGAGTTATGAGTGAAAATGAATTGGCCCTTGTATGAAATGTTGATCAGCAACAAGGCTCCTCTTGGCTTCAACTCAATCTTCTTGATTCACCCTTGATTGGATGAATGTTCTTCACGGAGTACTGTTCACGTGAACAGTACCTCTTCCTTCAATTCTTCTCTCTTGATCTTCTCTTTGAATTTCTTTGAATGGATGAAGGAGATGATGAAGCTACCTTGGCTTGATTGCTTCTTTAGCTTCTAGGAGTTTGAATGCTTGAAATATCACCTTGGATGAGCTTGAAAGAACTTGAATGGATGAAGATGATTTCCCTTGAAGAACTTGAATCAAACCGGCTTCCTTTGATCACCCTTCATGCCCTTGATTGCTTCTTGCTTTGTAGGAGGTTGCTTGGCTTCAGATCTGAGCTTGAATCACCTTGGATGGGTGAAGAACTTCCTCCCGAAACAATGTTCACGGAGGTGCTACAGTAGCTCGAAAATGGGCTCCCTTGAAGGCTTGAAGCATTAGGGTTTTCATCCCCTCATGTGTTGGTTTTATAGACCTTGAATGGTCTATAGACAAGCCTCAGACCAGATCCACAATTTGTGGGTGATTAGGTGGCATTTGGATTAAAGAAATCAAGGTTGAATGGCTCTTTTCGAAGTTGAAAACAAAGTCAAAAATGAAGGCTCGGGGCTGGCGGTCGACCGGAATTCATGGGCCGGTCGACTGGAACCTGCTGCAGCCAGAACGTTTCGGCTCTGGCAAAACCGGTCGACCGGACGCCTGGGGGCGGTCGACCGAAACCTGTAACAATGTCAACATTTCAGTTCTGGGAAAACCGGTCGACCGGAAAAGTAGGGGCGGTCGACCGAAATCTGTAATTCCTGGAGTGTTTCGTTTCTGGAAGAACCGGTCGACCGGAAAGGCAGGGGCGGTCGACCGAAACCTGTAAAACGTGGAATTCTTAGGCTCTGGCAAATCTGGTCGACCGGCCAAGGTGTGTAGGTCGACCGGAAATATCTATACCTGCAAAAATGAAGTGTTAGACCAATGAAACATGTTCATAAGTCAAGATATTCATGTCCTCATCAATTTCCGCGCAGGTCGATCCGCGTGCGAGGGCGCAATATTGAGCTTTCATGTGCATATCTGTCATAAACACAACAGAACATATGTCAGTCATATAAGAGTGAAAAGCAACAATGACGAATAGTGTTTAGCCATTATCAAAACTAAGAATATCACAGAACACATATGACCATAGAATGATGTCGAATGACCCAAGTGACCATGTGAAACTCAAATAACCACAGGGGCACAACATTGATGTCATACATATCCTTGACAACTTTTCACATTTCATTGGAGATTTTTGTAAATTTTGAAAAAAATTAATCAAATTATCTTCCATGAACATGAGCATTAAGCTCTTAGCCTTTTTGTCATCTATCAACTATTACTCCTGTTTTTTCTTTTCCACCTCCGTGGATATTCTTAATGAGTATTGGTATCAATAACATATTCTATGTTGTCATAGATGAGGGCATATTAGATTGTTAGGTACCACATGTCATAGTTGGTTCCATTAAGTTTGTCTAGTTTTTCCAATTCCGAAGCAATGAGTTTAATAACTATTCTGATAAAAATGATTCTGAAAAGTGGGTAGCTTAATTTAATTATAAACCTAAATATGACGACACAAAGTTATTTCTAAAATATGTGTTGATTAATTTTGTCATATTTTGTAAGGGATTTTGTCAAATTATTTTATCTTGTTTAATTTGTGAGCAAAATAACTAATTAATAAAAACAACTAAAGATGTAAGAATGTCATATCCAAATATATAAGATTTTTTAAATAATCACTAAATAGCAAACATCAATTTATATATAAATTTTTTAAATTTTAATTATGTATCAATCCCTAATAATATGAATATTTATTTATATATTTAAATATCAACAACTAGGGATATGAACACAAATATATAACTATTCAAGAATTAATCAAATAAGTTTCTATTATCTAGACAGAGATATATGCAATTAATATTTACAGGGTAATACTGACTAATAGATTCTACAATTTTTAAATTATGGACATAACCACAATATATATCTTTATACTTTCAAAGTCCAGGTATAACAACAATCTCGATTATCTACGATGAAAGATACTTGAAATATTTGAATGGGAGTATATGTATAAATGTGTTTAAGTTTTAGGTACGATAATAATACAAGCCAGGGTTTGACAAATCGATATGAAATGTCTTATACTGCACGTACCAGATCATACCGGTCGATAATCGATACCGGTCGATAACCAATACACTATCATATCTTTTAAATATTATATAGTTTATTTTATATCAAAAAAAATTATAAGTGAGTTGGTCAAAGATCACTAGTTTGAATGTGAGGTAATTGTTTCAAATCATACAAGGCCCATGATTTTTTAATTTTTTGTTTGTTTTTAACCTTCTTAGAGATAGAAGATCAAAAACTCTAAAAATCGCAAGCTAAATGACATAAGATTTTTTAATTATATATATATATATGAAATGTCCTCTTTCACCTCACTATGTAACGGCACCAAATCAATTGGTATGGTCGGTACGAGCGATACGTTAAACCTTGATACAGGCCTACCTTTTTTGATTTCCACGTGAATGACTGAATTTTTCTTTCAAATTATATCTTCTTTGACCGCCAAAAAAGGACAATTCTTTTTATTTCTTTTAAAAGTTTGTTCTTTCTGAGAATACGTGGCTATCCCGTTTCTCGAAAGCTTCCCAAAATCCCTTTCCTAAAACCCAATGTGAGATTTATGTCAGGTAAAGAAGAGATTATCTCTTTTAGAGATGTTCCTCTTAAGGTTTTTCAATGTGACACTCTGGAATGGGCGAGGTGACCTCAACGACGCACAAGGGAAAAAGTTTTGTAGGGTTTCTTTTTATCTGTCAGGCAAAAGTAAGAAGGGCCAGTGTTTTTTTAAATTTTCTTATGACTTTCCCGAGTACCTACCTCAACGACGCAAGGAGCTCGGAGGTGTTCGCATGCATGGCGGAGGGAGTAACCACGGTGAGGTTGAAAAGGGAGCTATCTCCCGCTAAGCGATGACCGGCACTGCAGAGCGGGTGCACATAGCATGCTGTGGGGCCACCCATGCGTGCATCGAGATGCATCCCTAGTCAGCTACACACAGGGCTTAATGTAGAGGCAACGGCGGCCTAGCGACGAGGGCAACAAGCATTTGGGAGTCCGATGACAAGGGCGGCAGCGGGATGCAGGCGGGTGGCCGGGGAGCGACTGCGCTCAAACTACCCAGACGAAGAGGTACTGCAACTTCTCCACCAGGTCCAAGGACGAGTGCTTGACCCCATTTGATACAACCATCGGCAGTGACTGGGCCACCGTTGGCTTTAGCTTTGGTTGCAGGGCTACCGTATCCTTCTCCGTGTCCTGAGGTGGTGGTGGTGGCTCTGAGATGTCTTGTTCTCCTGTTATTGGTGACTCTTTTGGAACCGGTTAGGGGCGCCGTGTCCTCTGCTGGCGATGGAGATAGATTCTCCACATCGGAGAATTCTTCCTGTGGCGAGGAGGCTCCTTCTTCTACGGGAGCTACCGACGGTGGCTCCTGGTTCCTTGCATATGCTGCCTCGGATGGTGGCTCCGGAGCTTGTTGATTAGGTGCAGGTGTGGGTTCAAATGGCGTCGCCTGGTCCGCGGTAGGCGATAGATCTGGTGCTATTGCGTTCCCTTCCTTCTCGGCGTCTGCAGTGATCATCTCATTTGGTGCCGGTGCAGTGTCAGAACCGAGCTTCTGGGCCTTTGTCGTAGGCTTCTTGGGCTTGCCTGTGTTCGGGGGCGATAGTAGCGGCTCATTGGCGTAGTAGATCTTGAGGGCACCGGGTGGACGGCGTCTGAAGGCCAGTGAGACTAGTAGAGTGACGCTCAGTGGAGGAACAATGGACCGGGGGGGGAGGACAACAACGGTCGTGTGCCAGCGGACTCGCAGTGGCTCTGATACCAGTATAAGCACGTCTTCTCCGGGGAGGTGAGTGAGTGTGGGATTGGATTTGGGACTCCGACAAGATGGGTGTTTTTCCGATGATCTTCCGATGGGTGTAACTCATCTATTTATAGGGTGCTTCCCCCACCTCCCCTCCATCCCACCCCTACTGTGGACCTCTCGCCATGCCGTGAATGCCGAAACCCGTGCCTTATTTTTAAACTTGTTAGGCATCGTTTGTTTGTCACTGATTCTTTTGACCTTAGGTATATGTTTGGTGGCCATCCACTAACAAATCTGACCTTTTCTAAATAACTCGTAAACAAATTACATTATTCTTAAGTGCCCGTAAATATTTGGTATCAGGATAAATTAGGATTAGAATAGACGTAAGTCATTATGGGTTAATTTATTCATATTCTTAATCTTATGTACATTTGGTATGCGAGGGGATATGTTTGTCAGTATCCCTATTATTCATCCGGTAAAAAATAGGGATACAAACAAGAATAAATACTAAAAATATACTATTTTGCCCTTCTTACCTTAGGTTAAAAAACAGTGTTATTTTTTGTTTGATTGAGATTAAGATGACTTAGACAAACTTTTCAAATCTTCAACTTAAGATCCATAGTTAATTAGTATTAATAATCATAGTTATCACTAATGACAAATCTAATTAATTTTAATTGATGATCTTAGCTACTAATAATAGAAATATTATTGAATTAATTTTTTATTAATCATGATTAATGCTTTAAGACATTTTCCTTACATTTTAATAATAACTATAGCCAATGATACTATTGTTTTAAAATTATTCCCTCCTTAACGATGATTAATTAACTAAGAAAAATGATTAATTTTTCTAATTTATAATAATTATTTATTATTCCATAGTTAATCCTGATTAATACTTTAATGGAGGAGACTGTTGCAGAGGGGGGGGGTGAAAGTTTTTTGGAGAGAGAAAAATGGGGATGAGGAGCGAGGATAACATATTCCAATATTTTGTTGGAATGAGTTATCCCCGGAGTCAACTTCATTTTTAGGATTAATTTTATTTCCTTTAACCCGAGATATCCCCACTTTTTATTTTGCATACCAAACGAAGAACCGAGTTAAAACGAGGATAACCCAACTTAACCCCGTCCTAAATATGCCCTGCCCTAAAGGCTCCAATCTCACTCTGAGCTTTCCCGGACGTGAGATTGGGTGCGAAATTTGTTTATATCATAAATAGTCTTGATCGGAAAACCTTCATTCCACACTTTAACATTTTGAGTTGAATAGCTCGATTCAATAACTCTAAAATAGTTTTCGCCGTATAAGAACTCTGTGTTTTGACCCTTAAATATTCTGATTCTCATATTTCCTCTTTTTTTTCAACTGATCCAACTGCATTTTGGATTTTTTTTCTTTTTAGATTAACTATTATTCATCAACCTTCGCTCTATCTCAATCTACACTCTCCAATGATCAGTCTCGAGTTTGTTTGCAGACGTTTTCCTGATAACATTCTTGTTTATTGTAATAAGCTGGAGTCAGATTTAAATTATTAGCGGTCTACTTTGATTTAATTATTTAAATTGGCTCTTTGAACCATGGTTTGATTACTTGCGCCGACTCGGGCGTACCGCAGCGTATTTCAGGGATCCCGATATATGGTCCGCCCTGGATCGGCCGAATCAGGTGAGTCGTCCTTTGCCTTCACGCGTTCATGGCCCGTCGGCAAAGATTGGGTCATTTTTCGGCGTTTCTGCATGGTTTGGAGTGTTGATCGATTGCAGGAGAAGCTTCTAGAGCTGGATTTGGTGTGACTAGTGGCGATTTCAGCTGGATCCTATACAGATGGAGCAGCATTGCAAGAGGACCGGAGTGCAGCGGTGCTTGATTGCTTCTTTTGCTCAGATCCCGTGCATATCGAGGTGATGCCAAGTCCATGGCGTCCACCATGGGGGATCTAGCTCTGTAATGTGACTGCCGCGGCTGTTGCTGTCCAGGTGTTCGATGAAGGAGCTTTGGTGGGGCCAGCCACTACAGACCGACAGATGAGAATGGTTGAACTGGCTGATCCAGCATATAAAAAGAGCTAAGCTGTTAGCTTTTACAAGTTAGTTATGTTAGTTACTTCTGTTTTGTTAGTTGCTTTGCTGTATAATTTTAATTGATTTGCGGCAGGAAGTGGCCAGGAGTGATGTGGCATTATCCTTGCCAGTAGTTTGTAACAGATCGGAGGAGTGAGCATTATAAAAGGGATGGAATGATCGAAATAGAGCATCATCCGACTTATACCAATTGGTGTTCTGTTTACTCTGTAGCTTATTCTAATCCCTAACCATTAGCATTCATGTATTGTTCTCTTCTACTGTTCTTCTGTTATGATATTGGCAGATATTGCAGAAGAGCAGGCTAGAGCTTGAGCCTGAAGTACTGGGAAGGGAGAATTGGGAAGAGCTTCCCTTGATCTATTGGAAGCAACGTTGTAAATTGGTGTCTCAGCCACCTTCAGGTAGCTCCGATCCTGCTCAGAACATGGCTTCCAGTCAGAATGACATGATTCTTTCTCTTCTTCAAGAACTGAAAAGCCAGGTCAGTATTATTAGTGACAGAGTACAACAATTGGAATCTAAACCTGTTGAGCCTAAGCCTGCAGAATCTTCAGTTTCTTGTGATAGTTCTTTTGATTCCTCTGGATCATTTCGCCCTAAGTATCATGATTTTCCTAAGTTCGATGGTAGATCAGACCCTAGTGAGAGGAAATTCAAGGCAGATAGATATTTTTTGTATAATCAAGTCCCGGATTACCACAAAGTTTCATTTGCATCTTTCTATTTAGAGGGAGAAGCATTGCAATGGTTCTGGCATTTCACAAGTACCAAAGATTCTGTTTCTTGGACAGAGTTCTTAAAGGGGCTTGAATCATGATTTGGATCTGTTTCAATCATTGATTCACATGGCCAGTTAAGTAAATTGAAACAAACTGGATCATTATCTGAATATCAGAGACAATTTGAGACTTTGAGTAATAGAGTCACGGGTGTCTCTGAAGAACACATGTTGGGAATTTTTCTTAGTAGATTGAAAGATGAGTTATCCTATGAAGTGAGGTCTTTCATGCCCCATTCTTTATCTCATGCTATTCAATTAGCACGAATTCAAGAATAGAAAATTCTTTCAAGGCGCAAGCCATTGTCCCATTTTAGTTTTTCAGCTCCTCAGCAGTCTAAATTTTCTCCACCTGTGACAACTCAGGTCACACAACCTCAAACTGATAGACCATCTATTCCATCAGTGAGGAAATTAGCATCACAACAGTTGCTGGATAGAAGGGCCAAAGGCCTTTGTTATAATTGTGATGAAAAATACATTCCTGGCCATGTATGTCAGTCCCACAAGTTGTTTTTATTGCAAATTGTTCCGGAGGACAGTGAGTATGAGAACACATTTAATGCTGAACCTGAAACAGTCCTAGACACACAGTCTGAGCCAGACCCCTCCCTGTCTTCTCATACTGTCTCTCAGTTGGAATCCTCAGGTATATTACGGTTGAAGGGCTCAATTGGCAATCTATCAGTACTTATTCTGATTGATAATGGCAGTACCCATAACTTCATTGACCCTAGGGTGATTCAAAAGTTGGGTTTAATGGTGACACAGTTGGAGTCACATTCACTAAAAATTGCAGCTGGGCTACAACTATCTTCTTAGGGATGCTGCCAAGGGGTTACAATTAAATTGCCAGGAATTTGCTTCACTTTGGATTTCTTAGTTCTACCTTTGGGGACTATTGATGTTGTTTTGGGAAATACCTGGATGCAATATTTGGGTGATATAACTATGAACATTTCTGAAATGTTTATGAAATTTAATGTTGATGGTCAGGAGTTTGTATTATCTGGACTGCATCCTCCAACAGTTCAGTTGGTTTCGGCCAAGCAGTTTGGTTCTGATTTACACAAGGGTCGTGGATTATATTCATTGAATTTATATCCTCTTGATGCCACCACTTCTTCTCCCTCACCTTCACTTCCTTTAGATTCTTTACCACTGGAGATGGCTTGTATTTTACAGAAGTATTATATGGTCTTCTCTGAGCCACAAACTTTGCCTCCTAGTCGACAGCAGGACCATCGCATTCCTTTGATAGATGAATCAAAGGCAATTGCTGTGCCCACTTACAGACATTCACCCTTGCAGAAAGATATTATTGAAAAGGAAACTAAGGATCTTTTCCAAAAAACCCACATACAAACCAGTAATAGTCCATTCTCAGCTCCAATGCTTTTGGTACGGAAGAAGGATGGGAATTGGAGAATGTGCATTGATTATAGAGCTTTGAATCAGAACACTATCAAAGATAAATTTCCCATTCCTCTGGTGGATGATCTGTTGGATGAGCGGTATGGAGCAAGGTATTTTTCAAAATTAAATTTAAGGTCTGGTTACCACCAGATTAGGATGCATCCTGAAGACATTTCTAAGATGCATCCTGAAGACATTTCTAAGACTACCTTTCGCACACATGAAGGGCACTATGAATTTTTGGTCATGCCCTTTGGATTGTCAAATGCACTGTCCACTTTTCAGAATTTGATGAATGGCATCTTTAGAAAGTATTTGAGGAAGTTTGTCTTGGTATTTTTTGATGACATCTTAATCTACAGTCCGTCTTGGGAACTCCATTTACAGCATGTTGACATGGTATTGTCTATCTTGCAATCCAACAGTTTGTATGTTAAATTTTCTAAATGTGCATTTGGAGTTACCCAAGTGGAATATTTGAGCCATATTATTTCAGATCAAGGGGTTTCTGTAGAGAACAACAAGATTGTTGCTATTTTAGATTGGCATGTCCCTAAATATGTCAGAGCTTTGAGATACTTCTTAGGCCTTACGGGTTACTATAGGAAGTTCATCCACAATTATGCATTAATTGCTACTCCTTTAACACAATTGTTAAAGAAGGAAGGGTTTTCTTGGTCGTTAACTACTGATGAGGCCTTTTAGAAACTCAAGCAAACTATGACTACAGCTCCAGTGTTGGCCTTACCTGACTTCAATGACACATTTGTAGTAGAGTGTGATGCTTCAGGGTCTGGTATGGGGGCAGTTTTAATGCAAAATGCCGGCCAATAGCATATATTAGTAAAGCATTCTCAAGTGTGCATTTGGGGAAATCAGCATATGAAAAAGAGATGGAGACCATTATTTTTGTTGTGCAAAAGTGGAGGGCATATTTGCTGGGACGTCCATTTGTCATCAAGACAGATCATCAGAGCCTTAGATATTTGCTAAACCAACAGGTTCATACTCCTGCACAACAACGTTGGTTAGTAAAACTGTTGGGTTATGATTTTAGGTTGGAGTATAAGGTTGGCAGCCATAACAAGGCAGCTGATGCCTTATCCAGAGTTTCTGAGGAGCAGAATGCACTTGTCTGTCATGCAATATCTGTTCTTGTACCCACTTGGTTTCAAGAGATTCAGGCTTCTTATACTACAGATGACACATTCAAGGCATTGATGACACAATGGGATGTAAGGACTTTAAACCCAGCCAAGTATTCTGTCAAAGGGGGTGTTCTTTATTACAAAGGGAAAATTTTTCTATACAAGTCCCACCCATTAATTTCCACTTTGTTGCAAGAGCATCATTCTACACCTGAAGGAGGTCATTCTGGGTATCACAAATCTTTGCACAGGCTGAGAAGGTCTTTTTATTGGCCAAGCATGCATGATACAGTCCGAAATTTTGTAAGGGAATGTGATGTGTGTCAGAGAAACAAGCACTTGCAGCAATCCCCAGCTGGACTCTTGTAGCCACTGCCGATTCCGGACCGCATATGGACTCATATAAATATGAATTTTATTGATGCCTTACCACCTTCCCAGTATAAATGTACTATTCTAGTAGTCATTGACAGACTGTCCAAATATGCTAATTTTATTGCACTTTAGCATCCTTATAATGCTGTGACAGTAGCTCAGGCCTTTGTCAACAATATAATGAAACTACATGGTCTGCCTCAAGCTATTATTTCAGACATTGATGCTATCTTTACAAGTAAATTTTGGTCAGAAGTGTTTTAACTGCAAGGGGTAAAATTACATATGAGCTCTGCTTACCATCCCCAAACCGATGGACAAGCAGAATCATTAAATAAATGTTTCGAAACATACCTCATGTGTTTTTGTTTCCTACAACATTCCCAATGGCTGCAATGGCTTCCTTGGGCAGAGTACTGGTATAATACATCTGTCCATTCATCCACAACAATTACTCCCTATGAGGCAGTTTATGGTGTTTCCCCACCAACTTTACTCTCTTATGTTCCGAGTACTACACAAATTCAGGAAGTGGGAGATACACTTTCAAAGCGTGATCAAATTCTTAAAGAGCTGAAAGCACATTTGTTGAAGGCTCAGCAACGTATGAAGCGCCAAGCTGATAGGCGCAAGACTGATAAAGAGTATGCAGTGGGGGACTGGGTGTACATTAAACTTCAGCCTCATCGACAACAATCTGTGGTTGTTAGAGACAATAATAAACTTAGTGCCCGGTATTATGGACCCTATAGAATTGAGCAACGAGTAGGTGCTGTGGCTTACCGTCTATTATTACCTCCCAGCTAAAAAATACACCATGTCTTTCATATATCTCAACTAAAGCTTAAGATGGGGATCAATTCTGTACAAGCCACTCAATTGCCTGATCACTTACCATGTGTCATTAAACAGCCTGCACAGCTTTTAGGCCGTAGGCTCATCTGTTAGGTGCGGATAATGAGACAGACGCAGATCCAGAGGGGGAGTGAATGGATCTTCTAATGATTTTTAGCCAATTTAAAAACCGTATGAGATGATGATCACAGATTCGATGGACAAATACTCAAACATCAAAGATGCATGCCCCATCAATCACTAGAACATGGACAACCAATAAGATCACGTTCCTAGCATGCATCTAGCGAGATCAATCAACCAGACAAAGCAATCAAACCATGATGGACAATGGATTTTTTAGGTGGTTCGGTCCACAAACCTACATCCACCCCTCACTCCAAACGGAGTGAGGCTTCCACTAGCAACAGCTAGAACAGCAGACTCAGTCTACAAACAAACGCTATCAAACAGCTTGACAAACCAAGGGAAACAAATCCCTCAAACCAAGCTCTGCAACTCACAGAAGCTTGACACCTGGACTTGCTACCCACAAGACCAGAACCGGAGGGCGAGCCTCCCTTCCTCTAAACCAGAGGGAAAACACAAGTGACACCCAGTCACTTGCCAACCGGAGGAAAACCTCCCTTCCTCCAAACCGGAGGGGAACTGCTAGTGACAGCCCGTCACTGGCAAACCAGAGATCACAGATCTCTCTTCCTCCAGACCAGGAGGGAACCCGACCTCAAACCAGAGGATGGGAAGAACAAGGATGGTAAAGGCAGAAAAGGGAAAACCAAAACAACAAAGGGAAAAACAAAAACCAGTTAGCTCCAATGAGCACAGTCGTTCTGGATTTGATCCACGAACGGACTAAACAATTCTTCAAGAAAAACTCTCTCCTCTCCACTTCTCAATCTCTGGATCTCTCTTCCTCTTTCCTTCTCGAGCTCTCTTCTTTCTCTACTGTTCTCTCTTTTTCTTCTTCTGCTGGCTCTTCTTCTTCTTTTCTTTCTTTTGCTACTCTCTCTGGTTCTGTTTTCACGATCATCCTTCTTCTGAGGAAGAAGACTTCCTTTTATAGCAGCAGCAAGCAGATAGGGCGTGTGCTCTCGACGATTCCCGCCCAGAAGGTTTAGTCCACGTGGCAGCATTTCAGCACAGTGGTTCCACATGTCACGATCAGGGCCATCTCCTATTCTTGGATCACGTGCATCATTAACCTCCTCGAATCAACAGTCTTGTTAGAACAAATTTACTATCAGTGTAAGTTAATTTATCTGACTGGAAAGACTGAATGCATCAAGTCACTTTGATGAATGAGCTGAGCTTGTACAGACTTGATGCATCAATTGAAGTGTGCACATATGAGAAGGTTTGTACAATGAGAATGAATGTACATACATTACATTCACGAGTGTACATACTTCAAATGCATGAGATGCAGGCAACGAGTGTGTAGGCTTGAAGTGAATGCAATGCAGACACAAGAGTGTATAGACTTGAAGTGAATGCGATGCAAACATAAGGAGTGTATAGACATGAAACAATGGAGTGTATAGACTTGATGTTTACGTGCATGAGAAACCAATGTACAGACTTGCTGTGCCTGCAGCAGACGACACCAGTGTACAGACTTGCTAAGCTTTCGCTAAGTCTGTGTAGACTTGATCATGCAGACGACGACACCAGTGTACAGACTTAGTGCAAACGGAATGTGCAGACTTTGTAGCATGCAATGAAACAATGTACAGACTTAGAGTGAAGCACAAACATATGCAATGCATAGACTTGGAAAGCTTGAACACCAACAGGCTGCAATGTATAGACTTTGATGCGGCTTCAAAGCAACCATGTGCAGACTTTACCGATGTACAGACTTAGTGTTCTGAACGTAGGTAAAGGTAAGAAATGTATAGACTTCAAGTGTAGATGACCAGACAATGTTTAGACTTGCACATATGCATGAACAAGTGGCGATGTACAGATTTGGCCAATGTGCAGACTTGAAGCAAGGAGACGATGTGTAGACTTGGCCAATGTACAGACTTGAAGCAAGGAGACGATGTGTAGACTTGACTAATGTACAGACTTGAATGCTTGGAAAGGATTGTATAGACTTCATATTGATGGAGATGCACATATGCACAATGAACATGGATTGAAAGACTAAGCCACGAGTAGAGCATGTATAGACTTGCTGAACAGCAGCATAACCATATCAGCAGTAAATGTGCAGACTTTATATTGAAGGATGCACAATAGAATGAAAGTATGCACATTGAATGCATGAGATGCTCGGACAAGCTGTCACCGAATGTACAGGCTTTGTCTTAGTGTTTATGCATGAGTCTGTCAACGAATGTATAGACTTTCTATGCTGCATGCACAAGACGCTAAGAGAGACGATGTATAGACATGACAATGCATGGAGTATGCACATAGACGCTGAGTGAGACGATGCAGGCTGTACAGACTTCGAGTGTGTGCTACAGGACAGTGTATAGACTTGTGTGTGCAGGGCAGACAAATGGATGTACAGACTTGGGCTGTACAGACTTCAACTCAAATATGCATAGACACTAAGTGAGATGAACACGGCGATGTGCAGACTTTAGTTGAACGATGCATGCAGAAGGAATGTATAGACTTGATGGCATGAGACATGCACAAGCTACAACGATGTATAGACTTGATGAACAATGCAATAAGACTCTGTACAGACTTGGCTAATGTAAACTGTGCAGAACTCTGTACAGACATTAAGTGGTGCATGAATGTATAGACTTGGATGTGCTGCAAGGGCTGTACAGACTTGAAGAAATACATGACTATTGCATGTACAGACTTTGTGTGGCCTTATGCAAAGACAATGTACAGACTAGACTGCAATGTGTAGACTTGGCATAAGCATGAAGATAACAGCAGAGAATGTATGGACTTGCTGTATGCATGAACTACCCTGTACAGTTCATATGCCCAAAGCAAAACAATCATTCAGACACAGATTCATGATATGCTATCATCAAAATCATGGATTTCAAAATCATGTCATAGATGTTCAGATAACTCATAGTGTTTGTTATCATCAAAATCACAGGGCAAAATAATCTCCCCATTTTTGATGATGGCAACACTATGAGTCACACTGACTCATGTCAAACTAATCTCCCCCTTTGACTTCATCAAAAAGAAAAACAGTTTGAGATGAGAAATACAAGCATACATGATATGAATAAAGAAAATACTCCCCCTTTGACTCAGTCATTTAGACATGAAAGACACAGAGGCAGTTAAACAATGAAGCACAAATCAAGATAATGTTGCAGATGTATGCTCTCCTATACCAGCCAGATCAAATCATGCACAACATGTGAAGGATAGCCAAGAAATGACAAGCAGGTTAATCTCCCCCTTAAAGCCAGAAAGGAGTTGAGGTATGTCAAGAGGAGATAAGCATCTATCAGCAAAAGTACATAGGCACTCAAGGATTACCACAATCTGTAAGCACAATGAATAAATGAGGAAGAAGGATTTTCATTAGCACACCAAATTCATAAATCTTTGTAAACGAATTTCAGATTCTTCAATTATAATAGATTATGAATGAGTTTAAACTTACCATCATGATTTAAGAGTGATGTATTCAAAGTTTATCAAGAAAATTCAATACTCATATCTGAAACACCTTTTAATAGAAATGAACCAACAACTCATCTGATATTCATGTTTAACCTCCTTCCATCTTACTCATTTAAATTCAATGACTCCTATGGAAGTTACACAAGATAATATTGAGATTAAACAGAGATAATTGTGTTTGAACTTGTCTTTAGTTTTTCAGAATTTCTATTGATCAGCACTTATTTTTCCTGAGCAAGTTTGGTTCAGTCAACACCTTTTTACGTGAGGCACAACACGTCTTAGGTGAAGTGACCCAATTACTCAGTGTGATAACCATATTGCCTCTCAAAGAGAACATAGTTAGCAAATTGGAGTGTCTTTTTACATGAGGAGACACCTTGATCAGAGGCCAAAATCCCCAGTTACTCAACACAACCGTGCCATTGCTATGCCAGAGTTTCAAATATTTTTAAAAAGAGAGGTAACTATGACACTTCATGACATGGGCTTGCTCTATTTCTTTGATAGAGAACCCAGTTTCTCTGTGACCAAAGTCATTGCTCTTGCATTATTTTCTTTCTCATATTTTCAAGTTTTCCGGACAAAGCTCAGTACACTTAATTGCTTAAGAACAATATTTTCTACATGTATCTTAACCAAAGATAGCCATGTCTTTTAAAATTCAGATTTCAGAAGGTTTTGCATGAAGTTCATGAGACAATTGGTTAAGATTTATTAAGCATGATGATTCAGATATTTTCAAGAATTCTTAATCTAGACTTAGGAAATACATTAGACTTAAATCAATTTGATTTATCAAAACATTCTTAAGCCAGTATAATAGAAGATTCTTCTTTTCAGAATATGTCTGATTTATGACTAGGGTGCACTGACTAAAATCTTTCCTCATTTAGATGAATCATTGACATTGTCAGGAAATCAGTGGAGTCAACAAAGTATTTTTATTGAGAGAATAGCAGAGAGGAATCAGAAGCCAGCATTAAAGACTAAAATTCAGTCAGATTAGCTTGGACAAGACTTGACAAGATATGAAGAAATGTGAATGATAGGAACAAGGTAGCAATTGAATTCACAGGAGGCAGAATCAATAACTGAGTCTGGAATACAGACAGAACAGCTACACAAGTATAGACAGCAGGGAATTCAAGTGAACCACACAATTGCCAAGAGAATGGATCAGATTGCTAGACAGAAGGAGTTCAAGAGGTGAAGAAGTGATCAAACAGGAATGCTCCCCCTGTCTAGATGCAATGAGTCATTTCTTTTTAGAAATTTCAATGTAAGGAAATGCAATGCAACTAACTACATGTATGCAAAGACATGCAATGTTTGCAATGAGGGCTGAACATATGACTATGTGACTCATGCTCATACAGACTGCCCTATCAAGCAATATGACCCATGGTACTAGGCGGAGATCTTGGTCTAAAAGACCATCTCACACATAGTAAGAATCTCCAGATAGATTTCACATGCCTTTTAGTAGCTTACCATTTAATATACCAGGGTTATGCAAAGTGATGCAGTGCCAATGCAGTTCTATATGTAGTCAGTTACTTCTTTTTGGAGATTTCAGAATGATGATGTGTAATGCATTCACTATATGTATGCATATGCAATTTCAGACAATCATTAATATGCAAATCATGTATGAGGAGAGTTCAGAAAAATCAAATCTGACAATGCTGAACATTAAAGAATGTGCAAAAAATAGATTTAACATGCTATGCAGTAAATCTAAGAACAGGAAGTGCAGAGAATTTACCTGAAAGAAGCTTTATCAACTTGGGTGCCTTGGTTTAATTTACCCCTCTTTATTCCTCAGTCCAAGGCACACCTGTAAAGTTTTTGATCATTTTGATCCTGCAGGGACCCAAGCAGCTTTGGGTCCTACGTTAGCCGTGACAGGTGTTCTAAACAAATTCTTAGCAACATGGTCATCATGATCCATCAGGTAGCAATTGTCCATAGAGTGACCATACTTTCCACAATATCTACATGATGTGACTGGTTTCTGGTTCTTATGATGCATAGTAATAGCAGTATGAGGTTTATAAATATGATCATAAGATTTTCTGTTGTATGCATGAACAGTTTGATTTTTATTCTTAATCAGCTAACATTCAGCAGATCTATGGCCTGGCTTCCCACAGTTATAGCATGAGAATCTTGCAAATGGTTTTGCAGGGAATTTGACAACATAGGGGTTAACCGAGTTCTTCTGAACATGCCAACAGTTCTTGACTGTATGGCCATTCTTCCCACAGTGAGAGCATTTGATATGCTTACTTTTAAAACCATTTTTACCCCAAGTGGATCCAAACCAGCACTCAGCAGCCTTGTGCCCAGGCTTATTACAGTTAAAGCACACAATGTGCTGACTAGACTTGTGTTTAGTTCCATATGGACCATGAAGATGCATGGAAGACCTGGCATGCAATTTATTGTCTTCTTTCATGATAAAGCATTCATTCATGAGATGACCATGCTTCCCACAATAGTAACATGAAGCATCAGGCTTTCTAGTAGTATGATTTCTATCAAAAGAATTTCTAGAATGTGATGTTTCACTAGCATGCTCATCCTTTAACAACAATCTACAATCTTCCATTACATGACCTACCTTTCCACAATGATAACATGACCCCTTTTTAGTATGAGTGTGTGAGAGATCATGTGACTTGTGTGCAGCATTCTTCGTACCAACATGAGTGTCTTTGTCCTTTTTCTGTAGACTTTCATTCTTTTTCAATTTTTGAGTTTGTTCTACAGTTTTGGGACTGATAGTGGATTTTTGTGCAGTAGATTGTAAAACAGAAGGAGCAGAGGTTGTGTTCTGATTAAAAACTTTTACAAACACAGTAGACGTTTTATTCCCATTACTCCTTTTGTTTGTCGGACTGTAACCCAGTCGCTCTCTCTGAAAACTAACACTCTTTCCAAGAAGCTTATTCAGATTGTCCTTTCCTTTGACAAATTTTGATAGAGAATTTTTTAAATCTTGAATCTCAGAATTTAAGATAATAGTATTAGCTTCATATTTGGACAGGTCTGTTTCACTGGAAATGACTTGTTGATGCAAGGCATCATTCAGACTTTTGAGTTTTTCAACTTCCTGTTTTAATTTTATTTCATTTTCAACTTCAGATAGGGACTTGTAAAGATCATCAACTTCTTGCTGAAGGGAGGTGATTGTAAGCTTATAGTTAGCTATCTTTTTTTCACAGCAAGTGATATTTCCACTCAACATTAGGTTGATGATTTTTAGACTCTCAATTTCTTATTCAGCGTCCACCAACCTATCAGAGTTATCCATGCTCACACACTTGCCTTTTTTAATTGTCAATAGCCTATCTGACAGTTGGGTGTTTAGATGTTTCAACTCATTGATTTCCTCTTTCAGTTTACTATTTTGCTCTAGGAGTTCATCATCAAGAACCCATTCATCTGAGGAAAACTTACATTCATAAAACATTTCTTGTTATTTTTCAGATTGAAGTTGGTCGAGATTTTTCTGAATCTCTAGTTTTATTACTCTATCAGCCTCTAGTTTCTCAGAAATCAATATGTTTTCTTTTTCAAGACTCATAGATTTGTGTTCAAATTCCTTGAGCTGGTTTTTGAGTATTTCATTTTCAGATTTCATGTTTTCCAATTCAGAGTTAACACACTCTAAATCTTTTATCAACTTTTCATTCTGAACAACATTATTGTTATGAGCCTGATCATCAATCGAGCCAAGTTTTTCTTTTAGTTCAGCAATTTCACAAACAAGCTCTTGATTCTCCTTTTTGTGTAATCCAATTTGTTTCATAAGAGTTTGTTTTTCAGATTTGAAATAATCTAAGTTTGAACTAACAGAATCAAAATCTTTTAATTGTCTTCTGAATATGTCATTTTCTGTCTTCAGAATTACAATGTCCTTACCTCCAGAATTAACATTCACATGTTTATTCAACTTCTTTTTCAGAGATTTATTTCGTTTTCTCACTTTTTCGTAAGAATCAAGCAAATCATTGTATGCTTCAATCCAATCATCCATATCATAATTTTCAAATTTAGAAGATACCTCATCTTCATATTTTTCTTCGTTTTCTTCTTGCTGTCCATCAACGTCCACCATCATACATGTGTTGTGATTCTTGGTAAGCTTCAATTTCTCTAGAATCTCCTTGGCGGACCTGCAAGAAGAAACACATGAGATTAGATGTAATATCCCGGACCTTTCGGATCCTTATTCGTGGGTCCCGGATCTAGTTTTCGGAGCATCCGGCTTTGTTGTGTCTGAAATTTCGTTTCGGACATCTTTCGTGTTCGGATCGGCGCGATCCGGAGTCGTTTCGGAGGCCCGGAGGCGTTCCGCGGCTTTTCCGCGTGTATTTTCCGATTTTCGGTGTGTGTTTCGGCTTTTTCTTCGGAAGCTCGCTGCGGGCGAACCGGGCGGTTCACCCGGGCACGAGTGGTACCGTTGCGATCGGTGCGTTCCGAGGATTCCGGAAATGTATTTTTCTATTTTTTGGTATTTTTTTGAAAATTCGAATTTTCTATATAATCCCATTTCTTTTTCTTTTCTCTTTCTTCTTCTTCTTCTTCCTCCTTCCTTCCCCAACCGTGGCCTCCCTCTCTCCCTCTCTTCCTCCCGTTCGAGCGCGGCTAGCTCCTCTCCGGCTGCTGACAGCGGCGGGGCGACGGCGCGGCGACGTGGGCGGCGGTGAGGCGAACGTGGGGACGTGCGGTGCTCGTGGGAAGCTTGAGGAACGAGGGTTTTCTAAGGTGTTCTTCGTGGTTTGTGGGCGATTCGGCGGAGCATTCGCTCCATTGAGGTAGGGTGACGTTCCTTAGCCTCATGCCGTTCATTTCCGTGGTTTGTAGGCCGCGGGGAGGCCGAGAGGGGCGTTATTGAGCATTTTGGGGTTTTTCCATGATTTGGGGAGAGCTCGCCCGATCTATGGTTTTATCCCGCGATTTCGCGTTTGGATGGCTTAGATGCATGCTAGGGGTCCCCAGGGGTCTTCCCCTTTGATTTCCCCCTCTCCGGTGGAGGTACGGGGGAGTGGTCGAAGTTTTTGGGGTTTTCCCGCCGTAGCGTGCTCGGGGGTGAGTGACGGTCACTCCAGTGATCGTCACATGCTTGCAACGCCCCTAGAGGGGTGCGTTACTTCCCCGGGAGTTGGCCGGGACAGCGACGGTCCCACGACTGGCCGCCGTTTGCTAGTGACGCGCCTGGGGCCAGGCCGTCGCTTGGTTTTCGACCGTTGGTTTTTCTGTTGGGGTCTGCGCGAGTAACGCGCCTTGGCCAGCGCGTTACATCCGTGTAACGCGCTGGGGCGAGCGCGTTACTTCCCGGGTTATACCAGGTGCGAGGGCGCATGTGACGCGCCAGGGCAGGCGCGTCACATCCTTGCAACGCGTCGAGCCCGACGCGTTACATTCGTGTAACGCGCGGGGGCAAGCGCGTTGTTTCTGGGCGCGAGTAGCGCGCCAGGGCAGGCGCGTCGTTTGCGTGTGACGCCCTGGGCCAGGCGCGTTGCTTTCGAGTAACGCGCTGGACCAGGCGCGTTACTCCCCTTGCTCCTCTGGCCGTGTGACGGCCTGCGTTAGACCGCCATTTGCTTATGACGGCCCAGGGGTGGACCGCCACTTGCCTGGCTGCCAATGAGGTTGGCAACCTCGTTTTTACTCCGACTGTGGTCACCGTGCGACGGGGCTGTTCGTGGGGTGATTCCCACACGTCGTCGGATGCGGACGTTGTTTTCCGTTACCTTGAGAGTCTACTCCTTCAGTGACCCTCCACTAGTCGTAGCCCACCAGTACGAGGTGCTGGTCTCACCTGGGAGTGGTGTACGGGCACCCACCTTTCGAGATGATTTGTGGACCGGTTACCGTAGGCCTCTCGTCTTAGCCAGAGTCCGGCTGCGGGGGAAAATCGGTCAGAGGGCCAGACCTAGGACGCGTGGTCTGTGTGTGCACACGTGGTTGGGGGCGGTTGGACCCACGTCGACGGGCGTGACCCCAGCTAGTCACTTGTTGTGGTTACTTGTGCGGTGTTCGCGCCTCTGGTAGGAGCTACCACGCCAGACGGTTCACCTGCGGCGCGACGTAAGACGTCAGGGGACGCTACCGACTGTGCTTCTAGTGGGTGGTACTCCTGTCGAGTACGGAGTATCAGACTGTCAGTCGTGTGTTTCCGACCTTCGGGTTTGTCGGTTTGGCCGTTGAGCTTTGGTCTTCTTACCGTGGTACGGGTGTCGGTGTGCGTGCCATGGGACCTTTGTCTTGTAGAGTGCAGGGCTTTCTTTTCCGAGGTACTCTCCTACCGCTAGTGTAGTGGTTTCTCGTTTTACGAGGTAGGGTTCGAGTGATCCCTACTGAGTCTTGTTCCGAGACTCATTCCCTGCGTGTTTTCACCGTGTTTCAGGTGAGGCGCCACCTTCGGGGAGCGCGTCAGGAGCGCAGCATGGTGCGGGTGCCCAAAGGTAGTGCCAGAGGTCAGAGCCGGGGGATGCCCCGTGTAGCTGTACTTTTCTTCCTGGTCACTGTACTAGTCGTGGACTGTTGTTATTACTATTTTGTCATTGTGGACCATGTAAATTGTTAATTTATTTCCTGCTTAATATTAACTGTTTAATTTCTACAATTATTTGTGATACTCGTGTAGTCTCCACACCATCCTTTTAACCCTTCCGAACCTTCGGGTTCATGGGTGGCGGTGCGAGTCTCGGGTTATCGGGCCTTCCCGGTAATCGGATTCTCGGGTCGTTACAGCTGGTATCAGAGCTTCGGTTGTGGAATTACATGAGAATCATAGGTAATTGTAGTGGTCCACTAGTCCACAACGATGATGTACAGGTGACGCTAGCATTGGGCACCGTGTGTTTATTTTGACCTTGCCGTTTTCGTGTTTTCTGTCTTGTGCTTCAGGAGCGAGTATGGCGCCGAGGAGGAGCTCTCGCTCTCAGCAGGGGCAGTCGGCTGGAGGTCAGGAGATCCAGCAGGGGGTCCAGAGGGACCAGGAGGAGCATAGCAGAGTTCCGGGAGCTACCGAGGCCGCGGATGCTGCGAGAGCTCCGGGGGCCGAGGATTTCTTCCGAGGCATGTACCATCTCATGGCTCAGCAGTTCGGCGGAGAGGCTGGTGAGGGCTCGTCAGTCAGGGGTGGGCCAGGCCGAGCGGTGAGGGACTTCATGCAGTTCCATCCACCTTACTTTAGCGGCCAGGCAGACCGTGATGCGGCTCGTGATTGGCTCGATGAGATGGAGCGGGTGTTCAGTTCCGCGAAGAGTGCTGCCGAGGACAGAGTTGTGTTGGCCTACAACCAGTTGCAGGGTACGGCTCGGAGGTGGTGGTCTTTCGAGTGGAAGACGTCCTTTCAGCTTCGTCCACTTGAGCAGATCGAGTGGGATGACTTTGTCAGTGCTTTCGAGCGTACGTATTGTCTAGATATTGTTGCCACGCAGCGGATGCAGGAGTTTCTGGAGCTGGTGCAGGGTGAGAGGACCGCGCAGTTTGTGCAGGGCTTGAGGCTGGAGTTGAGGCACCATTTGATCGCGAACGGGGCCACTGATCTAGAGACAGCGTCTCGTGTTGCGATTTCCTTGGAGATGGATATGCAGAGGACTCGAGGACCAGTCAGCCAGGGGCAGTCCTTGTCAGGTCGCAGCCAGCAGTCGGCTACCCAGTAGCAGGGTTTCTTCCAGCATGCGTCGGGTGGTTCAGGAGTACCGGCATCGGCAGCTTCGGTGACAGGATCTGCTTCCTTTGGCTCGAAGGTCAAGAAGTTCTTGAAGAAGAATTTCCGTAAGAAGCACAAGGATCAGGGGCAGGCTTCATCGGGCAGTGTACAGCAGCCGATCCCTTTGCAGCGTCAGGGATTAGTGGGTGGATTGCGAGGATCTTGTCCACGGTGTGGCGGTACCCACCCAGGCAGGCAGTGCACGGCGCTGATCATCTATTTTCGGTGTGACCAGCCAGGGCACATGGCGCGTGACTGTCCTCAGAGACCGCCGCAGCAGCAATTTCCTTAGTAGCAGCAGGTTCCCCAACAGTAGAGGCAGCAGCAGCAGGGACAGTATCCGCCGCTACCTAGGTCAGCCAGCGTGGGAGGCAGGCAGAGGGCTCGAGGCCAGATCACGCACTTGACCAGGGCAGAGGCAGTGGTATCGCAGCTCGTGAAAGGTACCGTTCAGATTTTGGGTTGTGCGGCTCGGGTTTTGTTCGACTCTGGCGCGTCTCATTCGTTTATTTCGGAGGATTTTGCGTCGAGCATCGAGGAGCCGGTGACCCAGTTGTCCTGTGATTTGGCAGTGGAGTTGCCTTCGGGTGACTTTATGATCACTCCGTATTACTTCGATCAAGTTCCGGTTCGGATCGATGGGCGGAGTATGCCAGGCAGGTTGTATGCATTGCAGCTTCGGGATTACGATGTGATTTTAGACATGGATTGGCTCGAGACTCATGGAGCGGTGGTGGATTGTGGGATGAAGAGGGTCTACTTCCAGCATCCGAGCAAGAGGACCTTCTATTTCCAAGGTATTCGTTCCGCCTCTTCTCGATTCCTTATCTCTGCAATTCGAGCCCGTCGATTGCTTGATTCCGGTTGTCAATGTTTTCTCGCGTCAGTGGTTGTGTCTGACCGGATGGAGCCGGATGTCGAGGACATTGCGGTGGTGTGCGAGTTTCCCGACATTTTTCCCGAGGAGTTGCCTGGATTACCTCCCCAGCGGGAGATCGATTTCGTGATCGAGGTTGTGCCTGGTACGGGGCCTTTGGCGAAGGCTCCCTACCGTATGGCCCCCACTGAGCTGAGGGAGTTGAGGGCGCAGTTGCAGGAACTGTTGGCCAAGGGGTATATTCGTCCGAGCTTTTCCCCTTGGGGTGCGCCCGTGTTGTTTGTGAAGAAGAAGGACGGTAGTCTGCGGCTGTGCATTGACTATCGGCAGCTGAATGAAGTGACCATTAAGAACAAGTATCCGTTGCCGCGGATTGATGATTTGTTCGACCAGCTGCAGTCTGCGCGAGTGTTCTCACGGATTGATTTGCGATCCGGTTACTATCAGCTGAGAATTCGCGAGTCCGATGTGGAGAAGACTGCATTCAGTACGAGGTACGGGCATTATGAGTTTTTGGTGATGCCGTTCGGGCTCACCAATGCCCCAGTAGCCTTCATGGACTTGATGCAGAGGGTGTTTCATCCGTATTTGGACCAGTTCGTGGTCATCTTTGTGGATGACATCCTTGTTTATTCGCGGTCTGCCGAGGAGCACGCGTACCATTTGGGTGTGGTGCTGCAGACGTTGCAAGATCATCAATTGTATGCGAAGCTCAGCAAGTGCGAGTTTTGGCTCAGCGAGGTGCACTTTCTGGGGCATGTGATTTCTGGTGATGGCATTTCTGTGGATCCCGCCAAGGTCGAGGCTGTGATGCAATGGCCGAGGCCGAGGTCGGTGACGGAGATCCGGAGTTTCTTGGGGCTTGCAGGTTATTATCGTCGGTTTATCCAGGATTTTTCCCGCATTGCGACCCCGATGACTAGGCTCACGCGGAAGGATATACCTTTCGTTTGGTCCGAGGAGTGTGAGCAGAGCTTCAGCGAACTGAAGAGATTGCTCACCTCGGCTCCGGTGTTGGTTTTGCCTTCTGGATCGGGAGGTTTCGTGGTGTGTACAGATGCTTCCGGCGTTGGACTGGGTGCTATTTTAATGCAGCATGGTAGAGTGGTGGTTTATGCGTCTCGGCAGCTAAAGCCCCATGAGGAGAACTACCCCACCCATGACCTTGAGTTGGCGGCGGTGATCTTCGCGCTGAAGATCTGGAGGCATTATCTGTACGGTGAGAAGTTCGAGGTGTTCACTGACCATCAGAGTTTGAGGTATGTGTTCTCGCAAAAGGATCTGAACCTTAGGCAAAGGCGTTGGATGGAGTTCATGAAGGATTATGACTTCACCCTGTCTTATCAGCCGGGCAGGATGAATGTCGTTGCCGATGCCTTGAGTCGGAAGGTTGCGGTCAGTGCCATGATGTTGAGGAGGTGGAGGCTCTGGGAACAAGTGCCCGAAGTTTCTTTCAGGCTCAAGATTCCCCAGGAGCCAGGGTTGGCGGTGCTTGCGAGTCTGACTGTCACTCCTGCTATCCGTCGTCAGGTGACAGAGGCTCAGCATGCGGATCCTGAGTTGCCCCGGATTCTAGCGATGGCTGACGTGGAGCTCGACGAAGACGATGCTGCGAGGTTTCGTGGCAGGCTGTACGTCCCAGCCGAGGAGCAGATTCGTCGTGCGGTGTTGCGCGAGGCTCATGGAAGCAGGTACACCGTACACCTGGGTGCGACGAAGATGTATCGGAACTTGCGGAGGCAGTTCTGGTGGCCTGGCATGAAGAGAGATGTTGCCGAATTTGTGGCCAGGTGCCTGATCTGTCAGCAGGTGAAGGCGGAGCATCAGCGACCAGGCGGTACTCTCCAGCCCTTGGATGTTCCTGCTTGGAAGTGGGATCATGTGACCACGGATTTTGTGGTAGGGTTGCCGAGGACCCCGAGTGGGCAGGACAGTATTTGGTTGCTGGTGGATCGGCTGACGAAGGTGACTCGGTTGCTACCGGTCAAAGTCAGTTGGAGCGTGCCTAAGTTGGCTCGTCTTTATGTGGAGCGGATCGTGCCGTTGCATGGGATTCCCATTTCGATCGTGTCGGATCGGGATCCGCGCTTCACTTCGGGGTTCTGGAGGAGTTTCCAGCGAGCTCTTGGCACGGAGTTGGCATTTAGCTCAGCGTATCATCCTCAGTCAGATGGTCAGTCTGAGAGGAGCATTCAGACCTTGGAGGACATGCTGAGATCCTGCTGCCTGGAGTGGCAGGGGAGTTGGATTCATCACCTACCGTTGGTGGAGTTTGCCTATAACAACAGCTATCATTCGAGCATCGGCATGGCTCCTTATGAGGCTTTGTATGGACGTCCATGTAGGACTCCGCTTGATTGGTTTGAGGTGGGTGAGAGTGTTTTGACGGGACCGGAGTTGGTGCAGCAATGTGTGGATGTTGTGCACCTGGTTCGTCAGAACATGTTGGCGGCCCAGAGTCGGCAGAAGAGTTATGCTGACCGTAGGAGGCAGCCCCTCTAGTTCGCCGTGGGCGATCGTGTGTTCTTGAGAGTTTCTCCGATGAAGGGGGTGATGCGTTTTGGACGGCGTGGGAAGCTGAGTCCCCGCTATATTGGTCCTTTCGCGATTGTGGAGCGCATCGGTGAGGTTGCTTACCGGTTGCAGTTACCTCCTGAGTTGGCGTCGGTGCATGACGTGTTCCATGTCTCGATGTTGCGGAAGTATATGCCCGATGACTCTCATGTGCTCGAGTTTTCTATTTGGCCTGAGGTGACACCAGACCTTTCTCTTCCAGAGTTTCCGATCCGCGTGGAGGATAGGCGAGAGCAGCGCCTGCGGAACAAGGTCATTCCCTTGGTAAAGGTCGTGTGGCAGCGACACTCTGGTGGTGAGGCTTCTTGGGAACGTGAGGACGAGATGCGTCAGCAGTTCCCGTACCTGTTTGAGTGAGTCTTCCTCTTCTTTCCCCGTTGGTTGTTCTCAATTTCGAGGACGAAATTCCTTAAGGGGGGAGGGCTGTAATATCCCGGACCTTTCGGATCCTTATTCGTGGGTCCCGGATCTGGTTTTCGGAGCATCCGACTCTGTTATGTCCGAAATTTCGTTTCGGACATCTTTCGTGTTCGGATCGGCGCGATCCGGAGTCGTTTCGGAGGCCCGGAGGCGTTTCGCGGCTTTTCCGCGTGTGTTTTTCGATTTCCGGTGTGTGTTTCGGCTTTTTCTTTGGAAGCTCGCTGCGGGCGAACCGGACGGTTCACCCGGGCAGGAGTGGTACCGTTGCGATCGGTGCGTTCCGAGGATTCCGGAAATATATTTTTCTATTTTTCAGTATTTTTCCGAAAATTCAGATTTTCTATATAATCCCATTTCCTTTTCTTTTTCTTTTCCTTTTCTCTTTCTTCTTCTTCTTCTTCCTCCTTCCTTCCCCAACCGTGGCCTCCCTCTCTCCCTCTCTTCCTCCCGTTCGAGCGCGGCTAGCTCCTCTCCGGCTGCTGACAGCGGCGGGGCGACGGCGCGACGACGTGGGCGGCGGTGAGGCGAACGTGGGGACGTGCGGTGCTCGTGGGAAGCTTGAGGAACGAGGGTTTTCTAAGGTGTTCTTCGTGGTTTGTGGGCGATTCGGCGGAGCATTCGCTCCATTGAGGTAGGGTGACGTTCCTTAGCCTCATGCCGTTCATTTCCGTGGTTTGTAGGCCGTGGGGAGGCCGAGAGGGGCGTTATTGAGCATTTTGGGGTTTTTCCATGATTTGGGGAGAGCTCGCCCGATCTATGGTTTTATCCCGCGATTTCGCGTTTGGATGGCTTAGATGCATGCTAGGGGTCCCCATGGGTCTTCCCCTTTGATTTCCCCCTCTCCGGTGGAGGTACGGGGGCGTGGTCGAAGTTTTTGGGGTTTTCCCGCCGTAGCGTGCTCGGGGGTGAGTGACGGTCACTCCAGTGACCGTCACATGCTTGCAACGCCCCTAGAGGGGTGCGTTACTTCCCCGGGGGTTGGCCGGGACAGCGACGGTCCCACGACTGGCCGCCGTTTGCTAGTGACGCGCCTGGGGCCAGGCCGTCACTCGGTTTTCGACCGTTGGTTTTTCTGTTGGGGTCTGCGCGAGTAACGCGCCTTGGCCAGCGCGTTACATCCGTGTAACGCGCTGGGGCGAGCGCGTTACTTCCCGGGTTATACCAGGTGCGAGGGCGCGTGTGACGCGCCAGGGCAGACGCGTCACATCCTTGCAACGCGTCGAGCCCGACGCGTTACATTCGTGTAACGCGCGGGGGCAAGCGCGTTGTTTCTGGGCGCGAGTAGCGCGCCAGGGCAGGCGTGTCGTTTGCGTGTGACACCCTGGGCCAGGCACGTTGCTTTCAAGCGACGCGCTGGACCAGGCGCCTTACTCCCCTTGCTCCTCTGGCCATGTGACGGCCTGCGTTAGACCGCCATTTGCTTGTGACGGCCTAGGGGTGGACCGCCACTTGCTTGGCTGCCAATGAGGTTGGCAACCTCGTTTTTACTCCGACTGTGGTCGCCGTGCGACGGGGCTGTTCGTGGGGTGATTCCCACACGTCGTCGGATGCGGACGTTATTTTTCGTTACCTTGAGAGTCTACTCCTTCAGTGACCCTCCATTAGTCGTAGCCCACCAGTACGAGGTGCTGGTCTCACCTGGGAGTGGTGTACGGGCACCCACCTTTCGAGACGGTTTGTGGACCGGTTACCGTAGGCCTCTCGTCTTAGCCAGAGTCCGGCTGCGGGGGAAAACTGGTCAGAGGGCCAGACCTAGGACGCGTGGTCTGTGTGTGCACACGTGGTTGGGGGCGGTTGGACCTACGTCGACGGGCGTGACCCCAGCTAGTCACTTGTTGTGGTTACTTGTGCGGTGTTCGCGCCTCTGGTAGGAGCTACCACGCCAGGCGGTTCACCTGCGGCGCGGCGTAAGACGTCAGGGGACGCTACCGGCTGTGCTTCTAGTGGGTGGTACTCCTGTCGAGTACGGAGTATCAGACTGTCAGTCGTGTGTTTCCGACCTTCGGGTTTGTCGGTTTGGCCGTTGAGCTTTGGTCTTCTTACCGTGGTACGGGTGTCGGTGTGCGTGTCATGGGACCTTTGTCTTGTAGAGTGCAGGGCTTTCTTTTCCGAGGTACTCTCCTACCGCTAGTGTAGTGGTTTCTCGTTTTACGAGGTAGGGTTCGAGTGATCCCTACTGAGTCTTGTTCCGAGACTCATTCCCTGCGTGTTTTCACCGTATTTCAGGTGAGGCGCCACCTTCGGGGAGCGCGTCAAGAGCGCAGCGTGGTGCGGGTGCCCAGAGGTAGTGCTAGAGGTCAGAGCCGGGGGATGTCCCGTGTAGCTGTACTTTTCTTCCTGGTCACTGTACTAGTCGTGGACTGTTGTTATTGCTATTTTGTCATTGTGGATCATGTAAATTGTTAATTTATTTCCTGCTTAATATTAACTGTTTAATTTCTGTAATTATTTGTCATACTCGTGTAGTCTCCACACCATCCTTTTAACCCTTCCGAACCTTCGGGTTCGTGGGTGGCGGTGCGAGTCTCGGGTTATCGGGCCTTCCCGGTAATCGGATTCTCGGGTCGTTACATTAGAGCTCTGTCAAGTGATGCTTTCATTAAGTCTAATGCTCTAGAGTTGACAGAATCCTTCAATCTATCCCTATCAGTCCATTTAGATATATCCCTTGATAATTTATGAGGACCGTGAGTTATCACCTTCCAAAGGTCAGGATCAATTGTCCTTACATACAGATGCAATTTTTCCAGCCATAGATCAAAGTCATCACCTCTGAACATTGGGGGATTAGCCATCGAGAGATGATAAATGCACAGTAAGCCGATGAGCAAATCAAGCTACTAAACCAGTGAAACAAAACACCGAGCACAAGAAACCCACTCTGAAATGCACCACAAAAGATGCAGGATATGCTGCGGATCGTTGGATCCAATGCACAGCAACCCGCTCTGATACCAACTGTTAGGTGCGGATAATGAGACAGACGCAGATCCAGAGGGGGGGGTGAATGGATCTTCTAATGATTTTTAGCCAATTTAAAAATCGTATGAGATGATGATCACAGATTCGATGGACAAATACTCAAACATCAAAGATGCATGCCCCATCAATCACTAGAACATGGACAACCAATAAGATCACGTTCCTAGCATGCATCTAGCGAGATCAATCAACCAGACAAAGCAATCAAACCATGATGGACAATGGATTTTTTAGGTGGTTCGGTCCACAGACCTACATCCACCCCTCACTCCAAATCGGAGTGAGGCTTCCACTAGCAACAGCTAGAACAGCAGACTCAGTCTACAAACAAACGCTGCCAAACAGCTTGACAAACCAAGGGAAACAAATCCCTCAAACCAAGCTCTGCAACCCACAGAAGCTTGACACCTGGACTTGCTACCCACAAGACCAGAACCGGAGGGCGAGCCTCCCTTCCTCTAAACCAGAGGGAAAACACAAGTGACACCCAGTCACTTGCCAACCGGAGGAAAACCTCCCTTCCTCCAAACCGGAGGGGACCGGCTTGTGACAGCCCGTCACTGGCAAACCAGAGATCACAGATCTCTCTTCCTCCAGACCAGGAGGGAACCCGACCTCAAACCAGAGGATCGAAAGAACAAGGATGGTAAAGGCAGAAAAGGGAAAACCAAAACAACAAAGGGAAAAACAAAAACCAGTTAGCTCCAATGAGCACAGTCGTTCTGGATTTGATCCACGAACGGACTAAACAATTCTTCAAGAAAAACTCTCTCCTCTCCACTTCTCAATCTCTGGATCTCTCTTCCTCTTTCCTTCTCGAGCTCTCTTCTTTCTCTGTTGTTCTCTCTTTTTCTTCTTCTGCTGGCTCTTCTTCTTCTTTTCTTAATTTCTTCTGCTACTCTCTCTGCTTCTGTTTTCACGATCATCCTTCTTCTGAGGAAGAAGACTTCCTTTTATAGCAGCAGCAAGCAGATAGGGCGTGTGCTCTCGACGATTCCCGCCCAGAAGGTTCAGTCCACGTGGTAGCATTTCAGCACAGTGGTTTCACGTGCCACGATCAGGGCCATCTCCTATTCTTGGATCACGTGCATCATTAACCTCCTCGAATCAGTAGTCATGTTAGAACAAATTTACTATCAGTGTAAGTTAATTTATCTGACATGAAAGACTGAATGCATCGAGTCACTTTGATGAATGAGCTGAGCTTGTACAGACTTGATGCATCAATTGAAGTGTGCACATATGAGAAGGTATGTACAACGAGAATGAATGTACATACATTACATTCACGAGTGTACATACTTCAAATGCATGAGATGCAGGCAACGAGTGTGTAGACTTGAAGTGAATGCAATGCAGACACAAGAGTGTATAGACTTGAAGTGAATGCGATGCAAACATAAGGAGTGTATAGACATGAAACAATAGAGTGTATAGACTTGATATTTACGTGCATGAGAAACCAATGTACAGACTTGCTGTGCCTGCAGCAGACGACACCAGTGTACAGACTTGCTAAGCTTTTGCTAAGTCTGTATAGACTTGATCATGCAGACGACGACACCAGTGTACAGACTTAGTGCAAACGGAATGTGCAGACTTTGTAGCATGCAATGAAGCAATGCATAGACTTAGAGTGAAGCACAAACATATGCAATGTATAGACTTGGAAAGCTTGAACACCAACAGGCTGCAATGTATAGACTTTGATGCGGCTTCAAAGCAACCATGTGCAGACTTTACCGATGTACAGACTTAGTGTTCTGAACGTAGGTAAAGGCAAGAAATGTATAGACTTCAAGTGTGGATGACGAGACAATGTTTAGACTTGCACATATGCATGAACAAGTGGCGATGTACAGACTTGGCCAATGTGCAGACTTGAAGCAAGGAGACGATGTGTAGACTTGGCCAATGTACAGACTTGAAGCAAGGAGACGATGTGTAGACTTGGCCAATGTACAGACTTGAATGCTTGGAAAGGATTGTATAGACTTCATCTTGAAGGAGATGCACATATGCACAATGAACATGGATTGAAAGACTAAGCCACGAGCAGAGCATGTATAGACTTGCTGAACAACAGCATAACCATATCAGCAGTAAATGTGCAGACTTTGTATTGAAGGATGCACAATAGAATGAAAGTATGCACATTGAATGCATGAGATGCTCATACAAGCTGTCACCGAATGTACAGACTTTGTCTTAGTGTTTATGCATGAGTCTGTCAACGAATGTACAGACTTTCTATGCTGCATGCACAAGACGCTAAGAGAGACGCTGTATAGACATGACAATGCATGGACTATGCACATAGACGCTGAGTGAGATGATGCAGGCTGTACAGACTTTGAGTGTGTGCTACAGGACAGTGTATAGACTTGTGTGTGCAGGGCAGACAAATGGATGTACAGACTTAGGCTGTACATTCGTCAACTCAAATATGCATAGACACTAAGTGAGACGAACACGACGATGTGCATACTTTAGTTGAACGATGCATGCAGAAGGAATGTATAGACTTGATGGCATGAGACATGCACAAGCTACAACGATGTATAGACTTGATGAACAATGCAATAAGACTCTGTACAGACTTGGCCAATGCAAACTGTGCAGAACTCTGTACAGACATTAAGTGGTGCATGAATGTATAGACTTGGATGTGCTGCAAGGGCTGTACAGACTTGAAGAAATGCATGACTATTGCATGTACAGACTTTGTGTGGCCTTATGCAAAGACAATGTACAGACTAGACTGCAATGTGTAGACTTGGCATAAGCATGAAGATAACAACAGAGAATGTATGGACTTGCTGTATGCATGAACTACCCTGTACAGTTCATATGCCCAAAGCAGAACAATCATTCAGACACAGATTTATGATATGCTATCATCAAAATCATGGAGTTCAAAATCATGTCACAGATGTTCAGATAACTCATAGTGTTTGTTATCATCAAAATCACAGGGGCACAACATCATCAAGCGTGATAACAAAGCGGCCATTCAGTTGCTTATCCAATGGCAGGGTCAGTCTTATGCAGAAGCATCCTGGGAAGACTACGAGCAATTCAAGACATCTTATCCTGATTTCGACCTTGGGGACAAGGTCTTCTCCGACGGGGGAAGGAATTGTAATGTGACTGCCGTGGCTGTTGCTGCCCAGGTGTTCGATGAAGGAGCTTTGGTGGGGCCAGCCACTACAGACCGACATATGAGAATGGTCGAACTGGTTGATCCAGCATATAAAAAGAGCTAAGCTGTTAGCTTTTACAAGTTAGTTATGTTAGTTACTTCTATTTTGTTAGTTGCTTTGCTGTATAATTTTAATTGGTTTGCGGCAGGAAGTGGCCAGGAGTGATGTGGCATTATCCCTGCCAGTAGTTTGTAACAGATCGGAGGAGTGAGCATTATAAAAGGGATGGAATGATCGAAATAGATCATCATCCGACTTATACCAATTGGTGTTCTGTTTACTCTGCAGCCTATTCTAATCCCTAACTATTAGCATTCCCGTATTGTTCTCTTCTACTGTTCTTCTGTTATGATATTGGCAGATATTGCAGAAGAGCAGGCTGGAGCTTGAGCCTGAAGTACTGGGAAGGGAGAATTGGGAAGAGCTTCCCTTGATCTATTGGAAGCAACGTTGCAGGCTCGTCCCCACCATGAAGGGTGGGTGGCGCGGCTGGGGATGCCTCCTTATCGGGGACGCCCGTCCTGGTCTCCATCGACATCTCAAGGAAAAAGCACGAGCTAAAGGGAAGATCCACGGCATCGTGCACAGGCTGCAACAGGTGAACCATGCAGGCCTCCCTCCCACGCCCCGCAGGTGTTTGTTCTTATGCCCCACTCAAATGTCCCTTTAGAAATTAGAACTCACATATCTGACTGTGAATCTAAGTCGGCCCGAGTTACACGTGACTTCGAGTGTATTATATCAGATCAAGACGACCGCGATCCGATACGAATTATTAAGTCAAAGACAAACTTTACTGTGCACTGAACTGGAGTCCCCCTTCTTCGTTATTAGGCAGAAAGAAAAATTTTGAGCTGTTCTTTTTTCTTATATTTTTTTGAGTTGTCTGACGGAGATTTACGTTGTACTAACAGATGGGAGAGGTGAGCCCCCACCTCCCTATATATTTTTTAAAAAATTAATTGTTGCAAACTCGAGATGTGCAATAAACTTTAGAAGGTGTGCACCAAGATAAACTTGGGGATACGTTGAGCAAGCAGAGCTGCTATTTTCACTATCTAAATTGTCAATTTTTTAATACACATAACTCTTTTACTTTTTTTTATTGATAAGAAATAATGTGGTGGAACTAACAAAAAGTTTAGTGAATGTACAAGCACGTTTAAAAATGCACATATTCTTCGGATCAGATGATGAAAGATTATTGTGAAACTAACGAAGTTATGACTTCCGAGCGTGACACTCTTAGTTGACTGTTGGGTAGCACACCTCTTTTGGGTGGACTCCACCATCAGATATCGTGATTCTAATAAATCTATTCGGGTGATCATATTGATTCCTTGCTTATGAAATCTTTAGCGTCAATGCAACGGGTCAAATTGTTCCCTTAGGCCTTCTTTGTTATTTGAAGAGGGTTATCGTGTTCGACCCTTTTGGGTCGAACACGGTATTCGACCTCGGGTAGCTGTTTTGTGTGAGGGGAGTTGGTGGACTCCACACACCTTCTCTCTCATCTGTTACGAAACTCACCCGACAATTCTAAAAACAAACCGACCCTTAAGCTCCACTTTGATTGGAGGATAGACTAAAAGTAAACGAACTCAACTAGATTAGATTGTTTCGAAGTTAGTTCACTTTTAGTTTGATATGCATTGGGTTAGTATTAATCAATCATTTGAGGTGGGTTTTAAATTCTAGATTAAATTCAGCTTGATCATGTTTTTAGTCTAATTATTTTGTTCCATCTATCAAAGTAAAAAAATGTTAACCCAAAAATAAAAAATAGGCTAACTCCTACTTATCCCCCAGTCAAAGTGTGGCTTTGGGTTTGGTTTGAGGGTTCGCTCCGAGTTAATCGGGCAAAACTCCCGCTTCACATTGACAGGAGTAAGAGAAGGATGCATATATCTGAAGATTCTGAACCAGACTTCACATTGGCAGGAGCATTCTTCAGCAAAATGATAGTTTCAGGGGGGGGGAGAAAAAAAAGATGATTTTAGAAAAAAAACAATAATGCCCTAAAATCTATTACACTTGGGGTGTTAATTTCTCTAATTTTGATATTTGTTTATAAGCTATCCTAATAAGGGGCAACCCCCATAAAATTGACACTCGTTCCTTCAAAGTTTCTGCCCCCCAAAAAAATCTGATAAAAATAAATATTTTTTTTACATATATACTCCTATAAAATTTGATTTTGTCAAATATATTCTTCATCTGAATATATTATCATAAATATCTTTAATTTAGATAAAAATATTACGGTTATATCTCTTTGGTTATATCTCTTTAGTTTGCTACCGTCGATAGAGAAGAACATTCCGTGAAATATGTCATCTATGATCGTTAGATCTAAAGTATATTTTATAAAATCAAATTATATATATATATATAATTCTTATTCTTTAACTCACACTTAACTCGGGTTAAACAGTTACGGCGAGGATATAATCGTGACATTATCTATATTTTAAAGATATTCACGATAATATGTTATTTGACAAAATCAAATTTTACAAGGATATATATCTAAAAATCTCAAATAAATGTTAAGATATAAAAAGTTAATATGAAAATATGATAATTGGGGGGGATAGCATTTAATAATCTATGAGAGGAAGAAAGAAACCCTTTTTACAATCTAGTAGAGGAAGAAAGAAACCCAAGCGTCACCTCCTCCCATCTCCAGATTTTGCCCCTCACCAGATCAATTCTTCGCAGAGAGGAGGCCATTTCCGCAGTGATTACCCCTTTATTCCGCTAATCGAGAATATGGGCACTGTGATTTCCACACAAAGTTCGAAGCTTTACATCCCAATCGGTGAGATCTACAGGGAGGAATCGGTATTCGCAGCCATCTGTGCCCCCCAGAAATGGAGCATCACCGTCTTCCTCCGCAAACATATCAGCGTACAGGGGAGGTCGCAGCGCCCTGAGATGAGAAGGGGAAGAAGAAGAAGAAGAAGAAGAAACCACACGGAACAGAGAAAGAATCCATCTTTCTTCACACCCATCTACTCCTGTATCCATTTACATCGTTCGTCTGGACACCCAGAAGGGAAAAAGAGCAAGAAACGTCGAAATCTTCCATCGATAGTTTAACATTACAATGACCAACAGCTGAGCTCGAGGGCTTCCTGGAACTTTTCCTCCGCCTCCGAGGCGGCCTCGGACACCTCCGGCTTCTCCTTAGTGGCGGGTTCGGGGCGATGGAGAAGGCCCGGCCGCGTGCTCCGGGAGAAATTTACACGGAAACTTGCTTGGGGCGGTGAGGTCGGGGAGGCAGCAGCGCCGTCGGAGGCCTTGTGGTGGGAGGAGGGAGGAAGAGGAGGCGGAGGAGAGTGAGCCGTGGGTCTGCCGTGGTGGTACCAGAAGAGGAGCATTGTTGCAGTGGGAGCCATTACAAGGGGGGAGCAAAGCGAGGAGAGGTGATGTAGGAAGGGATGAATTTTGTGATGGATGGCTAACGCTGCCATGGATTTGATTAATATATAGGGTGATATGAGAGAGAGAGAGAGTGTGTGTGTTTTAAGAAAACGATGGGTGTCAGAATCCAAATTTGCTAATATTAAGATAAGATTATCATGTCACGTTGAACGGTCAGATTGGTAATCAAATTTTTTATGCGCCGTGGCACAATGCACCCTAAACGAGAAGGATACAATTCCCAAATTTTAATTTAATTTAACCACTCACATTCAATTGAATAATCTCTAAGGGCCACTTTGATAATGGGTTAGGTTAAGGGGGGGTGGTCTATCCGGGTTGGCCCATCCATCCCTTAACCTAACCCGGGTGGAATAACTCATTCCACCTATTTAAGTGGAATGAGTTAATCCACTTTAACCCTATCCGACCCGGGTTAAGGGAAAAGGTATCAAACAAGGAGTAAGTCAACCGACCCCAGTTAACCCATCCTAACCCACCTTAAGCCATTGTCAAAGAGGCCATAAAGAAATGCATCTAGAGTGAGAATTCATCCTATTGAGATAAGTTTAATATTAGATTATTTCGACTTAGATTTTTCTATGGATGTCACATTTTTCTTGACTTATCTATCTTTCTTGAATTGATCTATCTTACCTCTCCTTATTGGGATCAAGAGGAGGGGAGACATGAAAGGGGAGGGAAGGGGAAAAACTACTTAAATCAGACGGGATGCTTAAATGTTCCCCTCCCAGTGCCTCTAGGAGGTAATGTCACTTGTGCAAGTCACACCCATGTGAAAGATAGACATTCCAAATGACCCAACTCCACCCAGACGTCTGGCACACAGGAGATCGGAGCTCCACCGCAGGGAGAGCCCAAGATCTAACCTAAGATCTCTCCTCTACTAAGGAGAGATATCGTCTCTATCCCCACTTATCTTGACATGAGTTAAAATAAAATGATTCTCATCAATTTTTACATGTAATTTGCCTCTAACTTACTTGATAAGGGTCATTTTATTTTGCCGTGAACTATAGTAAAATAATATAAAAGATATCATATTTCACATGCCAGAGAGATACGGTGGTCTACAATGTTTCTCCGCATTGTAGGTCAATCCAAATGACTGTTAATAAAAAGAAGAGTGACAGGTATTAATTTAGTTGGTGCACTGTGCCGTGGTGTACACAATGCCAAGCTGTGAAAGCTGTGGGTGTAAAGTTTTCCCAAGAAAAGGCCGCGGTTTTGGGAAGCCAGAGGCGGAGAACGGAGGGCCCGACAGAACAGCTGCCCGTGGAAAGAACGTGGGTTTCTCGCGCCGACGGATGCCGGGCGCCGTTGGAAGGCGCGCCGCCTCGTGGCGAAAGACGGCCCACAGAAGACAACCCCTCCGTCGTGGTCAGAATGAGAAGCTAAGGATCCACCTTTGGAGGCCCATTTAAACTTTCACGTTGGGCCACAAGTGGAAGCTGGTAATTTTGGATCGAGGTTTTCGTCCTTTGATGTAAATTATTTTATTTTTATATAAAAAGTGTTCTTGAAACAGAAAATAAAAAAAAACCAGTCAAAAATAATATGTTAAGATTTTAATTATAAGAGAATCTGGATTACAGGTGAAAGATGGCTGTTCACAAGCAACTCGAATGATATAAAGACTTAGAAAATTACATACTGATTCAATCAAAATCTCATGGGAGTACAAACCTTATCATTCAAGTTTTTGGATCTTTATCTCTACTTCATTCTCAAACTATTCCATGGCATTTAAGTTTATGGCCTAAAATGCAACCAAAAGCTTATCTCTTGACCTTTTTTTTTCTTTTCATTTTCTCAGGATAGTCTGACTCAGTAACCAGGGAGCTTAGGCGTGCCTTACAAAATGTGACATTTTTTTATTTTCATAATTATTTTTATAAAGTAAAGTTCTTAAAAATAATAAAGCAATGTTATTTATTTTTTTTAAAAAATTTTGAAAACTTCCGACCGTGAAAATTACTTAAACGATTGACCATTACAATCCAACCAGATGGGTATTAAGTATTAACAATGTTTTGGAGCTCATCAACGGTCACGCCCGGTAAGAAAACCCAGAAGAGGAGACGGGACTCGTGGCCGAAGGCGCAGTGGCGCGTGCCGGACACGGAGCTAAGAAGGTGGATGCGGGTGGAGGACGGAACCAGTAGTGCGAGCATGTGGGTGGGAAACGTGGGTTAGGTTCCTACTTCCTAGTGCTATCGAAAAGTGAGGTCATCCAAGGTCGCGATTCGTGACAGGCTCACTGTTCTCCTGAAGACCTGTGATAAATGAGGATAATTTTTATATTTTGTTTTATTAGGGAGGAGAGACTAAGAAGTGGGAGGGGAGGGGGAGGGGGAAGGGGGAACTCACTAATCAGGAGGGGGTCTTAATGACCACTCAGTGCCTCTGAAAGTCACCTACACGTGCCCACCACACGTGCGCACCACTTCATGTTGAAGGTGAGGATGGAACCCGTCACCACCTCCTTCCAAAGCAGGTGGGTGTCCGTAACCAAGAGAAAGTTAAAGGATAATTCATTAGGATATCGGACAGCTATTGGATTGGATTTTATTTTATTTCCTATGTCAATTTACTCACTCCCCCTACTTTGTAGTTTGTAGTAGTTTTTATGAGACGCCTTTTTTATACCGTCTCATTTTGCCTTCTATAGAAAGGCCGAGTAACACCTTAACATTACCGTGCAGAGGATGATGGAATGTTATATATTACGGATGTAAATCTTCAGACATATCAATATTACTTTAATATTAAACGTTATACGGAAGATTGAAATTTACGTAAATCTGAGTACGTAAGTTTAATATATAACGAAAAAAACGTTAAATGTATGGAAGGACCACTTATCCGGAAGACTCAAATTTACGATAAATCTGAGTACGTTAAAATAAATGGGTTTTTCAGTTATCCCCTCTAATCTAGATGTTTAGCTATAAGTCCTTAAAATCTCAACTTATTTATTGAAACACACCACGGAGTTACAAATAAACCCCTCATATGTTTGTGAAAAAGCCCCTGTAAAAGATTTCTATCAAACAAATGTGTAACTGTGAGAATTTATAAATGAATATCCTGATTGAAGGAGCAAGTTCATAAGGATGAAAATTTATAACAGTAGAAAAGTAAAAAAAAAATCCTAAATAAATTCACTTGTATCCAATCAACTTAAGATTACTGTAGAAGGACGAGTTCATATCAGATTCAAACTCGTTTATGTCTTGCATAATTTAGGTCAAATTTGGGCTTTGTTCTATATCAAGTTTGTTAATTGCACGGTCAGATTCAGGCTCTGGTCTTTAGCAGATAAAATCGGATTTACACACAAACTCAGGGCCCACAAGTGGCTGTTGCTCCTCAATGCAGTTGAAGGGGCAAGTGTTGAAGAATACAGCCAATGATTTTTGGAAAACAAGGTTGGGTCAGAGAGAGAGAGAGAATCACATAAACATATGATGTAGTTGCGCTATACATTTGCCATCAAGAAAGGAAGCAAAATCAGCAACTAAAGGATTAAATAATTTACCAATCTACTCAGCAACGTGGAAGCATAACAGCACGTGTACCATTTTGCTCTCAGAGGAACAACCATTCCGACCCGCCATCTTGGGAGAAAAAAGTAGGAATACTTGGTGAGATTCTCAGATGCTCATCAGAAACGTAGTGCTTGACAAACGACTAGTCTGTAAGCAAGATGTCCCACCTGATGTTGTAAGTCACTTCCAAACTTGATTTCTGAACCAAGGAACTAATGTCTTCAGCTGGTCTGACATTATGCAGTTTCCTCTGAAGAAGTTCGTACAACATTTTCATCGGGCGATGGCTGTGGCTTCGATCTTGCAACTGTGGGAGTACCATGCTCGCTTTCTTCGTTGAACCTATCTACACTGTGGAGAAATATGCCTGCCATATTTGGAGCAGGGAGACCATGATTCAAAATATAAACAGACTGAAAGATGTTTCCCTCTCATGTACATGATAAGATTCCCTTGCATCTTTTAACTATAATGCAACTCTTTTTGGATTCTTGTTTCATTTCAAGTATAATAATCGTGAGAATTTCATTCCCCTGTTGACACGGAAAATGAAAGGAAGAAAACTAGTTTGGCACGGCTAGCCCGCCAAACTTCTCAGGGAAACAATATCTTCCTTACCAACACGTTATCGTAGTCAAATCTGGGTAATATTATGTCATGATGAAATTGTGTCTTAAGGCTAAGAAACTTTTCTGAGTTTTGTATTTCAGGGAATGATGTTAAAACTGACTGAGAGTTGTAAAAAAGTAAATGAGATATACCTATAAACCATATCCCAGATGCTAAGAACAGAATAGAAGTTAGTATTAAAGAACTCTCCCTCCAGTTGTTGACATGATCCTGCAGTTTGAAAAAAACAGTCAAGAAAAAGAACACATCCGATAAGCAACTCACCAAAATTTAAGTACAAAACAGATCTAACAAGTATATCCTCTTACAGGAAATTAAATGGATACAAAAACAGCAAAGCCAAACTGGTATAAAGCCTATCAAGCTTGACCTTTATTTGAGGCCTGCAGCCCACCCGCTGCATGTTGCGAAGAAAATTCTCATGAGAATTCGTCAACCTTGTTCCGGGGATTTAATCACTTATACGCAAATTTAAAACCTACCTTCACATTTGCACCATCGTGAGCTGCTGCTAGTGGATATGATCCCTATCCTAAAGTAGGTTCACATTACAATTCTTATATTTGATGGGTCTTTTTCATATTACAGTACAAATAAAAGCACGCTAAGATTTGTTCACATATGACCCTATTGTGAGATGATTAACCTTTCTTCATAGTTAGCCACATAGACATGACACTGGTCATGTTGTTAAACTATTTCAAGCAAGGATCTTACATGGGAAGGCCAGACAAGTATAGAAAAATCACCATTTCAAGACCAAAGGTATAAACATTGAGGTGGCCCAAACTGGTCCACCTTTCCTGTTTTCCTAGGTGGGAGATATTAATTTTGTTTTTCGAAGAATGGACCATTTACGGGAATAAGTTTAAGGATCAATTATTTCAAAGATTATGTAGAATTTCTTTCTATTTTAGCTGTCAGGCGGCAAGTATACAGGCCCTCATGCAACAGCAGCTCTATGCTTGGGAACGGGGAGAGGAAGCCTGCGTAAGCTCCAACCTTGCCCCCACCTGTCATCATTGCCACCCTCATCCACAGTCACCAATGTCACCATTCGTAGCTGCTCCATCCTCATGCAAGATGAATTCCTTTCTCCCCTCTCCACGGCCATCACCAGCACTGTCCCATCACCTCTACCCTGTCTACAGTTGCCGCCATTCTCGAAGTAAGCTCATTTCTTCCTCTTCTACCCCTACGAAGCAAGCCTCTTGTCACCATTACCAACTTCCCCATGACCTTCTCCTCAACCTCCTTACCTTGTTACAAAAACCACCTCCAACAACCCCCACCACCACCCCACTTGACCCTAACCAGCTGGCAACTGGTAACTATGGTTCCAATCAAGATTGAAATTGGCACTGGAACCAGCCAGGAATAGTCTTGGTTCCTATTCCTACTTTCCAAAAACCTTGAGACCAGGGGTGTGCCAATCGTAAGTAGCCTTGTCGCACGAGTCACAGCACTCACCATCTTTTAAACAGAAAAAGAAAAATGTAATCTTGCCCATTGTCGACACTTTTTCTCTTTGAAGCAGTTGGTGATTAAGCCTATGCTTAGTCTAGGGTTGTGATCATGTGAACTTTTTCTTCACAAATATCCATCTAAAAGAGAACATAAAATACAATCTCTCTTGTTGAATCAGCAACTGAAGACCCAAAGTATATACTATTCAAGAAAACAGTGTGGCCATCTTTCCACCTGCCTCTGTTACTAGTCCAAGTCAAACTATAAATAAATAGATCAAGGTCATTGAAATTTTAACTCTATTTACTTTTGAGATGTCTTTGCAATTCAAGAAAATAATATCCTTCCAGGGTTACTTTTTGCTACATGCTCAATTCATCATTTGCGAGGTATTGTCCGCTTTGGTAAATCTGCATAGTTTTCTTCCCAAAAGGCACCTCTAATGGATCCAAGCCTCACATACATAGCCCAGCAACTTTTTCTCGGTTTTCGATATGGGACTGATCCACTTCATCTCTTCCCCAGCCCCACACACAGTGGTAGCACCATGCCATGATGGCTCCACACCAGCAAGTTTTCACCCCTATGTCCGGATAGCCCTTTCCTCTTGCATGGCTCACAACTGGGTCATTAGATGTTCTCTAGTGAGAGGATCACAGTCGGAACAAAAGAACTGCTTATAAACTAAACAAGTGTGACTGTTATTGAGGTAAAGGATAAAAAAATTGGAAATGCAGACATTTGAATGTAGAAATGTAACACTGTACCTGAAGGACACCAACTAGAGGTGAAGATGGCACATCGCCAAGGATGTGGATGGCAACAGTAGACATAGCCATAGATAGTGGCCTCATGCTAGGCTTGACGCAATGAAGACATACATAATTCACAGGACCCTGAAAAAATCAGGTTAAAACTATTGGCTCCTGGCTACAATGAGAACACAAATAAATCACAAATATTTCCAATCAAGATCGATGCGAAGTTCCACAAAAGCTCACAGCAGGAAAATAACTTGCTCAGAACTCATAATCATATCAGTTTTTACCCTTACAGAACTTTTACAAGCAAAGTGACAGCTAACAACATATTTTCCATATGATAGACCAAGCAGGTTTCTACATAATAATCATGCTTGACGTGGGCACACTGTAAAAGGCAGCGTAATGCCAATGAATTAGCCGTTCAAAGACAACAAAAAAAATTATGTGCTTACTGCATGAACAATGTAAGATACTTCCAGCTTTATGCTCTACAAATAAGATCTGTGGCAATGAACAAAAATGCAACTTAATCTGAATGGACAAGGGAAGAAGAAGCAGATTGTTTCAGCGACGATGTAGAAAAGGCATACAATGAGTAACAAAGTGTAAATCCGAGGACAATCTCAATGGTTAAAGAAAAATGGAAGAGTGATGTTTGAGATAGCTTATCAAGTAGCATTTGACGCAGGCTGTGCCAACAAAGAGAGTCTGAATTCAGTTTGAAGTCATATTGAATAGAAAAGAAGCCCAATACATGAAGAAAAAGCAGTAAGCATTCAATTTGAAGAAGCTACACCAATTTACAGACAATTTGCCATTAGAGAAAAACCAAACAAAAAATGAAGCTTGATTGATACGAGCAACAAGAAATGGATTAAGGCTTTAGGCCTGTTGCTTATGATATAATTCCAAACGTCACATCATAACTTGACGCCAAGATGACATTAGGCATAAATGAAACATATTTTTACTTGTCTTCATTTTATTCTTTATTTTATGCACGTAAGTAACAGATTATGATGCTGACTGGAAGTTGTATATCACCAAGAAAATGTGAGAGCATGAGTAAAAGAACTTGTACAGCTATGCAATCCTATGAAAGAAATAAAAAATCTACTCTAGTAGAATCTTCAAACTCTGTGGATTCTCTCTCTAGCCTTTTGTAGAGAGAGAAGCTCTGGGGGAAGGGCGCGCTGGTGGTTTGCGTCCATGTTCCGCCGTTGCTCACCAGGGTTCGTCTGGAAGGGGGGGCACCGTTCCTACTTGGAAGCTGTCAAGTCCTTTCCACTGACGTTGGGGCGGGCCAGAAGGAGGTGCTGTGATGCAGGAGAGCTCCAAGGGGAGACCTTGCAGGGCAGACGGGAGTGGTTGAGGAGGTGTCTCTGGGTAGCCATGCTTGAAAGGCAGGTGGTGGCAGAGGAGGTCCGGAGGTGGAAGGTGGAGGCTTCTGGTGGTGGCTGGGAGGTCCTGAGGATCACTTCGTCCTCTTTTCTGGCGGTGGGGTAGGAGGGTGATGTCGGCAAGATGGCGGAGGTGGGTTGTCTTACGGTCGGCAAATCCCTCATCTGGCTTGTATGGTGGTCGGAGGCCAGAGGTACTTTCCCCGACCCACCGGTGAGGAGGTACCGAGTCGTCTTTGAGGGGGTCCCGCTCTATCTCTATGACGATGGGGGTGTGGCCTTTTTGGCGAAAAGTTTTAGTCAAGTGGAGGCCGGCAGCTTGGGCTTCTCTCCAATGAGCTCTTGTACGTTGGTCGTGGCCATAGTTCAGGTGGCGAGTCCTTCATTCATTCCAACAATCATCTCGGTGGTCCTTGATGGTGTCCCGGTGGTCATTCGGGTGTGGCTGCTTGAGGAGGTGGCGGCACAGGCGTCACACCTAGGGTTCAGGCCCCATGTCCAGACGTAGGAGACGACTGATCCAGGAGAGATTTGGCAGTCGATTTGAATTCAAATTGGCGGCACTATAGCGGTCAACCGGGGCTGGACCGGTCCGATCCAAGCTCTTCTAAGGTTGGTTCGGGTGTCGATTCGGAGTAGCCTAACGGGTCAGGTCCAACCCATTGTCGGAGCGGGCTAATAGAGTAGGCTATCAGGGTAGGTGACTTACCCGCGGCTCCAAGTCGTGGCAGGTCGCCGAGACCCGCTATGGGTCATCTCCCCCGCCTGATAGTGCCAGAGCAGTGTCTGCTGTAATGGTGCCAGGGTCCGCCAATGGTCGCCGAGCAGCTCGTCATCGGCTCCCTCTCTCCGTCGGCAGGTCATCTTTCGACGGTTGGCTCTCCTGTGCGGCCTAGATAAGGGGGCAAGGGTGGCAACCAACAACGGTTGGTGGTACAGGTTTTAGAAGCAGAGGTGGGGTCTATGGGGGGCGGTGGTTGTCAGACCCTCTTTTCTCCGCAACCGGCCCCACACTGACAATCTTCAACGAGTCTCTCTACCCTGAGACCTTCTGTAGGCCGTCGGTCATCTGTGGCTGCCGTGGAGGCTTCGCCGGTTGTAGTGCCAAAGCTGGCAATTCTTGCGATTCAGATGACATGGCTCTTTCAATCGAGGAACCGGCCCTGCCAGCCTTTCCAGATGGGCCGGTGGCTCTCATCACATATGACGGAGAGCAGAAGAGAAGATACCACATGACGAGGGAGGAGGTGCAAGAGATGATGGCTACGGCTCAAAAAATGTTGGAGGAAGCGGTGAGGAAGATGGCCGATCAAGTGGGTATCTCCTTTGGAATAGGGGCTGAGAAAGATGTGAGAGGGGCATGCACCAATATCTATAAGAGGTGGCGTGCAGCGATCCTGTAGGAGGAAATGACTCAACAGAGGGGGGTAAGGGAGGAGGTAGGGGAAGGGGAGGTGAGAGATTGCACTGGGTCTCTATGAGGATTGTCTCATGGAATGTGAGAGGGTTAGAGGAGGCAAAGAAGAAGAGAGCGGTCAAGAAGCTGGTGAGGAGATGTAAGAATGCTATTCTTTGCACTCAAGAAACCAAGAGTGAAGGGGAGGGGGAGCATCTTATGAGAGATTTAGGGGGTGCTAGACTCTGCAGAGGTGTTTCTTCTCCGGCAGAGGAAAAGTCAGGGGTATCATGATCCTTTGGAACTCCTATGAGGTGTTGGTCGATAGACACATTAGCAGGTGGGTCATTTCTCTTCATTTCACTTCAGTGAAGGATGACTTCTAATGGGATTTCACCGGGGTGTATGAGCCACAGGGGAGGGAGAATAAAATGTCTTCTTTGGGAGGAGTTGATCAGCCTACACCTCTCTTCGGGTAGACCTTCGTGTGTGGGAGGAGATTTAAATGCAGTGGCAACCCTGTGGGAGAGGTCAGGTGATACTGTTCACACAGGGGACATGGATGACTTTACTGCCTTCATTGAGGAGGCGGCTCTAGTGGATATTGGCATGGGGCATGGTTGTTTTACTTGGTCCAATATGAGAGAGGAGGCCGCTTGTTCGGGGTTGGATCATGGATGGCAGTATCGGCCGAAACGTATCGATTTCGGTCGGCCCCGATACGATTCCGGGCGTGTTCACTGTAGCGGTCCGGTTTCGGGTATAGAGTATCGGTTTCGGGCGAAATCGATACTAGTTTCGTCCGAAACCGTCCGGTTTCGGGCGAAACTCACGTGAACTCCAAAAGGAGTTCACGTGAACTACCCTACCCTCGACCCGAACCCTTCCCCCTGTGGACACCGAAAATTGCAATCACAGATATCCTGCTCGGCCCAGCATCAACAACGGCACCGAGTGAAGAAACCCCGGAGAGACTAGTCACCCAGACTCCCCAAATATGCACACTGCCGTGAAGCCGTCTCCGGAGTCACGACAGTGAAGAGAAATCAACCACCAAGAGCCCCACAATCCATGGGCCTCGAAGAAAATCAAACGGGCCACAACTCGTGCTCACAACGGGCTCAAAACTGCCCATTTAGCCATTCAACGGCACGCCACTGGCCCCTCTCAGCGGCACGCCCTTGGCCTTCAGCGGCACGCCCTGCAGGCCGTCAACGGCACGCCCTGCAGGCCTTCAACGGCACACCCTCTGCTGCCTTCAACGGCACACTATTTCAAGCCTTCAGCGGCACACTTCTTGGGTCTTCCAGCAGCACACTTGTGGCGGCCTCCAGCGGCACAGCCCATTTGGCCTTCAGCGGCACGCCCTTTTGGCCCTCCTGCGGCACACTTCTTGAGCCCGCCAGCGGCACAGCGTGAAGGCGTTTTCAACGGCCGAACGACGTGACGCCCATGCCCTACGTATCCTTGGCGCGCAGTGAGCTGTCCGAGGTGTCAACCAAAGGTTGGGCCACGCAGGCTACTCCCCTGACATCCAAGACGGGGGAAGTCAAACCCCATCATGACCAGCTGCTTCCCGCCTCCGACTGCCGTGCTCGAGGGCTCCCGCTGTTGGGAGTATAAAACCACTCCCATTCTGGCAGAGAAAGGGAGAGGAGACAGACGGAGAAGAGACCCCCAGGCAGAGAAGAACAGGCACAGAGCCACCTACGAGAAGAAGGAAAAGAGAGAGGAAAAGGGAGAGGGCTCCGGCGGGGAGTCTTCCGACAACCACCAGGCAAAGAGAAGAGAGTAAGAGAGAGAGAGGGCTTGATGTAGTAGGGGAAGGTGGGGGAAAGAGCAGTGGACGATCGTCCCTGCTTCGATCCCCAACACCTCCTCCTCTTTTGTTCTTTGTTTCCCCCCCTCTCCGTTCTTTTGTTCTTTGGTTTTCTTTCTCGCCTATAGCCTTAGCTCGGGCATGCTTTGTAATGTAAACGGGCGGCTACGGCCCTTTGTTTCCCATGAATGAAGATCTCCCCCCCCTCAGTGGATTTTCTCTTTGTCTCATTGTTTTGGGCCACAGTGCGTTTGATCGTTTTTCCCTTCGCTTTCCGGTGTTTGCGTTCATCCATCACGCCGACGGTTTCCTCCGGATGTGGCACCATCTTGAATGGTTCGAGGTCATAACCTTCTCCTGTGAAGCCCAGTACCAGTACCTTCACCTGTGCCTGCCCCTTTGAACCTTTTTCCCTTTTGCCGGAAGTCCCTGTGGGTTTGATTGGTCTAACACCCCTCCCCGCTAGCAGACCAACCCTCTTTTGGAGCCCTGTCCGGTGCACCTGCACTTTCCCCCAGCGGCACACCCTTCCGACACCTTGGCCGGCATACCCATAGTAGCCCCCCCAACGGTACACCTCCCCTTGGTGCCCCAGCGGCACACCTGGCCTCTTCCTAGCCCGGTGCACCCCTCAAGCACCCTATGCTTGTCCTTGGCCGATACGCCTTGACTAACCCCCAGCCCACCCTGTCCAGTCTTAGAGGTCTTCGGCTCGTTGTTTTTCCCGTGTTTTCCGAGGTTTTATCAAGGTGTTGCCGCCCTCGGGCGCCCACCTCCAGTTGTCGGGTTCCGCCACTCCATGTGGGCGCGTTCCCTTATCTCCCTTATGCTCGGGTCAAGGGGAGATGCTGCCGAATTTTTGTTAGAAAATAACAACACATAAAAAAAGAGGCAAAAGGACGCAACAAACGAATGGGATAATAAATACATATCAAAAGACAACAAAACCATCAAACGAATAGAACAACAACAGATTGCAAGAAGAGGGAGGAAAGATTCGTATAAAACTACGCAAAACTCAAAGAAAAGAAGAAAAGAAAAGCCTTAAAAACAAGTAACAGAGGAGTGGACCTTCATCGGCACGTCCGTTCCAGCCTTCGCCGGTACACCCTATCAGCCCTCCAGCGGCACACCCTATCAGCCCTTCAACGGCACACCTTCTTGGCTCCTCACCGGCACACTCCTCCACCGTCTCATTCTTCCCCTCGCCGGTACACCCTATCAGCCCTCCAGCGGCACACCCTATCAACCATTCAACGACACACCTTCTCGGCCCTTCAGCGGCACACTCTTCTCACCCTCCGAAGTGGAACACAATGTATAGACTTTAGATTGATGCACGAACATAGCAACAAGCAATGTATAGACTTTGAGCTGGCCAATGTACAGACTTTGAACTGCAGCCAAGGGACAATGTATAGACTTTGAGCTAACCAATGTACAGACTTTGGGCTGGCCAATGTACAGACTTTGAACGGCAGCCAAGGGACAATGTATATAGACTTTGAGCTGAACAATGTATAGACTTTGAGTTGGCCAACATACAGACTTTGGGCTGGCCAATGTACGGACTTTGAACTGCAGCCAAGGGACAATGTATAGACTTTGAGTTGGCCAACGTACAGACTTTGGGCTGGCCAATGTATAGATTTTGAACCGCAGCCAAGGAACAATGTACATACTTTGAGCCGGCCAATGTATAGACTTTAATGGACAATGTACAGACTTTGAACTGCAGCCAAGGGACAATGTATAAACTTTGAGCTGAACAATGTAGCTGAACAATGTATAGACTTTGAGTTGGCCAATGTACAGACTTTGAACTGCAGCCAAGGGACAATGTATAGACTTTGAGTTGGCCAATGTACAGACTTTCGGCTGGCCAACGTACAGACTTTGAACTGCAGCCAAGGAACAATGTATAGACTTTGAGTTGGCCAACATACAGACTTTGGGCTGGCCAATGTACGGACTTTGAACTGCAGCCAAGGGACAATGTATAGACTTTGAGCTGAACAATGTATAGACTTTGAGTTGGCCAACGTACAGACTTTGGGCTGGCCAATGTATAGACTTTGAACTGCAGCCAAGGAACAATGTATAGACTTTCACGGACAATGTACATACTTTGAGCCGGCCAATGTATAGACTTTAATGGACAATGTATAGACTTTGAGCTGGCCAATGTATAGACTCCAATAGACAATGTACAGACTTTGAGCTGGCCAATGTATAGACTTTAATGGATAACGTACAGACTTTGAGCTGAAGGATGTATAGACTTTGTGTGCAGCAAACAGCCGATGTATAGACTTCGTGTCGCTGTGACCCGTCAATGTATAGACTTTGGGCTGAGGGACGTACAGACTTCGGGTGTGCTAACAGCCAGTGTATGGATTCTGAGTTGTAGCCAATGGATAATGTGCAGACTCGAATAGGCGATGTACAGACTTTGAGTTTCCCCCGGCACACCCTCGTCTACCTTCGCCGGCACACTCTCCTTGGTGCCTTCCCCGGCGCATCCTCTTCTCCCTTCACCGGTACACCTTGGGACGCCCTCATCGGCACGCCCCCCCATACCCCTTGCCGGTACACTCTCCAGCGGCTCTCTCTCTCTGGGAAACATATACATATAACATATAATGATGATGATGTTGGTAATAATAATAATGATAATAAATAAATTAATAAAAATTATGATAAATAAAGAAATCCGAATATATATAGGAAACAAACCAAAAATGTGCAATAGTGATAATAATAGTAAAAAAGGGAGAGAGTAATAATAATAATAATAAATAAAAAAAGAAATCATTCGGAACAAATGCATAAAGAAGAAATGAACAGCAAGAGGAAAGAGAGGAACATATAATTAAAATCTTAGATAAAAAAAAAATACCAGGGTTCACATTGCAGCCCCATCTCTCTACGTGACCCGACACAGAAGGAACAATGATGCCGCCCTCTCAGGCCGGGCCCGAGTCTTGGGAATTATCCCGACATGGCCAGGCCCCGACCTAGTCTTGGGCCACATTCCAATCAGACCGGACTCGTTCCTCAGGCCGGATCCCCTCCGAGCCACTACTAAAATTGCCGCACGTTCAGCAAACATTTGAACGGGTTCACCTCGGTTTTCGCCGCGTTTCTATCACGGACCTGTGTCTGAACTTGAAAAGACCCGTGAGCAACCACCATGGCCGACGGCTCCTACCCCGACGTGGTCATGACCCAGCATTGCTCTGGGCCGATAGCTCGTCAAATCGGATTCACCCTATCGGGATTCGTTCCCGCCCTTTCATTGAAATTGCCGTAAACTCGGCATACATTTGTACGGGGTTGTTCCTATCCACGTCGCACCTTCAATATGGACCATTGTCCGAATATCAAGTGGTCCGCAAGTGACCGACAGAAATCTGAATAGAACGAAATGGCTCCTGTCATCCCTGGACCCTATATACGGGAATATCAATAAGGCCTTTGTGGGCTGTGCTTGGACCTCGGGTCCGTCCCGATTATGGTCATTGTCTGACCCACACCCTCGGCCTATAGCTCGCTTCCTTCGAACATGTTTTGATTTTGGAATCTAATCCCGGGACTCTTCCCCGTTGCCCTCCGGCACCGGGAACATTAATGATGCCCACGCAAGCCCCGTTTGGACCGCGGGAGGCGCCCCCGGTATGGTCCCGACTCGATCTCGCACCGGGCCAATAAATTCGCTAGTTTCCTGCTACACTAATCGAGATTTAACCGAATGTTTTCAGTGTCTCGGAATAATGTATTTGCCGTATCACAGCATACATATGTTCCAGGTCCTCCTGCGACGATTATGATACTCTCAAGCCGGACACCCGTCTGAATATTAAACGGTCTCCCGAATGACCGACACGTTTCGAACGTCCGCTTCCCTAGACACAGGGCTTTTCAGCCGATTCAAGGGATATTCCCTCGTTGCCCCTTGGCACCGGAAATATTAATGACGCTCATGCAAGTCTTGTTTCGACCGCGGGGGGCCCACCGCAGTATGGTCGCAGCTTGCTCTTGCACCGGGCCAACAGATTTACTAGTTTTTGACCGCTCCAACCCAGGCTCAGTCGAACGCATGCGTTCCGGTTTTCCGGCGACAACCGCGATTTTCTCGAGCCGGACATTCGTCCGAACATTAAATGGTCAGTACACGACCGACATGATCGCGAATGTTTTCTTCTTACCCTCATACGGGGGTTTCGATGCTTCCTAATAGACCTTTCGTGCAATTAATTTCTTAGCCATGAGGCCCTGAATCTCGGCGATTAATCAAGGGTGTTCCCTCGTATGGGGGATGTAAATGACGCCGTGACCTTTATGGCGCGGCGGGTTTTTGTCCCGACACGAACCACACAATCGTCTGACCGAGTCAGATCGAGCGCACCATGGGCTCTTCGGAGCCCGAACAAATTGTCAATTCGGTGACTGGCACGCCCACGTACTTAATAGAGGAACCACCTGAACAAGCGAATTTTAAGTGCGTCCACACCCCCCTGCAGCCGACCGAAACCCTCCCCGCCCCTGCCTTGCTGCTGCTCTGCGCGCGCCGGCCTCATGTCCGCCTGCAGCCGCCCGAGCCCTGGCCGCCTGCAGCCGCAGCAGCCCGCCGTGGCCCTCTGCTGCTCTGCAACCCCGCCCGCCCGGCGCGCGACTCGCCTGCAGGCTGCAGCAGGCCATCAAGCACATACGCCCAGCAACTCGGCCCGCCCTGCTTGCCTGCGGCCCCGCCGCGCACGCCAACAGCTGCTGCAGCAGTGCAACCCCTGCGTGCGCAGCCCGCCAACCGGCCCAGCCAGCCCCAGTGCGTCTGCCAGCCAGCCCCACCACCCTAATTAGCTATAATTAGGGCTAAGTAAGATTTTTTGGATGCTTATTTTGTTAAATAATTTTTCTAATTAAGTGATTAGACTAAATATGTTAGTTAAGCCTTAATTACACTAGTAAATTTGGAGCTTTCCTCTAATTAGGTTTAGTAAGGGTCAATTGAAGTTCAATTAAGCTTCATTGATTAATTTTAACCTCTATCATGCTGGTAATTAATTTTTTTCAAGGGTGATTAAGCTAAAATTATAAATTAAGCCCTAATTAGACTATTAAATTTGGAGCATTCCTCTAATTAAGCTTAGTAATGTTTAATTGAAGCTCAATTAATCTTCATTGACTAATTTGAAGCTCTATCATGATGGTATGCAATTCTTATGAAGGGTGATTAGGCTAAATGTGTTAATTAAGCCCTAATTACACTCTTAAATTTGGGGCTTTCCTCTAATTAGGCATAGTAAAGTTCAATTGAAGCTCAATTAAGTTTCATTGACTAAATTTAAGCGGGAGCATGCTAGTAATTAATTCTTATGAAGGGTGATTAGGATAAAAATGTTAATTAAGCCCTAATTATATCTTTAAATTTGGGACTTTCCTCTAATTAGGTTTAGTAAAGTTCAATTGAAGCTCAATTAAGATTCATTGACTAAATTTAACCTCTATCATGACAAATTATCTTTTTTTCATTGTACTTACAAGACATTATCTTTTACTGTCTTAATGCAACATCATGCCTAGACGTCAACAAACACAGGAGCAGCAAGGACAGAAGGATCCGGGGTGGGCCCACCTATCCTTAGTTGATGCTAAGAGAAGAAAGGTTAAATGTAATTATTGTGGTAGGGAGATGCATGGCGAAATTACCAGAGGAAAATAACATTTGGCAGGGGTACGAGGAGAGGTGAGACAATGTGACCACTGTCCACGAGAGGTGCGAGAGGAGATGCGCCAGTGCCTTCTGGGCAAAAAGGAGAGGATGCAACAAAGGGCTGAGGATGAGGAGGAAATTGCTGAGGAGATTTCTGACAGAAGGGTTAGGAGGGATGATGATGAGGAAGGCACTGAAGATTCTGATCCGGAGCTGACAGAAGCAAGAGAGCGTGAAGAAGTCGCTCGAAGGAAAGGAAAGGCACCCATGGGTTCAGGAGGGACCTACTCCAGTACAGCTGCACAACGTCCTGATGTTGGTGCTGCCCCGCCCCCGCAGACGCAGAGAACAGGTCCCATGGACAGTTATCTCCACAGAAGGCCCCAGGCTACACAACCTAAGATCAAAAGTGCATTGAGAGGGGTCAAAAAATATGTAGAAGTTGCAGGGCATGCATTTAAAAGCATATGTAAGTGGTTTTTTCATGCAGGTGTCCCTGCACATACTACTGAAAGTGAATATTTTCAACCTATGTTGGATGCCATAGCAGATGCTGGCCCTGGCTTGAAGGCGCCGTCACATCGGGACATATACGGGCGTGGACTTGAGGCAGAGGTTGAGGAGCTCCATGACTGGGTTGAAAGCTTCAAGCATATATGGATGGAGAGAGGATGCACTATTATGTGTGATGGTTAGACTGGTACCACGAAAAAGTCCATGATTAACTTTTTGGTCTATTGTATCGAAGGTACAATATTTGTAAAATCTGTAGATGCATCAAATTTTGAAAAAACTGCCAATTATTTGTTTCATTTGATGGACAACATGGTAGACGAAATTGGTGAAGAAAATATTGTACAAGTTGTGACTGATAATGAAGCCAGTTATAAGGCTGCAGGGAGGAAATTGATGCATAAGCGCATGCATTTATATTGGCTCCCATGCGCAGCACATTATCTAGATCTCATACTTGAAGACATAGGGAAGGACAAACATGTGAAGAAGACGGGTTGAAAGGGCACAAAAGATTACCCAGTATATTTATGGCCATCCTAGGATATTGAACATGTTCAGGGAGCATGCAAGTGGGGGGCGAGATATCATCCGTGCAGGGCCAACCAGATTTGCTTCAAATTTTATTTCTTTAGAGTCTCTGCATAGGTATAAGGTTGAACTCAATTATTACTTCTTTATCCTTATAGTTATGATCCGTATTTGATTCAAATTTCATTTCTTTGCACAGGTATAAGAATGAGCTAAAAACTTTCATGTACCATAATGACCTGCGGGAATACGTCGACAAGTCTAATGCTGATGCTCAGATGGATAAGAGGCTTCAGGCGGAAGTAGAGGTTGGCCTGTTTGATTTCATGAATAAGAGGTATAGAATTTACTTAAGTAGTTATGCTAATCTATTATGTAATTTTTGTAGATGAACAACTATAGAATGAGAACTGGGACGTATTCTGACTCCCAATTGCTATACGCAGTGGGAAGAGTGAGCCCAGGTATACTTCATCTTTGTGCTTTCTTTGCAATTACATCTTCCTTAATTGATTTTTATTTACAACTTATATTTATTTGTTTATGGTTGGTTGGTGTAACAGCTGACTGGTGGATCATGGTGAACAATAGACAATTGGACAGTTCTGCATTGGCTTTCATTGCAATCAGGGTGTTGAGTTAAACCACATCAGCAAGCCAATGTGAAAGAAATTGAAGCACGTTCAGCCTTATACACTCAAAGGTTCGCAATCGGCTAAAGGCTGATCGGTTAGAGAAACTAGTGTACTACCACTACAATATGAGGTTGAGAATAAAGAATATGAGGTTGAGACAACAGCTGCGAGACAAATGCGTCGCCGAGGATGTCGCCGCAGAAATTGATGTGGATGCCTTATTTGATGATGATAATCCCTTGCAGTCTTGGGTGGAGACACGAGAGTAGGTTGATGAGCCCATTTTTGATGTTGATGATAGAACATGGGCAGATGGCATACTTGATGAAGATGAGCCAAGAGATCCTGAATTCAAAAGAAAATCAAAGAGGGCCAGAGATACTTATGCGCACCAGTCTAGGGTTGTTGATGACATTGAGGAGTAGTTCGAGTTTGAGCCAGCTAGACACTCAGATACAGATAGCAAGCCAGTCACTCCTAGAATGGTCAAGCCATCGGTCTCCTTAAGAAGAAGTACATCAGTGCATTGGCAAACTGAGAGGACAAATGCTGCTGCTCGAGAGGACCCGGCAATTGAGCAGTTGAAGCAGATTTATGTGAGACACACGCCAAGGGTAGGAGGATTCATGTCAAGGGTGGCTAAAGAAACCGAACCAAAAGAGAAAAAAGCATCCCCGAAGGCTAAAAAGCGACTGATTTCTTGTGGTGATGATGATGATGGTGATCATCCCGGAGGTGCTGCAGGTGGTACAGGTGATGCAGGTGGTACAGGTGGTGCAGGTGCTGCAGGTGGTACTACTGGATACAGTCAAGGTCAGCGAGGATATGATTCACCAGGTTACGAAGGTGGCCAACAGGAAGCAGCTATTTATGGGTCGTGGAATTATGAACCATCATTCCAGTTCCATCCATATCCGACCAGTTCCTCTTCTCTTCCTCAAGATTCTTATGTTGATACTGGATTCCAATCAAGCCAACCAAATACTCCAAGAGGGATCCAAAGAGGGATGCATGACTTGGCTACCTCATTGTTTGGTTAGAGTGAATATAGACCATACATGCAATCTAGTTATGGGTAAGGGCCAGACGATGAGGGAGAAGGTTCTTCTAGTAATTATTATCCATATTAGGTAAGAATCAATGAATTTTTGTAACATTTATTTTGTCTAATTTGGTTTATTGTACTGCTTGTATTAATGTACAATGGAATATTAGTTTAACTTTCACATGTTCAATGTTTGAAGTTCAATACGTAGTTGTCTACTTCAAGGTTATTGCACTAACTTATACAGTCAAATGCATGTGTAATGTTTTTTGTGATTTTAAGTGATTATTTATATTATTTATGATTTTTCAGATTTTTTAGAATTAATTTACTTTTTTTTAACCTTTTAACTGGGTTTCGGCCGGTTTCGACCGAAACCGATACCACCGAGTCGTATCGGTTTCGAACCCGGCCGAAACCGAGTCCGAAACCGAGTTTGCCATCCTTGGGTTGGATAGATCCCTTATTTCTGTGGATTGGGAGAATCATTATCCTCAGGTGCAGGTACTCCCTTTGGCTAGACCGGTGTCAGATTATAAGTCAATACTCTTGAAGACTAGTTGTTTGCTGGATAGGAGGTCCATTTTCAGGTTGGAGAGATACTGGTTCAGGGAGGAGGATTTCGTGGATACGATTAGGGAGGCTTGGTCTGTACAGGTTATCGGCAGTTCTACCATGGTGACACTTGTTTCCAGATTGAGGCACACCGTTGATGTTCTTAAGAGCTGGGGGCGAGCAAAACGCTCCCGGGGAAGACGGCCAAGGGCAGAATTCTACAGCAGATAGAGGGATTGGATAGTTTGGAGGAGGCAGGTCTTATGGACGCAGAGGACATGAGGCTGAGAGACACTTTGAGATGCCAGTTCGATGAGATCCTTTCGAGAGAGGAGATCTATTGGAGGCAGAGATCGAGGGACAGATGGATCAAAGAGAGAGAGAGAAATACAGCCTACTTTCAGCGCATAGCATCTGGAAGGAGAGTCAATACCATTACTTGTATTCGGGTGGGTGAACTTTCCATCACTTCAGATGAACAGATCAGGGGTATGGCGGGGGACTACTATTCCAGGCTATTTTCCGAGGAGGACCATTTCAGACCAATGATTGCAGATGGGTTTCTTCACGACTTTCTTAAGAGGAGACAATGGACATCTCGCAGACCTTCTCTGAGGAGGAGGTCAAGTAGGCATTTTTTTCTCTTGCTAGGGATAGAGCTCCATGGTCAGATGGTTTCCTTTTGGCCTTTTTTCTGCATTGTTGGGATTTTATCAAATCTGATCTTCTGGTAGCAGTTAAGGAATTTCAAGAGGAGAGAGCACACTTGAGGGGAATAAACAAAACCCTCATTGTTCTCATCCCAAGAAGCAAGGGGCACAAGACTTTGGTAATTTAAGGCCTATCAACTTGTTGAATGGAAGTTACAAGATCATCACCAAATTGCTGGCAGGAAGATTAGAAAGGGTTATGGCCAAGATGGTCAACTGTTTCTAAGTACCTTTTATTAGGTGATGCCATATTCAGGATAATTTCTTGGTGGCTCATGAGTGTTTGTTTGCTATGAAGACGCTAAGAAAGAAAGGGGTCGTCGTGAAGCTGGATTTTAAAAGACCTATGATAGGGTCAATTGGTCTTGCCTCCTTGAAGTGCTAGAGCTTATGGGATTTGGGAACACTTGGATCTACTGGATCAGGGCTTGCATTTCTTCTGCTTCATTTGTGGTTCTTATTATTGGAAAGCCGACTTCCTTCTTCTATAGTGGCAGAAGCAGCAGGGAGATCCTATGTCTCCTCTCCTCTTTGTACTAGTAGCTGGTGTCCTTAGCAGGGTATGACAAAGAGCAGAGGTTGTAGATTTGATCATGGGTTTTCAGGTTGAGAGTGGTGAGTTTTCGGTCACCCACTTGCAGTATGTCGATGATACCATACTTTTCTTGGCAGAGGATGAGAGGCAAATGAATGTGACGAGGATTTTACTGGAGCAGTTGGAGGTAACTACTGACTTGAACTTAAATTTCAACAAGAGCTTGGTTGTTGGGGATAACATAGACAACATGCCACTTCACCGAGCTACTTGGATTCTAGGTTGTCAGACAGGAATTTTCCCTATTTCTTATTTGGGGCTTCCCCTCATCCTAGGAGCTCTTTGCTGTGCCAATTGGCTTCTTGTTATTAAGAGATATGAGGCGAGACTGGCGGGTTGGAAGGCGAGGCTTATGTCTTATGGGGGTAGACTAGTCCTTTATAGATCGGTGTTGGACAGTTTACCTATCTACTATCTTTCGGTGTTCTGCATCCCGAAGACAGTGATGAAGAAAATTGAAGCTATTCAAAGAAGGTTCTTTTGGCATGACAGTGGGGGGAGGTGTAGGGGTTGGCATGACATCAGGTGGGGAAAGGTGGCTACTTCTAAGGAACAAGGGGACATTGGCATCAAGAATGTGGGTGACTTCACTCTGGCTCTTCTCAACAAGTGAGTTTGGAGGTTGGGAGCATGGGATCTTCTATTTGGGCACAACTTATCAGGCAAAAATATTTCGACAGGAGAAGTTTGGGACTTGATTATTCCAACTCCAGCCCAAACGTCTCCTATTTGGCACGACATCTTCTCTTGCAGGGACATCATTTTATTCGGGATCCGGGTCCATCTAGGGAAAGGTGACCATTGCCTTTTATGGAAGGATAGATAGTGTGGTGACTTCACGTTAGAGGCCTCTTTTCCTAATCTGTTTGTGATCTCGACGGATCCTCTAGGGACGCTTGACCAGGCATTTGACCCTCACCTTTCTTGGGGGACCTGGGCACCGACTTTCAGGAGAGACCTTATGAGTGCCGAGCTAGAGCAGTTTTAAGACCTTCTTCTCTTCCTCCTCGACTTCGCCCCGCGTCCCCTCAGGGAGGATGCGTGGACTTGACGGTGGGAGAGGGAGGGGATCTTCTCAGTTAGGTCTACTTATATCATCATTTCGGATGGTGGGATGTGGCACGACTCTGCTCCCTTCATTTGGAGACCAAGGAATCCATTGAAGGTGAAGCTTCTAATCTGGAGGATTTCTCATGGGAGGCTTCCCATCAGAGACAAAGCTTATGCGCTTCCTACCGGACATCCAACCGATCTGCTGTTTGTGTCGCCTGGAGGACGAGTCCGTGGACCACCTCTTTGTAGGCTGTCAATACTCGCAAGCAGTGTGGGAGGGAATGACTACGAGAGCGCAGTGTGCCCTCAGCCAGCAATCAGATGTGCAGTCCTTCATCAGGTCCTGGGGCAGGTGTTGGCCCCTCAGAGGTGATTGTGTGGTTTGGTGGCTTATACTACATGCCACTCTATGGTCCCTGTGGTGTGAAAGGAACAACAAGATTTTCAAAAGGGAGGCTAAAGTGGAGGGCTCTCTTATTTCTTTCGTTTATACTAGAGTGAGGGAATGGGTGGAGGTGCTTGGTAATGTGAATGTCCTCAACTCACCTCTTTTTGTTTTGGTGGGAGGGTGAACGGACCGACACCGCCATGGTGTGGCTCTTTGTATAGGATATCTTTTTAGGAGCTTTTTGTTTATACTTGTACACCTTCCTTTTCATTTAATACACATAGTGGTGTGCTATCCACTTTAAAAAAAAGAATCACTCCAAATTAATCGCTGAGATTCATTATATGTAGACAAATCAGAGAGATTTACTACACAGCCAAATAAGAAAAAGCCAAAGAACAAAAACAAGGTCCCTACAAAGTCCTCACAATCTCTTAATATGTATAATAACCACCAGTGACTAATTCACTTTAAAAGCTACAGCACCCTTGTTTCAGAGATATGGATCACTAGTCCAGAATTCAAGAAATTCCACCCTAAAACTCAGTTGTCTCAGACTTCTTTCTATTTCCATATACAACTACCATTGATAGACAAAACATCGAGCCATAGCACAACTAATACCTGGGGCCATCACTAACCAAAGCCGATATGACAAGTTTGGCATAAGACAAGGAGTAATGCTTGCTGCACCCCCGGGCTAATTACACCCCTGGGGTGTGCAGCAAGTTTCTTTTTTCTCTTTGAAAACTTTTTGACGTGGGACCCATCCCCCCAAATTGCCATACACGGCACTCCCCTATCCAAAAGCCCGAACCCCCCCCCCCCCCCAAAAAAAAAAAGAAAAACAAACAGACTGTGTGAACAGTAAGAAGATACTGTTCACACAGTCCATTTGTTTTTTGGGGGATTTTTGGGCCATCCGATGCCAAGATTGGCGTGTATGACAAGTTAGAGGGGGTGGGCCCCACCTCCCAAAATTTTCAAAAAAATATAAAAATAAAATAAATCTTCGTGCACCACCATGGGTGTCTAATTACACCCAGGGGGTGCAGCAAGCATTACCCTAAGACAACCCTCTGCTCTTGCTTGGATAAATCTGCCTGGCCCAAGTTATATTCCAACATATCCCCAGAGTGATAAAATAAAGTCCGCAAATTATTTATATGCATTAGTGTTTCTAGAGAATATTCATAACATACTACAAAGGGCTATCTGAACTTTATCCTTTTCATCCTCCCTCCCTCCCTCTCTGGAGAGAGAAAATCTGACACTTCTAGAGTAAGCTACAGGGATATGGTGAAACCAATATGGATTGTGGATCTGATTCCAGAACTGTTAGTTATAACACCTTAGGCATGGAGAGAAGAACATGCTCTGTGAAAAAACTGAGAAGTAAAGGTCAAAGAAAGAATGTGCCAAAACAAAATAGGCACACAAGATCAAGGAAAGGAACCACAACCAAGAGCCAGTAACAAAGAAAATGGAACAAAGGATGGATATCAAACTATAGAGCCAGTACCTGCGTTGCAAATACAAGCAGCTCCCCAAGTGCAAAGAGTGCTATAAAACCATACAGACTCTTTAGGCAAAAAGCACCAAAACAGAATATTGCCCCTAGAAAAATTGCTCCAGAAAGAAGCTGCAATTTGAGGTAAACTCTAAATAAGGTTAAAGAAGTAATAAAAATAATTTAGCATGCCTCTAATGCCTCACCAACATCATGAATTTCAAAGGCTTATGTTTACCTTAAAAGCATTGGAAATTGTAGACTGCATTAGATCAAGAACAAAACCACCGGCCAATGTTCCAAAGATTCCACAGATTATTGTTATCCCCCCAAATACCAGATCTGCATTTTTCTGAGGAAAGTATGTATACAAGAAAAAGCAAGTTTAGCTCACCACGGGACAATAAGCATACAAAAAGTAAACCAACTTCTGGTCGCAGCCTCGAAAAGTATTTCATGTCTTTTTTAAAAGCAATATTTTTATAGAAGAAATGTGTTGACCTAAGGGATTGATGCTGATGATAATGGAGCCTGAATTTATGAAATTCAATGTGTATGATCATGTGAAATTTTCTAGAAAAATGGTGACCAAAATGCAATGGAGACGTTTATTCATTGAAAAACTACAAACAAATGTCAACAGATACTAAGCAAAAATTGACAGTTGGAGCAGATCCCGGCAAAGTTTTGCTGACGCATCCCAGGCCCCAGCTTTGAGAAGTGTATGGCATGACGACCAGGTCCCAGTTACCCCAGCCTCCCAAATATGGTAACAAGGAGATGGAGATGTATATTTACATAAAGGATATGCTAGTAATGGGGGAAAAGGGAACGCATGAAACAGGATTGTGATTCTTTGCCAGTGCAGGAAATTATGAAATTCAACATAATGTTAGAAAACGTAAAAAAAAAAGAGAAGCAGAGTCTAAATTGAGCATAGGAAAGTACCAAAGCCAATAATATAATTTTTTAAGAAAAAGAATAGACACATTACCAAGCAGACAGAAAGAAGAAACCCAGGTGTTGGATCCCGAAAATTTCTGATATTTCCAGAGACAATAAATTCAATTAAATCCGGTCCATCATGCGATGGCATAAATCGGGGTAAAGTCATGATTGTTCCACGCTTGGACAATCTTAATGGTCCCGGGATTTCCTAGGTGGGGTTATTCCCATAAATCCACTGTGTTTTAATACACGGGAATTCCGTCAAACACTTGGTGGGCGGCATAAAGCCATGTACTCACGTCACAAAAACAACAAAAAGTGGAGGCTTCCTATTTTTACTGAAATTTTCCAATAAGTCGAGGTGTAATCCCCGCACTCCAAAGTCTTGGGACAACAAGATGGCGTCAAGGAGCAGTTAAAAAGACAAAAAACACAAACCAACAAAAACATCTCCTGCAGCCCCCTCACTCTCCCTCTTAAATGGGCCAAAAAGCCAGAGGATGGGCCCTCTGACTGCACAGCAGACCGGGTCTCCCTGCACAACTGGAGGGCGTCTCCCTCCAGTCATGCAGACCGGAGGGGGTCTCCCTCTGGTTGTGCAGACCGGAGGGGGGGGGTCCCTCCAGTCATGCAGACCGGAGGGGGACCCCCTCTAGTGCACTGTAGTGACTGGAGGGGGCACCCCCTCCGGTACCCTTTTCCATGTGCGACCACAAAAAAAAAGAAGAGGAAAAAAAAGAAGAGGAAGAAAGAGAAGAAGGAGAAGAAGAGAAGGGCGGGAGACCCCCTCTAGTCATCACTGTTGGCAGTTTCGGCCGAAACCGATATGTTTCGGCCGAAACGTATCGGTTTCGACCATAACCGATACGAAAAGGCCCTTAATCACTGTAGCAATCCGAAACTAAAGGGAGGTATCGGTTTCGGGCAAAACCGATACTAGTTTCGCCCGAAACCGGTCGATTTCGGCCCGAAACCATTTGGTTTCGGCCGAAACACGTGAACTTATGGCCCTTATGCTTTGCTGCCAACGTACAGACTTTGAAGAATGTATAGACTTGGTGGATATATAGACTTGCTGGAGAAGAGTGTACAGACTTTGAATGTATGCAATGGGATGATGTACAGACTTGCTAGAGCCGAGTGTACAGACTTTGAATGCATGCCATAGGACGATGTACAGACTTGCTAGAGAAGAGTGTACAGACTTTGAATGCATGCAATGGGATGACGTACAGACTTGCTAGAGCCGAGTGTACAGACTTTGAATGCATGCAATGGGATGACGTACAGACTTGCTAGAGCCGAGTGTACAGACTTTGAATGCATGCCATAGGACGATGTACAGACTTGCTAGAGCCGAGTGTAGAGACTTTGAATGCATGCCATAGGACGATGTACAGACTTGCTAGAGAAGAGTGTACAGACTTTGAATGCATGCAATGGGATGATGTACAAACTTGCTAGAGCCGAGTGTACAGACTTTGAATGCATGCCATAGGACGATGTACAGACTTGCTAGAGAAGAGTGTACAGACTTTGAATGCATGCAATGGGACGATGTATAGACTTGCTAGAGCCGAGTGTACAGACTTTGAATGCATGCCATAGGACGATGTACAGACTTGCTAGAGAAGAGTGTACAGACTTTGAATGCATGCCATAGGATGATGTACAGACTTGCTAGAGAAGAGTGTACAGACTTTGAAGTGAAAGATGCACATATGCATGTATGAAAGTATGCACATTGAAGAAGTCACGAGCTGAGCTAACGGATGTATAGACTTGCTAGCATGCACCGACTTACAGAAGACATTATTTCATCATCAATGCACAAGAATACACAAGGGGCACACACAACAACAACAATTCACACTATCATCATCATTCTTATGTGGTGACTCATTGAGTTGCTATTATCAAAACATCAACACACTATCATCAAAGCACAAGGGGCACAACAAATTTGATTTTTGTGAACCTTTTAAGTGGGTTTCGGCCGGTTTCGGTCGAAACTGATACCGATACCGAGTCGTATCGGTATCGGACTCGGCCGAAACCGAGTCCGAAACCGAGTTTGCCATCCTTGCTAGTCATGCAACTGGAGGGAGGGGTGTCTGGTCACCTGGAGCACTGGAGGGATCCCCCCTCCGGTGACACTTGACCAGAGGGGGACCCCCTCCAGTTCCTCCTCTTCATGCGAACAAAGAAAAAAAAAGAATAAGAAGAGAAGGGAGGAGGTTCACCTGTTTAACTTCCACCGGAGGGGGATGTTTCAAGCCACCGGAGGCACCATACCTCCGGACCACTGGGCAACAGGTATGAAGGGAATGGAGCAGCAGCAACATAAGAGAGGACGCCAAGGAGATTTCGTCGCAGGAAAGGAAGAACAGAAGAGGCCTGCCCAGTCTGCAACAAGGATGGCAGTATCGGTTTCGGTTTCGGCCGAAACAGGTTCAAAACAGTCAGGAAAGGCAAAAACATTATTAAGCAGGTCTGGTTTCGGCCGAAATCGGATGATTTCGGTCCGGTTTCGGTCGGTTTCGGACCGAAACCGGACGGTTTCGGTCTGAAACCATTAAAAAATCAATATTTATTGGTATCGGACTTGCTACAGTGACAAGACCCGTTTCGGTTTCGGTATAGGCCGAAACCGATACGTTTCGGCCGAAACGTATCGGTTTCGGCCGATACTGCCATCCATGGTCTGCAAGAGAGGAAGAACTCCAACAGAAGAGGCCCAGTCCGCCATGTACCAGGAGGGTGCGGTGCAGTCACCACCCTCAAGCGGCGCCCCCCCCCCCCCCCCCGTTCTGGTCACCTCCTCTGGGAGTGGTGAGCGTAAGAACAGTCTCACCTCCTAATCTATGAAGAAGCAAATGCAATGCCCTGTACTATGGGTTGAAGGGAAATGAAAATGAAGGGTTCTTCTGCCATAAAGTTGAAATAAAATAACAAAGCCTTGCAGCAAATTCCAATGTTTAAGGTTCTTAAAATTTTGCAGAAAAATTACAAAAATGACCCCCTGCTTCTGACAAAATTGCAGATACATTATTACTGTCAGAAAATTGCAGAAAATGGGAAAAAGCTCTCATGATTAGAAATTGCAGGGAAATCTTGTTGGTCAAAAAATTGCACAAAAATCTTCGAATTGTGAAACAATTGCAAAAACACCTCCGATGACGGAAAAATTGCAGAAACACCTCCGATGGCGAAAATCCCCTTTATGGACACCAAGTCAACTTAAGGGTCCAATCATAATTAAAAGAGTGATCATGACCATGAAACAAATCCGACGGACCGACAGTAATCATCTTGGCGATCCAACGGTCCGATTGTGATGGAATTCAAATTCAAAAATTCAAATGTAGATTGAAGCAAATTCAAAGACTCTGGTTGCAACCGGATGTAATCTCGAATACCCAATTACATAATCAGGACCATATGTAAAGGTCTTGAAAGATCGAATGTAATTCAAATTACATATATTCAAAGAAATAAAGTCTTCAAATTTCTTTGCAAGAGTATGTACCCGCAATAGACGATCATCAAGATCATTTATGTCACAATGTATAGAGGCAAAAAACGCTCTTTGACAGTTAATCAAAGGTGTTCGGACTTATACCGATGTAAATTAACACCGACTCCGATCGGTGGGAAAAAGTCCAACACACGAACCCTAAATCGTCTGATAAATCAAAGCGCGGAATTAACAAATATGCCAAAATATACACATATTTATCCAACGAAATGGATATCCAAAATTCCGCATACAAACATCAGGTAATACTATGCAACTGCCAACCTACCAGTTTGAAATCCATACTCTGTGCCAAAAATTATACAAAGCAGCTAAATACTAAGTGAATCTCTCATGAAATATTCTACACAGTAAACATTTAGTGCATTACCATATGGTAAATGGAGCGTGCTGCCTTTGGACCCCAATATGAATAAGCACCTACAACAAAATTATATGCTATATAACCTGACAAAAACAGACATTGGGCAAACATCAGAGAAAAGCTGTGATAAATGGCAGCATAAGCAAGGTATTCATATAAACAGAGAGAACTTAAAATATCAATCATTTATGATTGCACCAATGAAATCCCTCTGCCTGGAAATATTTGTAAAAAGGGCAGCTGTTACAGAAAAGATTTCTAGACAAGGAATTCAAGGACACTACCACCACAGACTCTTTCATAGGATCAAGGCATAATTCAACAAAAAATAATTTCAATATTTAATAAATATAATTCAACATATTCAATATTAATACATTTAATAATATATTTCTAATATTATGCTATTATTATAGAATTGATTAAACTGTACTCATTTTTCACCTTTTTATCAGATAATTTTTTTTCATTTTGATCCCTGAAAACTAGCTATATTAATAAAAGTCCATGTATCTTGGTGCATTATACATTAGTCCCTGCAAAATCAAGCCGTTTAGTTATTAATACCTACTATTAGCCTCCATTAGAAATGAATAACTTAACCATGTTTAGTTACAGGTTAAGGCTAACTAGAGCTAGAAATTCTCTCCTACACTTCCCCTCTCTCTCCGAGGGACATTCTGATAATTTTTTATATGTTCGGGGATTTTTTTAGTACAAACACTTTCACTGGTCATCTTTTTTATTACCTCGGAAGGGCAAAACTAAGTTCGAGTCTTGGTAGACAGGCATTTTTATAATTTATAGAATTTTCAGGCTACAAATGTTCGCAATGGTCACCTAGTCTATTCTACAGTAAAGGCAAAAATTTTCAAGACATACAGTAATGCCTGGCAATGTTTGATGGAATTTTTCCCACATATTCCAGGAATATTCTCATTATTCCTGATGGCTAATGACTGGACGTACTAAAAGGCAATGGGTATTTAGTTTGTGGGGACTAGTATATAATAAGTCCAGATAGACAGATTTAAAAATACGTATATATAGGAGATTTTCAAGGATCGAAATAAAAAAAACCAACCAGATAATGGTGTATGCCAACCTCAGAGGACAAAAGGCAAATAAAAATATATTAATCATTGTTGATAAGAGATGGTCAAAAAATTACCGAGCACATTTGTGATGTAGACCTTATCATGCAAGAGAATCTTCAGATCTTTCCAGAACCTTACAACTTGATCCAAAATCTTCTGGCAGCCCTTAGGTCTACCACAAGGGAAACCAGCGATGTTAAGTAACATGGACACTATATCAATAATGTATCATCTGTTAGTCCTACAAAGCAGCTACATAATGACCATTGTCACAGAAATAATGAGGAAAAACCCTTGTTAAAATAGAAATAGTATGCTATTTGAAAACAATAGGGGAAACACCTTATCCTAAATACATTTCTTCCCACGCTTGAATTGATCATCTTCCTCACTATTTGCTTTTTCATTTTTTCCCTTTTCATTTTCTTCCATGGGAAAAAATGGAAGCAATTATAGAACTATACAAATTACAAAGGGTAATCAAATTGCATCTTTCAAGAATCAAAAAGAAAAATATCCAATCTGATGTTCCTTCAACGATGAGGTATGTGATCAAAATAAGGTCTATGAATTTACACCTGCCCAGAGACACCAAAATTTATGAGGCCCGAGATGCAAGTCATGATGTGCATCTGGCTAGATTTTGGTAAAGAAAAGACAAATGTATGTATAGATGTGCAAAATAAATTAAAATGCACACTGATACACAATAAGTCAAAAAAAAATCTTGGAATTAGGTTGATGGCTGGTACTTTACAAATACAGGAAGAAGCTAAAAGCGACATTAGTTGGAGGTAAAACTTTGATTTGATAGAAAATGTTAGTTCCAGATGAAGACAAACAAATAAACCACACACACATACTATTGTCGTAGTGCAAAAGGTAGATAGATTTTGCTGACCTTTTTGTATCTATGAATGTGCATACATTAATAAATGCATGTAGAAATATAACATCTCTGCATATACTTGCACTTCAATATTTGTGACCTAGGAAGCATGCAATAAATATTATCACCAGTTTCCAGATACCCAGGGATGGCAGTAGTCCGAAACCGAAAGCATTTCGGTTTCGGTCAGAAATCAATTAAATTATTATTATTTTCTTAAAAGGCTACATTTGGTTTCGACCGAAACCGGGCCTTGGGTGTCGTTTTGTTTCGGTCCGAAACCGAAACGTTTCGGCCGAAACTGCCATCTATGCAGATACCAGAGCAAATAAGCCAGAATCAGGTAGCATCAAGGCATTTGTGAATATATGCTATTGGAAGTACAAAATCCACATGCTACAGTTGTGAAACTTTATTAACATACAAAACATGTATACTACTCAAGGAATTACAAATTGAAAGCAAAAATGTTCTATATGCATTTGCTAGTAGTTGGGGAGCATGATCCAAAGAGGGGAAAATGCTGGGCCAAATCAGTCTGTTCAGGGAACTGGGATTGGGAATGGATCAACTGAATTTGAGTGCGTGTGTGTGTGTGAGAGAGAGAGAGAGTTAGCTTTAAACATACACTAATGACTGCTTAGCAGCTCTATCACTCAATTCTCCATTCCTGTGTGATGTCTCATCTTCCAGAACCTGTTCTCCTGAAACCAAAATTTGATTGATGAGTGATGACTACAAAAAGGTAGTTACCATGGAAGGAAAGCTGAAGATAGATAACTAGTATTCTTCAGTTTAGTAATGAATTCCTAAGATTCTTGTCAAAAAATATTACCAATTACATTCCATACCACATAGGATTCTCGGTCAGTAATCCAACTATAAACCTCTGAGCCCAGCTCCTAGAAACATGGAATTTGTTTAAAAGCTGAAAAGATTTTTTTTCCGTGTTTCAGAATACGGTTAACTAACAAATTAACTAATCAAGTACAGGGTTCATAACTACTCCTCTTACTATAGGACGCTTACCTAGCCAACACTTAGAACCGGCTCTACCCAAACTTTTTTGGTTCACCCCAACATTAAATTTAATTTTGGGTTGTCATTGTATAATAATGGTGTCTCTGAATGGTTACTGCTATTTTAGGTCATATGTGAGGGTTGATCTAGCAGAAAATTTCGCATCATGTACAGATTGCCATTTTTGTGTACAGATCACTGTTTTTTTTTTGAGTGGATAGTGCCACAAATGTATTAATAGAAAAGAAAAGGGAGTACAAGTATAATGCTTTCAGCTCCCATAACCCCTATAAAAAAAGTCTACACACTAAGGAGGTGTGTCCCATTTAACCTCCCAACAAAAGGAAAAGCGAGGAGTTATGTGCCTCCACTGTACAAAGGTGTTTTGCCCAAAAACCCACCATGTCACATACAAAAAAAACTATCCTATCCTCAGGTCTTGCTTCCCTTTTGAAGATCCTATTGTTTCTCTCGTTCCACAAGACCTACAGAGTAGCATGAAGCATAAGCCATCAGATGGTCATCCCCCTTTAGGTTCCACCTCCTGTGCCAATTGAGAAATAGATGATGCACACCCTCAAAATGGCCGAGAGGTTGATGAAATCTTTGCCCAGTCCTCGTCCATATCTCCTTCGCAAAGGGGCAGCTAGTGAATAGGTGATTCAAATCCTCCTCTTCTTCCCCGCACAAATAACATAAGACAGCTATATCTTTAAGGAAATGTGCAATCCTATCACAAGTGGGTAATCGACCATGGAAGATTCACCATGCCAGCAGCTTCACCTTCAGTGGGCTCTTGGGAGCCCAAATCTGAGGTGCTAGACAGTGGCGCACTCTCCCATCTGGAATGAGAGTGTAAGCAGATCTGACCGATCCTTCTCCCATCTCCATATCCATCTCTCGGCCTGGTTGAAGGCTGGTCTAAAATCTAAGAGAAAAATGAAGCGATTTTCCATGTGGTCCATCTCCTCTAGAGTAAGATTCCTCCTGAAAGTGGGCGACCAGATGCCTCCTTCTAGTTCTAGCTACTCATCAAAAGAGTGAGCTACAGTATCCTCAGGTTCAGCCAAAATAGCAAACAACTTCGGAAAGGCCTCCTCTAAAGTGAAGTCTCCACACCACCTGTCCTGTCAAAATAGACATCTCTGTCCATTACCCTGACTGTCCGAACACTAGATCCGATGAAGTTTGCACATTGGAGGATGCCTCTCCAAATCGGGGAGACATTATACATATGAGCTGAAGATAGGTCCAACTCCTTGGTCGTCCTATAGTACCTCTGTTTGATCAGGTGTGCCCACAACCCGCCGTCCTCTACCTCGAGCCTCCACAGCCATTTATATAGTAAGGTTAGATTGAAGTCTCTAATGCCCTTGATGTTCACTCCTCCAACTTCCTTGCTCTTGCATACTCCGCCCCATGAGATGTTATGTCAGCCCTTCTCACTATTCCCACTGTCACGCCATAAGAATCTTAGCCCAAATGGACTACAACTTTTTGGCCACCGTTTTTGGGATCCTAAAAATAGAAAGGTAATAGATAGACAGACCATGGTATACAGTACCGCCTAGTATGTACCGATACTGAGCAGTACATCTCAATATCTGACCCAACCGGTCCAGTTCCGCCCATTTGGTGTCAGTACCGGCTAGTACCAGTTAAGAAAAAACAAAAGGGAACAAACCTGGGCAGAACTGGCCGAACCTACCGGTTCCGCCCGATTCACCCCATGCCCCCATCGGGACCACACGATACAAGGGCTCCCAGAGACTCACGAGACTGCATTTGCAGTCTCGTGAGTTTTGAGAGCTTCACCCCTCCCCCATTTAGCAACCAACAGGAGTCCCCTCCGGTGCCACCACCGATGGGATGTCGTCCGTCCGCCGGCCACCACCGTAGCGTTTGCGAGAGGAGATCAAGCTGCGACCGACGACTGCAACCGCAGGCGGTTCTTGCACGTGCAGGGGCCCTCCGCTGCCGATCCAGCCGGCGATCGCCGCCAACCGCTGACCGAACAAGTCGCCAACGAGCTGATCCAACCGACGACCAGCAGATCCGTCGATTTTCTTGCCGAAAAATCTCATTTTCAAACAAAAATGTAATTTTTTAATCTAAAATATCTATGTTAAATAAAATTATAGATTGACATCTTACATGGTTTAATTGGGCCATTAGGGTTAATGAGTGCTAGATTGCACTCTCATTTAATGTAAAATATGAAAATCCCTAATGTGAACCTTAATTAGGGTTCTAAAATTGTGACTTTTCTAAAATTAATCTAATTTATATGCAATTAAACATCAATTGCATCTTATGTTATCAGATTGAGGTTAATGAGTGCTGGATTGCACTCTCATTTAATGTAAAATACAAAAATCCCCAATTTAAACCTTAATTAGGGTTCTAAAATTAGGGATTTTCTAAAAATAATCTAATTGAAAATCAATTGCATCTTATGTGGTCTGATTGAGACTAATGAGTGCTAGATTGCACACTAATTTAATGTAAAATACAAAAATCCCCAATTTAAACTTTAATTTGGGTTCCAAAATTCAGGTTTTTCTAAAATCAATCTAATTTAGATGCAATATGTGATTTGGTTGAGGTTAATCATTATTGGATTGCACTCTAATTTAATGTAATTTCAAGTAATCCTTAAACCCTAATTAGAGTTCTTAAATTGAGGTTTTTCTTAAATTAACTTGATTTAGATGCAATGTAGACCCTTTTTGTAAAAGTTGACACTTATGGGATTATTGATTATTTTAGAGACTCACATTATTTTTCCCAAAACATTTACAATGAGATTACATTAACCACAACACAAGAACATGTGTGCGGACTCAAGGAGGGACAATTTTATAACATACTCTCACTATGAGCCCAAGCCCAAGAACAACACAAGTACAAACACAACCCGAAGGATGGGACTTCGGGAGCTCAAGCGCAAACACCCTCCTTCTCTCCTGTGCTCTTCCTCTGCTCTCTGTGTGTGTTCCCGAAATGGGGCCCCACTGGGGTATTTATAGAGCCCCGAAGCAGTTGCCTGCGGTTGCACCCTCCATCCGGACAAAAAGGGCCAACTCAGGCCTTTATCCGGACCAAACTCCATAGATAAGGGGTCTATCCGGAGCAAATCACCCTACTCAGGGCTTTAACTGGATCAAAAGCCCATTTGAGGACTTCATCCGGACCAAAGTCCTATTTTGAGGAATACAGGGGGTTTAAAATACCCAAGAAAGGGGTTTTAATTGGGCCAAATCGGCCAAATGGGGGAGTATGGGGGTTGGATCTGGTCCAAACCCCCATGGAGGGGGTTGGATCCGGACCAAACTCCCCCATGGGGGGTTGATCCGGTCCAAAAACCCCCCATGGGGGTTGGATCCGGCCCAAACCCCCATAGAGGGGGTTATATGCGGTCCAAACCTCCCATGTGAGGGTTGGGTCCAGTCCAAAACCCCCCATGGGGGTTTGGATCTGGTCCAAACCCCATAAGGAGGGAGTTAAAGGGGGCGACCTCTATAAATATACATTTACTTAATATTATTATTTTTTGTGTCATTTTTCTCTCTCACCCTTTTTTTCATCAATTTTTTGGCTTCAACAACAGTCAATCATTTTGTAGGCGAGAAGATGAATCAGATGATGATAAAAGATGCATAGGACCAGTACAATTTGGAGGAGGTGGTCCAACTTTTTGGGCAATACAAGTTACTCGATAAGAACAAGATGATCACGATTATGATATTTATGGAGGTGTTCAATATTGGGACAGTAGTGGTAGGGGTTGGGGGAAGCAAGACAATAGAGGGAGCTCACACTCTCAATGGGACACTTGGCCTCAAGATTATAACACAAAAGCACAAGACACTTGGGAACAAATTGTACAAATACAAGACCAATCTCATTATGCAGGTTATTCTTATACTTGCATATCTCTTCTTAAGTTCTTTCACTTTTAATACAATTAATGGTACTAACTTTCAAAAAAAATTTATGCAGGCTATTCTTCTCATTGGGATCCTTGGGGTCAATAGAGTCAACCCACTAGAGATGAAGTTGGAGAATCCAGTACTTTCTTAGGCCAATGGAATGAAATGGCTGATGCGCAATTTAGTTATGGATATGCACCACCAAGGGACCAAGATAAAGATCCACATTGATATGACCATTATTGAGTATGTATGACTCAATTTCTCAATTACATGTATAAAGTTTAAAATTTCATTGTATTAATGGTGAAGAAATAAAGTATTTTATGATTCTAAACTTTCAAATATATGCGGTACATTGTTGGATGTATTCAATTATGTATGATTTTGAATTCTATCAACTTTTCCTATTTTTTTTTGATTTTTTAAAATTTTTAAACCCACATATTTAAATATATATATATATATACACACATTAATATAGGAGGTAAACCACTTGTTGGTACCGTACCGATACTAGGCGATACATATAGGTACCGGTATCGATACCGCCCCTAACTGGTGTAGACAGGCTAAAATTGACATCATTTTGAGTATATCTCCTATCGCATTGCGATGTCCCGATTTGACCCTCAAATCGACTTATTTGAGTGGTTTTTCCCGTTTTTCTTGAATATTCAATTTTCCTCAACTTCCTCCTATTTTTCTAGATTTTTCTTGGGCTTTTCTCCAACTTTTCAGAACTTTTCTGAATTAGCGACAGCCCCTTGATCGCCCATTCCTTTGTGAAAGAATAAGCGCCTTTTCGAATTGTCGCCAATTCTTCTGAGTCGACGCATCAAACTGGGGGTGTCGACCTTGTCAAAATCGCGTCCGGGATATCGGACGCATTCTTATTTTCCCCTATTTTTGGCTTGAAAATAAATCATGAATGGACGTCCGTCTGGATGGACGCTTTTTATTGAACGCGTCGGGCACCTTGAACGCGTCTTATACTATCTATTTTAATTATAGATTTAACGCCTTTTCAAAGGGCGTTATTTTTATTAAACGCGTCCGACTATTCAGACACGTTCTTTAAACTACGGCAGGCCCTTCGTCGTCTATTCCTTTCCTTCGCTTCATGAACAATTAACGCCCTTCTATACAGCCGCCTATTATTAAATGGGCGACCATCATATTGACGTTAATTCCCATTTTATCTTTCTAAAATTCACAAAATTCATGAACGTCAGCTGGACACGATTTTCTTTTCCAAATTTTTGGTAATTTTCTAATTTCCAGAATGTTACAGCCAGGATGCAGAAGAACAAGGGAGGAAAAAGAGGAGAAAGCACCGAAAGAACCAAAATAGGGTTGCGCTGGTTTTTTTGGAAAGCTACTCACCTTTCCTCCAACCGCAGCCCACTTATATAAGTTAGGTTTTAGGGCAACAGCCAACTTACAAACCATGATAGAAATGCCCCTGGCTAGTAACAACCCAGGGCGCACACCTCATGGACCAAGAATAACAAACCAAATAACCAACCAGAAAGATGACTAAACTGACTAAACTACCCCTTACCTTCTTTACACTCCCCCTCAAGCTGAGCATATACATCTAACATGTTCAGCTTGCTTAGCATTTTTCTGAAATCATCTCTTGACAAACTCTTAGTAAGAACATCAGCAACTTGATCAGCAGACCGGACATAAGGGAGGCACAACTCCCCTGAGTCCAACTTCTCCCGGATGAAGTGCCTATCCAACTCTATGTGTTTTGTACGATCATGTTGAACAGGATTGTTAGCAATGCTAATTGCTGCCTTGTTGTCGCAGTAGAGCTTCAAGGGAAGCACTGCCTTGACTCCAATGTCTGCTAGAAGAATCTTCACCCACAACAACTCTGTTACAGCTTGTGCCATGGCTCTATATTCAGCCTCTGCACTTGACCTCGCACAAACAGATTGTTTTTTGCTCCTCCAGGTAACAAGGTTTCCACCCAAGTAAATACAATACCCAGATGTTGACCTCCGATCATCTGGTGATCCAGCCCAGTCAGCATCAGTAAACCCTTCCAAACATAGCTGACCTTTCTTGCTAAATAGCAGACCTTTTCCTGGACAGGCTTTGATATATCTCAAGATCCGGTCAACAGCTTGCATGTGCTTAGTTCTGGGAGCATGCATGAATTGGCTGACCACATTGGTTGCATATGTAATATCCGGCCTAGTCAAGGACAGGTATATAAGTTTTCCAACCATTTTTTGATACCTGCCTTTTTCAGCCTCTGAGAGCACTTCTCCATCAAGAATACTCAGCTTGTGGTTCATTTCAATTGGAGTATCAGCGGCTTTACTTCCCATTTTCCCAGTCTCTTTCAGCAAATCAAGGGCATACTTCCTTTGTGATATAAGAATGCTGCCGTGAGATCTTGTCACTTCAATCCCAAGAAAATATTTCAAGGGACCAAGATCTTTAATCTCAAATTCCTTTGCTAGATTATCTTTCAGCTGTTGGATGGCAACAGGATCATTACCCGTAACCACCATATCGTCCACATATACAAGAAGGATAACAACATGTTCACCCTTCCACTTCACAAAGAGAGTATGGTCACCATTTCCTTGTTTAAAGCCCATCTTTAGCATAGCTGTCCTTGGCCTTTCAAACCATGCTCTAGGGGACTGTTTTAGGCCATACAGTGCCCTTTTAAGCCTACAAACTTTCCCATCTGTAGTCAAACCTGGGGGTGGCTGCATGTACACCTCTTCTGTTAATTCCCCATTAAGGAACGCATTCTTTACATCTAACTGGTGCAACTCCCAGTCATGGTGGACAGCAAGTGACATCAGAACCCGAACAGAGGATAACTTGGCAACCGGAGCAAAAGTTTCCTGGTAATCGATGCCATAGGTCTGTGTAAACCCTTTGGCAACTAACCTTGCCTTGTACCTTTCCACGGTTCCATCAGACTTGAACTTTATGGTATATACCCATTTAGAGCCCACTGGCTTCTTCCCTGAAGGTAGATCAACCAAATCCCATGTACCATTCTTCCTTAAGGCCTCCAATTCTTCTTCCATTGCCTTAACCCACCTTGGACTCTTCACAGCGTCTGAAAAGGATGAAGGCACAGTGGTGCTGGAAATAGATGAAAGGTAGGTCTGGTACGATGACGAGATTTTAGAATAGCACAAGTATTTGGAAATTGGGTGCTTGGTGCACTCTCTCACACCTTTCCTACAAGCAATAGGCTGATCAAGGTCAATGAGAGAAACCTGATTTTCTGTTTCAGGAACAACATGAGATGAGGACCCAGCATCCTCATGAGAGTGGTCCTCAGCAAGGGTCTTTTCTTGGGGCTGTTCAATCTCCTCTTTTTGTCTTCTAGAGTAGACCTTTCCAAATCTGCTCTTCTCCTTAGAGTTGGTTTCTTCAGCAGTCTTGGCATTGGTATCTTGAACATCTAGAACCGAAGAGGGCAGGGAACCCAAGGTGTCAGCAGAAATATGACAAGGAATCAGGTAGGGATCCACTGTAATCTCCCCCGACTCAAAAAAGGTAACATCTCTTTGATAGTAGATCTTCCCTGTCTTGGGGTCAACACACTTATACCCTTTCTGAGTGGGGGAATAACCAAGAAAAACTCCCCTAACAGTTTTGGGGTCAAGTTTAGAATGACCTGGACCCAAGACATGGATAAAACACAAGCACCCAAATACCCGCGGAGTCAAAGGAAAAATTGGGTGATCTGGGCGTAAGATAGTCACAGGAATACGAAACCCTAGGACTCTGGATGGCATCCTATTAATGACATATGCTGCTGTGAGGACAGCATCTGCCCAGTACTGTTTGGGAATCTTGTGCTGAAACAGGAATGCCCGAGCAGTCTCCATTAGGTGCCGATTCTTTCTCTCCGCCACTCCATTTTGTTGTGGAGCATACGGGCAAGAGGATTCATGAACCATCCCTTCATCTTGCATGAACACATTCAGATTTTTCGTGAAGTATTCTTTTGCATTATCAGATCTGAACGTCTTAATTTTTTTCTCAAATTGTGTCAACACCATATTGGAAAAAATCTGAACTGCTCTAGGCACTTCCTCTCTCGACGTCAAGAGATACACCCAAGTGCACAAGGAAAAATCATCAATGAATGTGACGAAGTAGCGATAGCCATTCACAGAACGCACGGGTGAGGGACCCCAAACATCAGAATGGATCAAATCAAAAGGAGCACTGCTCTTTTTTATTGAAGTGGAAAATTGGGATCTACAATGTTTTGCCAACTGGCATATAGGACACTGAAATGACTCTGGTTTAATGGACTTAAACAATGTGGGAAATAAGAGTTTCAAAGACTTGAAAGAAAAATGTCCTAGACGACAATGCCATAACTTGAGCTGCTGAATTTGAGCAGAACTATGGATGGTTCTCTTGGACTGAAGAGCAGTCTTCCCTTTGATGTTCAGCTTGTAAAGGCCCCTCTCCTCAAGACCACTCCCAATCGTTTGCTTGGTCTTCAAATCCTGAAACACACAATGGGTTGGAAAGAAGGATATGGAACAATTAAGGGATTTGGTGAGGTTGCTAGCAGATAGGAGATTTATCGGAAGGGAAGGAACATGTAAGGTAGATGACAAGGAAAGATGATCATCTAGTCTAATGGTACCTTTACCCGCAATTGTGGCTTGAGTACCATCAGCTACCATCACCTTTTCTTGGCCAGAAGAAAGAGAATAGGTAGAGAAGAGACTAGGGTTACCGGTCATGTGATCAGTAGCTCCAGAATCAATGATCCATGAAGTATCGGTTGGTTGAGATGTAGCACTAAGTGCAGCTCCCTCAACACTGAACTTACCCAGAGCAGAGGTGTCCAGCTGAGAAAGAATCCTTTGAAGGGTAGCAATATCAGTTGAGGAGAGTCCCTTTGTGTTAGGTACTTGAGCATTGGGTGATCCAGCATCCTGGGAAGAAGCCAGGGAAGTGGCAGCATTTCCCTTGGCCTGTTTGCTGCCCTTCTTACCACGGAACTTGAGAGGCTTCTTATCAGGATAGAGCTCCCAGCAGTCATCCACAAGGTGGTTAGGTCTGCCGCAGTGACTACACTTCCTGCTGGCTTTCCCATCATCATCTTGACTATTACCACTACCCTTCTTAGGCTTAGAAGCATTGCTGGTCAGAGCAGAATGGTCATGAAGAACATGGCCACTTGGTGTTTGAATGTCCACCAGCATAGCCTCCCTTCGATTCTCTTCAACCAGCACCCTTTGATATACCTCATCTAGAGATAGAGCACTAGTTTCATTGAGAATCTGTCCCCGGAGTGGTTCCCACTCTGGGTTTAAACCACCAAGGAACTTCAGAACTCTCCCCTTCTGAACAAACTTCAAGTGCCTTTTGTGATCAGCCGGGGTATCCCACTTATCAGCATCATAGTAGTCGAGTTCATCCCACAGTGTTTGTAGGGTAGTGAAATAATCTGTAACAGAAAGAGTACCTTGTTTTGATCCATACAAGGCAGTCTCCAGTTGATAGACCCTAACAGCATTCTTTTTTTCTCCATACATCTTTTCTAAGAATACCCACATGTCTCTAGCTGTCTCCTTTCGCATAATCAGTTTCCTCTGAGCATCTTCAACAGAGTTGACTAACCAAGTCATCACAACACTATTCTGTTCAGCCCAGCCTTCAAACTCAGCACTATCCTCATCTGGTTTCTCAATTTTACCATTGATATAACCAGTCTTCCGCTTCGCTCCAAGGTACATCTTGGCTGCCGCTGACCATTCAACATAATTGGTTTTGTTCAACTTGATTGGAGTAATCTGCAGGGCATGGTGTTCATGACCCGACATAGGGCCAGACACCCTTTTTCCTACAGAAACTTCCTCAGCCTCTGTGGATGTGGACTTGGAGACCGATGGGGAGTGCTGTTTGGCCATGAGAATCCCCCCTTCTTCTTGATGCAGAATAAAACCTGAAAAACCCTAGGAGACAGGCAACGGCTGTCTCCACAAGGGCAGGGTTCTGCAGCACAACAGGAGAAGGAAAAAACAGGAGGAGAAGGGTGCAGTCCCTGCCAGACAGAGAGGAAGGGCCGCAGACCTTTCCCAGGCCAGAGAGGGTTGTCCGATGAGGATACCTCCAGAAGAAGACCACCGCCGGCTTGTGCTAGGGAGAAACCCTAGGGCGGATCACCAAGGACCACAGTGGTGCTGTCTCTGCCCCTGTTTCAGACCTCCTTTGGCTCTGATACCATGTTACAGCCAGGATGCAGAAGAACAAGGGAGGAAAAAGAGGAGAAAGCACCGAAAGAACCAAAATAGGGTTGCGCTGGTTTTTTTGGAAAGCTACTCACCTTTCCTCCAGCCGCAGCCCACTTATATAAGTTAGGTTTTAGGGCAACAGCCACCTTACAAACCATGACAGAAATGCCCCTGGCTAGTAACAACCCAGGGCGCACACCTCATGGACCAAGAATAACAAACCAAATAACCAACCAGACAGATGACTAAACTGACTAAACTACCCCTTGCATTCTTTACACAGAATATTCAAGAAAGGGCGTCCATTCAAGCTATCGCCTATTCTTTAACGCGTCCAGGACACCAGACGCGTTCATCCTTGAGCATTTAACTCCGTCCAAAATTCGTATTAATTCCTAATTAGCGACCGGCCCTTGGACGCCAATTCTTTTCTAATTTTAGAAATCTCTAATCCTTCCTAAAATGGCTCAGAATTAGCGGCTCTTCGAACTGTCGCTATTTTAATTGGCGCCCACTGTAGTGGTCGCCCATTCCGGCAGAGTTCCGAATCCGGCCAGAACCTCCTTCCTTCTCCGTTTTGAGCCCCTTTTCCAATTGAGAAAGGATCCTAAGACTTTCTAAGGTTGAGGGGACACATAGCCAATGAATATCTCCTTCCAAATCCTAATAAAATTAGTTTTCCTATTTTCTATGAAATTAAACCTCCGAATTTCACCCGTATAAATAGGACCCCTCTCTATCTCATGAACAAGGCATCAATAATCAACGAAGGGGATGTGCTGCCGGACCAAAGGCTCAAGGGGGAGGCTCCATGCGCACAAAGCTTCATCCTTTGGAGATCTCCTTCATCATCCTTTGAAGCCCTCTTCCAATTGGAGAATAAACCCAATAAGCCAATCTTCTTCTATATCTCTTTTCTTATACATTTAATTTAGTTCATACGTCATATTCTTTCCCCTCTCTATTTATTTTTATCATCTCAACCAAGTTGAGATCCTCCAAATTGTGCAACACTTGAACACCTCCCTTTTCTTCATATCATCATATTTTTATCCACCCTTTGCATAGGGGTTTAAAAGCCAAACACCAACAAGATGTGTTATTTTCCATGATTTCATTGCTTATTCATATGTGGGATTTGATACTACACACTTGATTTCTAATCAATCTTTTCTTGTTGGTTTCTTATTTTTGGAAGGGTAATCAACACGAGAAACTCTCTTCATCGGCCCGCCGATTGGAAGAGAAGGTGCACACTCACAATCTCCCCGCTTCTTTTGAAAGGTATTTATTCGCGATCCCTCCTTGTTTTTATTATTATATTCTTTTGAGGTATCCCCTCTGGCGATCACACTCCATTAACATCCACGCATGCTCTTTTGCTCCCTATTTCTTCCTCTTTCCCCTTTCTTTTCCCATATTATTAATTCTTTATTTCCTTTAGTGGATTTTCCTTAGATCTACAACTGGTACCAGAACTGGTACCGGTATTGCAGACAGAATATCAAGCACACATTTGCATAATATCATTCACCCTCCATAAGAGAGTAGTCTTGCTGATGCGGGACGTAGGGCGATGACAGGCGAACAGGGGGGTGGCCGATGAGGGACTGAAGTTCCTACCCCTTTCGGATGGCCGTCGGTGGTGGTCCTCACGACATCTCCCTCACAGAGCACAAGAAAATGTTGTGATTCAGATGCCAATTCTTCATTAAATTAAAAAAGAGGTTTACATCGAGCTTATATAGACTCTCCCGAAATGATAACCATATCCCAACCCTAATAGACACCCTAGGATCAAAATACCCTTACACCTAAGAAATTATACAATTATCGCATCTGAAAATCCCCCAAAATAAAAATCACATTAGTTGCCATTGGACTCTGTTTCATGCAAAAAATTAACGAAAAAGATTTATGTTCATTTATTGAGCAAAGATGCACATTTGTTTATCAGACGATTTCTGCCTATTTATTTCAACGCTTTATGTTTATCAGACGATTTAGAGTTCGTGTGCTAGACCTTTCCCCACAAACCGTAGTTGGTATTTATTTACATCGACGTAAAGTCCGAACACCTTTGATTAACTGTCAAATAACACCTTTTTCCTCTATCTGTTGTGATATTAACGATCTTGATGATTGCCCATTACAGATACATACCCTTGCAAGAAAGATTTGAAGCCTTGTCATTCTTCGGACAGATGTAATTTGAATTGCATTCGGTCTTTCAAGATCTTTACATTTGGTTCCGATTATGTAATCGGATTTTTAAGTTTACATCCGATAGCAATCTGACTATTGGATATGCTTCAGTTTGCAACTGGACCTTTGAATTTGCTTTTATCCACAATCAGACAATTGAATTTGAATCCCATTATGACCAGACCATTGAATTTGCTTTTGTCCCTAATTGGACTGTTGGATTTGTACTTCATCACGATCGGACCGTTGGATCACCAAAATAATCACTATCAGTCCGTCGGATCTGCTTTCGGTCATGATCTGACCATCAGATTTGTTCTCGATCGAGACGTGAACGTTGAATTTGCTTTGCAACAAGATTTGACCGTTGGATTAGTTCATGGTCTCGATCCAACTGTTGATTTTGAATATGGCCAATATTCAACCATTAGATTTGCTCCAGATCGACATCTGACTGTTGATTTCAAATCTCATCACGATTAGTCTGTTGGATCGCCAACATGATCATTATCGGACTGTCGGAGTTACTTCTTAGTCCTGATCACTTTTTTGATCGTGATCAGACCCTTAAGTTGACTTGATGTCCATTAAAGACATTTTCGCACAAGGTAGGGTTATATTTGTAATTTTTTTCTCCATCAAGATATTTTTGTAATTTTTTCAAATATCAGGGGATGCTTACATTTCCAAAAGAATTATGGGCATTTCTACCCTTCCTGACCCTTTTTAGGTACTTCTGCAATTTTGGACCCTTTCTGAGTAGTTTTTTTATTTCTTGACAACTTGGAGCACTCTTGTTATTTCTTGACTTTCTAAGACTTTCTGTCATTTCTTGACTTTCCCAGACATTTCTATCATTTCTTGACTTTCAAGTGCATTTCTGTCATTTCTTAATAATTTGGGGTATATTTATAATTTTTTAACTTTTCTGATAACAGGGCACATGCACAAGTCTTCATTCTTGAATCTCCTTGGCCACCACTTGATGCTTGGTCCATGCTCTTGAATTCACTTCCTAAAATGTCCCTTAAGACTTTATGGATAATTCACATAGGGCCATATATGCAATATATGCCCTTTCAAGTATTTTGTTTTATACATGTGTAGTCCCGAGCACAAGAACAAGACCACTTCCACTCTCGGGTGATCCTTCCTTGGGCGCTCGATGCCTCTTTCCTTCATACTTGATCTTTAGTGGATGCCTCCCATGCGTTTCTCTGCAATTTCTCACAAGCGGAGATATTCTCATAATTTCTAGATCTTTCGGGATCTTTTCTGTAATTTCCCACTGTTGAACCCCACAATTTTTATCACACTTTTCTAAATATTTTCAGAACAAGGAAATTACCCAAGTTAAATTCACTAAACGCCGACATAAAATGGTATAAAACCGTGGCTGTAACACGTGGGTCAATTTTAAACACCCTCGACATCCCGTCGAATAAGGTTATTTACATAAAATTTGTGTTTTAGCAGACAATAATTTTGTCGAACACCTAGTGGGTGGTGTTAAAACCATGTACCCCGTAGCAAAAACAATCAAACAATAGCGGTCCCCGACATCCGAGGGGTGTTTCCAAGGTGCCACGGAGTTGTCACTACACTCCGAGACCCAAGGACAGCAGGACAACATCAGAGAAAGTCAAGAAAATCAACAAAAGTCACCGCGTGCCGCCATTTTGCAGAGATGAACAGGGAAACCATAAAAAAATCTGGGAACATGACAGTCAAAGGGGTTTTATACTCTTTTGGACTTGAAGACCAGGGGGGACAACCCCCTCTCCCCTTTTCCTCTCTTGGGCGGCCAAAAGGAACCCAGGGGACGCCCCTTCAGGTTCTGCAGACCCGGAGGTGGCATCCTCGGGTTCTGCAGGCCCGGAGGTGGCTCCCCCGGGTCATACCATGGAAGGCAGTTTCGGCCGAAACGACACCAGAACAAGGGTTTCGGCCGAAACCAAATGACATCTTTAAAAAAAAATAGTATTAAATTGGTTTCGGACCTGGCCGAAACCGAAACCGATACCGGCGCAGCCATCCTTGGGTCATACAGACCTGGGGGGACCACCCCAGGCTATGTAGTCAAGGGAGGGACCCCACTGGGTCTCCCTTGCCCTCCTCTCTGCTATCCGGTGAGAGAAAAGAAAAAAAATGAGGGTGGCACCCTAGTTCTGCAAACCCGGTGGAGCCCCCCCCTCCTCTTGCTGCGCTCTCTCTCCCTAAAACAAAAAAAAAACAAGGGGGGGAAGACAAAAAGGCAAAAACATATCAAGAGGAAGTCTCCCCACCACGGCAATCAATGCTTCCCATGTTTCCTTCTCCACCTCCTAATCTCCTATAAATAGAAGGTCTTGGACAAGAAGAGAAAGAATAGAACTTCGGAGACCTCACACTCAAGCTTGGAGCAACTTGAAGCGTAGGGAGTTGGGGGCAGCCTGTTCTCTTGAAGTTTTTTTTTTGAAGTTACAAACTCATCAACCTTGTAAAATCCTCAATAAAAAGGATATATTGCATAAATACCCTTATTTGAGGAAATTGAGTTGTATGTTTTTGGATTCATGGAAATCATGGAAAAACCATGTTGATCCCAAGATTATCAAAGTTCGGAGAAATTGATGTCAAAGCATGGGAAAAACCCTAACATTTGTAAAAATTACAGTTTTACTCTCATATTTTGCAAAATTGTAAAGATGCCCTCAAGAAATTATGCAAGATTTGCAGGGTTTAGAAATTCTATGGGAAATATTCAAGTCTCTTCAAATGTGTCCATAGTGGGTGAAAACCATTCTCAAGTCTACAAAATTCAAAAATTACAATTTTATCGTAGAAGTTTATGAAATTGCATAAATGCCCCCGAAAAGTTATACAAAGCTTTGGGAATTGCATGAAGGGCTTATTTCCTTCGACATAAACTCCCAGTTGTGAGAAAACACAAATCAACCCTAATTTAGGAAAAAATGAAAATAAAGCCTAATTTAGAGGGAGATTATGAATATACCCCTACTCAAGGGCATGGGGGTCTTCCCTCGGCTGAAATCCCCAATGTCGACAACAGAGATCGTACGGGTAAAAAAAGATCTGTGGTTGATAAATCAAAGGTGTTCAAACTTGTTCCGATGTAAATTAACACCGACTATGGCCGGTGGGGAAGAGTCTAGTACACGAATAGTAAATAGTATGTGAAACATAAAACGCAGAAATAATCATGCACATGCTAATCAAACAGCAGACAAATGTGCATCTTTGTTCAATAAATGAACACATGAACTTTCCCGGTATTTTTACGCATGTAAACACCCACCACACTGGGAGTATTTCTGTAACTTCCCGATAGATCAAGACATTTGTACAATTTCTAATCTTTCTGGTGTTTTCTGCAATTTTCCACCAGCAAGGGCTTTTTTGTAATTTTCTGAGAAATCAAAATTTTTCTGAAATTTCTGATCTTCTCAAGGTTTTTTCTGTAATTTTTGGACAGCATAAGGGTTTTTCCCCAATTTTCTGAGACTTTTGGGTTTTCCCCAATTTTCTGAATCTTCTAGGTTTTCCCCGATATTTTGAGAAATCAAAGTTTTTCTATAATTCCTTGACAAATCAGGGTTTTTTCTACAATTTCCCGAGAAATCAGAATTTCTCTACAATCTTTAGACATGGCAGGGTTTTTCCTATAATCTTCAGTCATGACTGGTTTTTCCCAGGGTTTTACAAATCAGTCCGGTATGGGGCGAACCGCCCGTACCGGACCGTACCAGCCACAGACCTGTACGACCGGTCTGTGGTATGCAACCGATACGCTTTATATATTTGATATTTTATTTTAAATACAAAACGTTGTATAGATAAATTGGTTAAGTGTCTTCATCGGTTTGGGAGTGGTTTGGGTTCGAAACACACCGGTTGCATGCATTTTTTTGTTTCTTTTTAAGATTTTCAATCAAAAAATTCAAAATCCCAAAGACGTTCTCAAGATTCGATCCTAAGACGTCTTAGACGAAACGCACAAACCGCCTAACCAACTGAGCTAAGAGTTTTCTTATATTATTTTACATATACTATATATATAAAGGCTCTTTTTTCATCTTGGCACCTTACAATGCGGAATACCGTACCGGCAAAAAACCGGTACGACCGGGCCGACAAACCTTAGTGTTTCCCATGATTTTCTGACTTTACTGAATTTTTTCATAACTTTCTGAACATTCCTGCAATTTTCTGAAGATGAAGGGTATTTCTGTAATTTTCAGCACATTTTGCCACCTACAAGGACTTTTGTGTAATTTTCCTCATGATATTGAACTTTAATCATTTCTGAAAATTATATGAATTTTCTGTATTTTAACAAGACTTTCATGATTTTACAAACACATTTTCCCCGGATAGGGGCATATATGCAAGGACACCCCCAAAATAGAGACTTTATAAGATTAGACCAGTCCTTAGCCCCTTTTTTCCTTGAACAAACAAATCAAGCAATTTCTTCAGGTTGGGCGAGCCAAGTCGTATCCCAAGTCTTCAAATCTTGAGCTCCTCTTGAGGAGTTTTGGGCGATCTCCCTTGGGTGTTGGGTAGAGAGAAGTCCCCCACCCCCCTCCAATGGCCAAGGTCTCCTAGTTATAGGAGTCAGAGGAGGGAGATGAAAGGTTTTTCTTTGGACACTTTAGCCCCCCTGTTAAGAAAGGAGGGGCATAAGTAGAAAAAGGGAGAAGAGAAGAGAAGAAGATGGGAGAACCGGGGGGTCCCCCCTATTTGTGTTTGAAAGTGGGGGTGAGATCGAGACAGGTGGTGGAACCCGGGGGGGGGGGGGGGGGGGGGGGGGTTCCCCTAGTTAACACTAAAAGGTTTAACCGAGGGAGGTCCCCCCGGTTAACACACCCCCTTTTTATGACAATTTCGGATTCAACAAATATCTCACACGGGACATCCGTCGGAGCCACTAGTGATGGTGGGCGGCCCGTGCATTTTTGTAAAAATTTTGTTACCTCTGAGTCTTGATGACTTGGCCGAGAATGTTGCTAATGGTAGTGGTAGATAGCCGACATTTACACCCCCCGAGTCTTGGTGACATGATGGGGAGTCTGCGATATCCTGGGATTGAACCTCGAAGATGTTGTATTTCGCTCCAGTGCTTCAATACTATGCAGTGTTATCACCAATTCTGGGTAATATTTGCCATTGAAGTTTGGGCCGACGTCTAGTGCTATCACTCCTACATGACAGACCATTCACTCACTATCAATTTGGTTGAACCAGAAATTTCAACCTAGCAGCGAGTTTTATTTTCCCTTTTCCTTCTTTTTTTTAATGGCATGTCCCTAGGGAACAACTTGAGAGAGTGCACACACCTTCAGGGAAGTGGCATGGACCTGCTCCAATTTCATTGATGATCATTACAAAGCACCCAATTAAAAATGAGGGCTACAAAGCATCTAAGATCTTTTTGTCCTTCATCCCTCTTATTTTCTTCTTCTTTTCAGTATATTTCGCTTGTTGACTTTTTCCTTTTTTTCTTTTTTCTTGGTTTCTTTTTGTTTTATTTTTTTCAGTGGGTACCACTATATTGACCCTACTCCAAGTATCCGAAAGAAGAGGTGTCGGCCGCTCCAAAAAGCAAAGGGCATTGAAGGGTGATGATAATGTTACTAAGGGATCTTGCCCTTTGTGCCGAGGAGACGGAGAGGAAATTGATTGTTGATTTTGGAAAGTGGCATTAATTTCCTGCTTGACTACTTCTGGCAGCAATTCTTGATACTCCGGCCGCATGGAAACCGAAGTCACGAGATTCCTGCATCATCTTTAATTTCTCTTTAGCTTGTTGCTGGATTTGTTCAAGGTTTTGTTCCAAGCTCCGCTTGCTAGATTTCTCTTTGGACTTGACTTTCTAGTTTTGCCTGGAGTTTAATTTGGGATACTCTATTCCGGTTTTGCCTGGAGTTTAATTTGAGATATTCCAGATTGATCTCATCTTTCTGGCTTTACCTGGAGTCTTCTTTGGAGTGCTCCTTCTTGGTCTCGCCTTTCGGAATTTGAGTGGAGTCTGGTTTGAAGTTTTTCTCTTGAGTCCTGCCCTTTTGGCTTTGCCCGGGGTTTGGTTTGAGGTTCATCACCTAGGTCTTACATTTCTGGCTTTGCCCAGGGTTTTATCTTGTGACTTTACGTCACCTTCCAAAGTAAAACCAAGCTTTAACATGATTATGTTTATATTTTGGTGTCCCAAGCCCAAGACTACAGATAGTAAGCATTGATGATAAGTCCTTGTGTTAACCACTATCTGAGAATTCAAAGGTATCGCAAGGAGTTCCTAAGCACCCTTGTTATCAAATGAATCTTAGTGAAAATTGATCTTGATGAAAACCCACCAGGAGCACCTTGAATTGCTGGAACAACCCCTCCTTCTGTAGCTAAAGATTTTTTTGTTTCAGAAGAACTGAATCCTGCATTAAGATAAGAAATATTAGATATTGGAGGTAAATTGTATGAAGATAAATAAAATTATAACAAAAATGGTTTAAAATTACATGCACCTTTCAGCTGCAATGGCTTTATGGTAAAACCTAGAATAACAAATGGAAGCATCAAAATAGATTCTCCCCAGAATGCATAACGCCAAGTTAAGTGACTTCCAACCTGCATTTACACAAAGAAATAAAGTTTCTAAAAAAATAAGCAGATTAGAAAACAGGGATCAAATCCTGGCCGTCTCCAAAGGGTAATGCAATATGTCTCACACAATTTAATGTACTCGTAGTAAAATCAAGACAGCGCAATTGACAAAGAATTCTGGCAAAAAGGCATAACTCAACATCATCGAACCTCTGAGTGGGGAAACTAGAAATAAGTCAGGAGCCTGTCAAAGACTAGAAGACCACTATGCTAATCTCCCATGTTGACCAAATAGGACAAAGGCTATAAAGTAATGCAGACAGATAGAACCTACAGATTTTAAGGAGCTATGAATTTCACAAATGAATGCCTAAAATAAGGTATTTCCTCCAATTGGTCCACAAATTGTCCAAAAATCAATGTTTTCAAAGCATCGCCTAGGCGACAAGGCGACCAGGCACCTAGGCGAACAGCTCACTAAGGCACTCACCTGGCTGCCTTGGTGCACATAGGCCACCTTGGGCCTACCTAGCCTACCTTAGCAGGACATCCACTCCTTTTTTTGAGGTAGGTTTTAGTATTTGGGTAAAATTTCAGGGATAATTTTGAAAATTTGACAAATGCGATGTCAAGATCAAGGATGGCAAACTCGATTTCGGACTCGATTTCGGCCGAGTCCGATACCGATACGACTCGGTATCGGTATCGGTTTCGACCGAAACCGGCCGAAACCCATTTAAAAAGTTCAAAAAAATCAAATTTGTTGTGCCCCTTGTGTTTTGATGATAGTGTGTTGATGTTTTGATAATAGCAACTCAATGAGTCACCACATAAGAATGATGATGATAGTGTGAATTGTTGTTGTTGTCTGTGCCCCTTGTGCATTCTTGTGCATTGATGATGAAATAATGTCTTCTGTAAGTCGGTGCATGCTAGCAAGTCTATACATCCATTAGCTGATAACTGAACAAGTCTATACATCCGTTAGCTCAGCTCGTGACTTCTTCAATGTGCATACTTTCATACATGCATATGTGCATCTTTCACTTCAAAGTCTGTACACTCTTCTCTAGCAAGTCTGTACATCATCCCATTGCATGCATTCAAAGTCAGTACACTCTTCTCTAGCAAGTCTGTACATCATCCTATGGCATGCATTCAAAGTCTGTACACTCTTCTCTAGCAAGTCTGTACATCGTCCTATGGTATGCATTCAAAGTCTGTACACTCGGCTCTAGCAAGTCTGTACATCGTCCTATGGCATGCATTCAAAGTCTGTACACTCGGCTCTAGCAAGTCTGTACATCATCCCATTGCATGCATTTAAAGTCTGTACACTCTTCTCTAGCAAGTCTGTACATCGTCCTATGGCATGAATTCAAAGTCTGTACACTCGGCTCTAGCAAGTCTGTGCATCATCCCATTGCATGCATTCAAAGTCTGTACACTCTTCTCCAGCAAGTCTATATATCCACCAAGTCTATACATTCTTCAAAGTCTGTACGTTGGCAGCAAAGCATAAGGGCCATAAGTTCACGTGTTTCGGCCGAAACCAAATGGTTTCGGGCCGAAACCGACCGGTTTCGGGCGAAACCAGTATCGGTTTTGCCCGAAACCGATACCTCCCTTTAGTTTCGGATTGCTACAGTGATTAAGGGCCTTTTCGTATCGGTTATGGCCGAAACCGATACGTTTCGGCCGAAACGTATCGGTTTCGGCCGAAACTGCCAACAGTGGTCAAGATTGGAAAATGGAAAGAGAAGATAAGACTTTCATTTCCCTTTCCCCTTTCTCTCGGATTTTTCTCCTTGTCGATTCCTCTTCCCTCCTTTTAAGGACATTGATTCATATTTGTTTGGTGCACTTTTTGATGCGGGACGAGACCACGGACACGACAAGCTCGCGATCGTCCCTTAACGAGGGAAGCGTCGGACGTGCACGGTTGAGAAACCGGCTAGAGCTAGGGTGGTCAATTCACACTTTCGTGCCCGGATCGGGTCACGGGACGGTAACGCTCTCTCTCGCAGCAGCGGTGATATAAATATAAAACGAGCTACGATCCTAGAATATGCTCTCTAGCAGTGGCATAAACAAGTATATATGAAAATAAGCAAATGCCGAGTGTAGGGAGCGAGAACGATACCTCCACGTGCTCGGCGTGGGGAAGACGGACCCGGCCGAAACTCGTACTCCCGGAACAATAAAACACAATATTACAGCAATACACGTCGCTGCCCACTCCACGCAGGGAGGTAAAGGGCTACACAATGGGGCCGGAGAGGACCGAATTCGGGTTGACGGGCGGCTTCTCGCGTTGATTCGGCAACACCCGAACTAGTGACGGTGGGGCCCACGTGCTGTCCGGAGGGGCCGTGTGGGACCCGATGGCACCGCTGTAGTGGAGGATGCCTGGAAGGGCACTCCCTGGAGTGGAGGCGCGCTGGTTCACCGGCCGGAGGCCGGGCGGCTCCGATCGGCACCGGTCGGAACAACCGGCCACGGATCTGCAGCTTCTGGGTTTCAGCGCGCGTCCCGGCGAGAACAGACGCGGCGATCAGCCTCGATGTCGGATCAACACGAAACTGGCACCTTTGGAAAGCTAACTTCAAATACTTCAACCTAGGCCTGGAGATCAGACCGGGATCTACACGGATCTTGGCTTTAGTGAATTTTTGAGTTGCTGTTGTACAGTGACCGGACTCTCAGATCTGCAGAGAACTTGTCTGAGAACTGCCTTTGACCGATATGTGAACGTCCGAATCTGAAGTGGTGGTCTTCAGCAAAGTTGTAGGAAATCAAGCTAGGAAACCGGAACTATTTTTTATGAAGGATTTGGAGGTGGCTGTGATTTGTTCTGATTTTTGAACTGGAAGGTGGTCGGATCTGGAACTTGGCTGAAAGCACTGTAGCAGAGATAGAACACGAATTTTGAAAAATGGATAGAGGGCGGATCAAAAATCAAGAAAAATGGTGGATGTAGGGGATGATGGACAGAACGCCCAGTAAAATTGGGAGCCCCAACAAAAATCAAAAAGAAGGTCGGGGATAGGAAACTCAGAGCTGCTGTCACTGTAGACAGAGACAGGACAGATCTGGGAGTGATTGAAGACCGAAATTGCAAAAATATCAAACGAAGGCTTTTCGACCTGAATTTTTTTGTGGATGATGGGATGGAAGATAGGAACACACCATAAAAATTACAAACCAGGAAGAGGCCGTGGCTGGTAGCAGGATTTTCGTAAAGACACCTCTGTCCAACAGGACAGAAAACCGAAGGCGGATTCGCGGCGGCTCGAAGGCGGCACGAATGGCGGCGGCGGCGGCACAGATGAAGATCAGAGGTTGAGAGGGGGAGATAGAAGATAGATACACTCTAGAATTGCAGAGGGGCTGAGGAGAGAACTCCAGGAGAGAGGAAGGGGGCGCAAGCTTCAAGCTTTCCAAATAATTTTCTGATTTTTCACTAATTTCCATATGAAAATACACACTTTTATATGCTACCAATCTAATCTAATGTACACCCTTGGATCTAAGGAGGGGGATTGAAGGGCTAGGATGAGGTTTGAACAACACACAAAAAAAACATAAAATAATAGGGGAGAGGGGCGCCCCCTTGACCAAGGTTAATGGGTTGAATGGGGTAGGTGGCCAACCATTGGAATGTTGACCCCTTTAACCCCATGTGTCCATATGACCAGCCCACCATTCTAGATGTCCACCTAGGATGGTTGACCAGCCCCACAAGGTGACATGGACCAATGGGAAAGGGCTGAGGGCCCCCTAGCTGGACCTACTACCTAATTGCACAAAAACCCACACAATCCATGGGAATGACTCATTGGTTTATAAAGCCTTACATTTGCGTACATACTTTCCCAAGGATATAAACACAAACTAAAAGGACATAAATGCAAAAGAAAAAGTACATGCTCGGCGTCGATTCCCATCAACTCTCCCCGGGTGGGAGGAACTCGACTCCGTCGAGTAGGGGTACGGATGCTCGAGTACTCCGACGGATCCGTCACCGTGCCAAGTAACGCGGGTACGCTCCACTCCAAGTGACCGTCACCTGCTCATTCCATATATACTCGATATGCACGAACTGCTATGGGCTAAAGGTGGACACTCCGGGTGGGGCACTCTCAAAAGGGAAGGGAGCAGCTCGAAGACTCACTAGGAATCACCGCTGAGTCCCTATAGGTGACTGATCCGGGTATAGATGTAGAACCGATCCCATACTCATCGAGTGAGTCCAATCGCCTCTTACTCATAAGAGAACGACAACGAGCTTGCACAAGACACATGCAGACGCTCAAACTATACACAAACCATGCAAACAAACCACACAATACAAACCACACAAGGAAAACACACCGACTCATATATGACCCTAGACATACCTAATGTTAGTCCGACCCGTACATGGGTGACGGCGGACCAGGACACCCGAATATATGCCATGCATGCATCTGACGTAACCGGTGGTCGACATCATGCGGAAATCCTAGACCTCCTAAGGTAGGCCATGCATGCATATGGGATGTGGATGTGGGAGGGCCAAGAGTATCTCCCCTAGATGATGGTGTATCTTGTAAGGGTACGGGCTTGGTGGGCATAGACGACCCGGCCCGTGGGGAAGGGGTGTGGCAGCGGACTCCCTCGAAGAAGTGAAGTGAATATGAAGGGTCTAGGGATCCACTAGGGAAGGGGTCAAAGGGATCAAAGAAGGTATGACCCCTTATGGTGGGTTCCAACATGACAGGGTCCCAATCGTGAAATTCTTGAAGGTGCGGGTGGCCACCTTCCTCCGTCATGGTAGATGGGACCGTGTATAGGAAATATGACTCCTCCCTCGGAAGCAAAGTCATGAAGTTGGGCTCATCCGGTAGCGGGAGAAGTAGAAGAACCGCCGTGGTGATATAACCCACGGTGCACTCGGAGGTAATGGACCCGAAGGCCGGATGGGTGAAGCTACGACTCGTGGGTTGGTCGAAGTCTCGGGCCAACATATGTGTCAACTTCCATTGCGTGTCTAGTCCCATAACAAGATCGTCCAACATGTCAACATGGTGACTAGATCGAAATGTGGTATGGAATGAGTTGACCGGCACTAAAGGTAAGGTGGGGTCCATGGATGGGAAGGGATGTGGGACCAAACCATCCTTGAGCCAACTAAGAAGCGGCTTGACGATGAAAAGCGTACCCGTTAGAAACACGGGTGGCTGGGGCTTGGGTGGCTCCAAATGAGAGGGTTCCGAATTAAGATCGGAAGGTGAGGGTGACAATGGAGCACTCTCGGGTGGTGAAGGAATTGGGTTAGGTAGTCCGATCGGCTCGGGACTCGGTTGGGAGGTAGATGTTTGCCAAAGGGTTCGACCTCTAGAGCGAGAAAAATGAGACTCAAAGGGCTCGACCTCTAGGGCGACCTTATAAGATTGCGCCAGCGAGAACGCGTCGCGGACAAGACATTCAAGTTGGAAGTGAAACCGCAAACCTCTCCGGAACTCAAAGGCAATCGTGATGCTATCCTCTCCAACTCCATATTCCATCCGATACTTATCATAGTCCCAAATGTACTCGGACACGGACCTATCGCCTTGGACGGGTCGGCATGGGTTGGCCATAGTTTCCAAAAAGATGGGATTGGATCCCTAGGAATAGATATGCAAGACCATGTGGACAAGACACTAATACTCGGTACGGGGCGGAGTTAATCGATCCGAAGATCACTCGCGCAAGTGTGCGGCCTTCCCGATAGGCGTAGCCTAATGTTCGGACAACACCTTTTTATATACCGGGTTATTGGGATGCAATGTAAAAAGACACTTTTTTTTGTTTTAAAACAATGATGACCCTAAACACGACTTAGACAATGACTAATGACTAAATGACACTCTTTGTTTTTTTTTTTTTTGACACCCTAGACTCAACCTCGCTCTGCTACCAAATTAATGCGGGACGAGACTACGGACACGACAAGCTCGCGATCGTCCCTTAACGAGGGAAGCGTCGGACGTGCACGGTTGAGAAACCGGCTAGAGCTAGGGTGGTCAATTCACACTTTCGTGCCCGGATCGGGTCACGGGACGGTAACGCTCTCTCTCGCAGCAGCGGTGATATAAATATAAAGCGAGCTACGATCCTAGAACATGCTCTCTAGCAGTGGCATAAACAAGTATATATGAAAATAAGCAAATGCCGAGTGTAGGGAGCGAGAACGATACCTCCACGCGCTCGGCGTGGGGAAGACGGACCCGGCCGAAACTCGTACTCCCGGAACAATAATACACAATATTACAGCAATACACGTCGCTGCCCACTCCACGCAGGGAGGTAAAGGGCTACACAATGGGGCCCGGGAGGACCGAATTCGGGTTGACGGGCGGCTTCTCGCGTTGATTCGGCAACACCCGAACTAGTGACGGTGGGGCCCACGTGCTGTCCGGAGGGGCCGTGTGGGACCCGATGGCACCGTTGTAGTGGAGGATGTCTGGAAGGGCACTCCCTGGAGTGGAGGCGCGCTGGTTCACCGGCCGGAGGCCGGGCGGCTCCGATCGGCACCGGTCGGAACAACCGGCCACGGATCTGCAGCTTCTGGGTTTCAGCGCGCGTCCCGGCGAGAACGGACGCGGCGATCAGCCTCGATGTCGGATCGACACGAAACTGGCGTCTTTGGAAAGCTAACTTCAAATACTTCAACCGAGGCCTGGAGATCAGACCGGGATCTGCACGGATCTTGGCTTTAATGAATTTTTGAGTTGTTGTTGTACAGTGACCGGACTCTCAGATCTGCAGAGAACTTGTCTGAGAACTGTCTTTGACCGATATGTGAACGTCCGAATCTGAAGTGGTGGTCTTCAGCAAAGTTGTAGGAAATCAAGCTAGGAAACCGGAACTATTTTTTATGAAGGATTTGGAGGTGGCTGTGATTTGTTCTGATTTTTGAACTGGAAGGTGGTCGGATCTGGAACTTGGCTGAAAGCACTGTAGCAGAGATAGAACACGAATTTTGAAAAATGGATAGAGGGCGGATCAAAAATCAAGAAAAATGGTGGATGTAGGGGATGATGGACAGAACGCCCAGTAAAATTGGGAGCCCCAACAAAAATCAAAAAGAAGGTCGGGGATGGGAAACTCAGAGCTGCTGTCACTGTAGACAGAGACAGGACAGATCTGGGAGTGATTGAAGACCGAAATTGCAAAAATATCAAACGAAGACTTTTCGACCTGAATTTTTTTGTGGATGATGGGATGGAAGATAGAAACACACCATAAAAATTACAAACCAGGAAGAGGCCGTGGCTGGTAGCAGGATTTTCGTGAAGACACCTCTGTCCAGCAGGACAGAAAACCGAAGGCGGATTCGCGGCGGCTCGAAGGCGGCACGAACGGCGGCGGCGGCGGCACAGATGAAGATCAGAGGTTGAGAGGGGGAGATAGAAGATAGATACACTCTAGAATTGCAGAGGGGCTGAGGAGAGAACTCCAGGAGAGAGGAAGGGGGCGCAAGCTTCAAGCTTTCCAAACAATTTTCTGATTTTTCACTAATTTCCATATGAAAATACACACTTTTATATGCTACCAATCTAATCTAATGTACACCCTTGGATCTAGGGAGGGGGATTGAAGGGCTAGGATGAGGTTTGAACAACACACACAAAAAACATAAAATAATAGGGGAGAGGGGCGCCCCCTTGACCAAGGTTAATGGGTTGAATGGGGTAGGTGGCCAACCATTGGAATGTTGACCCCTTTAACCCCATGTGTCCATATGACCAGCCCACCATTCTAGATGTCCACCTAGGATGGTTGACCAGCCCCACAAGGTGACATGGACCAATGGGAAAGGGCTGAGGGCCCCCTAGCTGGACCTACTACCTAATTGCACAAAAACCCACACAATCCATGGGAATGACTCATTGGCTTATAAAGCCTTACATTTGCGTACATACTTTCCCAAGGATATAAACACAAACTAAAAGGACATAAATGCAAAAGAAAAAATACATGCTCGGCGTCGATTCCCATCACTTTTTGAAGCTAGTACTATTTTTGTCTCTTTTTGATAATTCACAAGTAAAAAATTATGAAAATATTATATTGATGTGCTTATAATTTACCAAAACGTGTGTCATTTATGCTTCCTTTTAATATAGAGAATAAATATTTGAATATCATATTTTAGATTAAAATTTGTGTATTGATTGACATGTATTCGCAAATTCTTATTAGTTTTTTCTGTATTAATTTATTTTTATTTGTCATTTATTATATTTTTTATTTTTAAAATATAAGTATACGTTGAAGATTTGTGAATATCAAATTTTATATTAACTAAGATAGAACTTATTTGTAGAAAATGTATAGTAGTAGTTCTCTTGCAATGTACTTAGTTATATAAACTAAGCTTCGCCTAGGTGCCTCGCCTTGTCACCTAAGCAGTAAGTAAGACGGTGGGCCACCGCCTTGGTCGCCTTGGACGTCTTGACAACCATGCCAAAAATATTCCCAATATGACAGACAAAGGAATTGGCCTTTTTGCTGAAGCAAATTTAAGGAGGCTTGTCATTGCTAGGAGTTGAGTGAAATCAGGAGGGACAAGTGAAATTGTCACAGAAAGACATAGGATTCTTGATGGTCGACAAAACATAGGCAGGAATTCGGTCTACATCAGAAAATGCTTAATCACGTTGAAGCAGATCACCAAGTAAAGCAGGTCATGAAACAGCATGTTACTTTTTTTTCTTTCTTGTTAGAGGTTTCCCATCTTTTACTTAACAAATCTCCTGCCACAAAACAGTTGTCCAAAGTAGACCTTTGTATCTAGAACTTTCCTCTATTACACCGTGTTATTTCTGAAAGCCTGCAAGTCGTAGCAGAGTTTTTGATGGCTGGGCTGTAGTAAGTGGACGGTCGTGGAGACTCAGGAGGAACCTGATGAATGAGGAGATTGTATAATTGGAAGACCTTGTGTCCAAAAAAAATGGAAGACCTATGCTGACCCCATAAAATATTTTCACAAAAAAATCAGATTTTCAGAAACTTCTGAAGAAGAAAAATACTTGTATACAACAAGGGGCGACTAAGGGTCGTCAATGACAGTTGGGAGTCTCAAGAAGAAAAATATTTCTGATGCTCATTTTTAAATTTTAAGCATGAAGAAGGTATGTGAATGGATGACAATCCAACACAATATTAAGCTGTCACCAGGGATTATGTTCTAACTGCTGAAGAGGAAGAGTTGGCCAAGAAGGAAGCCAGTAACTCTTTAAATGAGATTGAACTATTGCAAAAGGAGAGTGAAATGCCTATAGAAGAATTGCTTGCAAGGTATAAAAAGGATATTAATGCTGCTGATTATTCCCAGACTGAGTCTGAATCCACTTCGTCAAGTTCCAATGATACAGCAGACTGTTCAGTAGATCAGGATGCTTCATTGAAAAGTCAAGTTGTTCAGGACAACACATTTGAAGAGAATGGACCGAATGATGTCCACCTTTCCCATGTCATGATAGAGGACACTGATGCAAAACCCAGGCAAGAATCAGATGATGAAAGGGAGAGTGAAGACATCATTGCCAATGCAGCTGCTGCAAGGTCAACACAGCCAACTGGTAATATCTTCTCAACTACCAAAGTACGCACAAAGCTTCCTTTCCTCCTTAAGCATCCTCTTCGAGAATACCAGCATATAGGTTTGGATTGGCTGGTAACAATGTATGAGAAGAGACTGAATGGGATTCTAGCAGATGAAATGAGTTTGGGAAAGACAATCATGACGATATCTCTCCTGCACATCTGGTTTGTGAAAAGGGGATATGGGGACCTCACCTCATTGTGGTCCCAACCAGTGTCATGCTGAACTGGGAAACTGAGTTTCTTAAATGGTGTCCTGCCTTTAAAATTTTGACATACTTTGGGAATGCAAAAGAAAGGAAGCATAAGAGGCAAGGTTGGTTAAAGCCAAATTCCTTCCATATTTGCATCACAACTTATAGGCTTGGTTTTCAAGCCAAAGAAGTGGAAATATCTCATTCTTGATGAAGCTCATTTGATAAAGAATTGGAAGTCACAGAGGTGGCATATTATGACACCCACATGTTCTTAAAGGATGAATCCAAGAAGAAGATCCTCCCGTACAAGACAAAAGGCAAAAGAGAAGCTCCACTTGTTGAGGAGAGATTTTTTTATGATATAGGGCAGTGCTTTTATAGCAGTATGAAGCCAAAAAACCCTTTCCGGAGGCTGAACAGGCCGGAGGGGCCTGCCTCCGCCCTGTGCAGGCCGGAGGAGGCTTTCCTCCGTCCATTGGCCCTTGCGGCTATTCAAAAAAAAAAAGAAGGAGAGAAAGAAAATTGCAGTAAAAGAATAGGAAGAGACAGGGAGGAGGAAGATCAAAAGTCACCTCTTCAAATTCTACCGGAGGAGAGTGAAATGAAGCTCCTCCGCCCCACCTTCAATCCCCTATAAGAAGGAGCCTCAACCAAGCACCAAGGAGAAGAGATAACAGCAAGAGAAAGTACACAGCAAGAACACACAGCAAGAAGAAAGTCCACAGCCGCAAGGAAGAAGGCCGGTCCAGCAACAAGTCGCAGGCTTCTCCTTCTGGGGTTTCTTTTGCTGATAAAAAAACCCTGTTTTATGTGGAGGATTTACTTAAAGAGGAGAGTTTACTAAAATACCCTCCAGCAAGCATGTTATGTACAAATGGGTTCAAATAAGTTCAAGTGGATTCAAATGCTACTACATGCAGCTATGTTGATTGATTAAGAGGGGCATGTTAGAATATTTTCATGTCCAAGACCCTATGAGAGGTTCTAATGTGTAAAATTATAAATTTACCCCTATGTCTTGGGAAATCACATAAATGCCCCAAGGAATTATGCAAGAGTTTTGGAAATCAGAAATTCTATGGAAAAGCTCCCATGGTCCCAAATGTGTCCAAAGTTGGTTAAAATCATGCCAAGTCTACGAGGAATGAAAATTTGCAAATATACTCTCAAAGTTCGCGGAATTGTGCAAATGTCCAAAACTATGTGCAAAAATGATTGAAATTTCAGAAGGAACAAATATTGAAAGGCACACTACACAAAAATCCGGCTTTGATGGAAAATTGCATTAAAACCCTTCCATAAAGGAAATATTACAAATAAACCTTCGCAGGGAGGGATAATTGCAATGATGCCCTATCTTGGGGTAAAAGGAAATGATTTCCCTCAACCTAATATTTTGGTAAAAAGAGTCAATATTATGAGGGCAAGAAAGGAACGTTTAGCAGTTTTAATCAAGGGTATTCGGACTTGTCCGATGTAAATTAACACCGATTCCATTCGGTGGGGAAGAGTCCAGTACACGAACTCTTAAATCATCTGATAAATCACGCGCGCGGAAATTGTAACATGCAAGTTTTAAAAAGCCAAAATACGCAAGTTTTCTTCCGAACGGAATTATTTTCCGCGTGTAAACAACCTATTACTCTTGATGCAACACTTCTGGTAGAAAACCAGATTCATGGAGTTGGAGAAGGAAGAAGGATGGTGCAGTTACGTCAACCTATGGATATATTACAGATTGGGGGGAGAGCTGGGTGTGGTTCCAGAGGGCACCTCATGTATGGATTCCTAAGTTCCCCTAGAAAGTGAAGACTTTGACATGGGGGACGTCTCATGGAATATTGCTTTATGTGTGACCAACTCTCACAGACCTGAGATGCTGCTTATGCAGGGAGGACGAGAACCTGGACCATTTGTTTCTTAAGTGCTTATTTGGACGAGATTTTACAATAGACCCTTCACAAGATGGCATGCAGTACCGCCTGGTATGGTACTGTACCAGTGTTGGCTGGTACGGTTCAGCCCATTTGATACTGGTACTGGCCGATACAGACATTCAAAAAAATAGAAGGCTGTGGACGACGACGAAGGGGTGCAGATGGCAGCAAAGGGGCTGCAGAAGGCCGGGACGGTGAGGAAGGCTGCGCAGGTTGGTGGTGATGGCGGTGGAGGTTGGGAGGAGAGAGAGAGAGAGAGGGAGGGAGGGAGGGCACATAGAAAAGAAGAGTAGCTGTACCGCCGGTCTGTCACCGTCTGCCAATCGCCGCCGTCCGAGGAGACGCGAGAGGGGGGTAGACATGAGATCGGGGCCAGCACGCAGAGAGGGAGCCACCGAGCTAGGGCTCAAAGTCGAATGGTGGGGGGGGGGGGGGGTCTTTTATCCCTAACTGGGCCCATATCAGGCCAAGTTGCCCAGGCCCAAGTCGGCCGAAGCAGGCCAGGGCATGCTGGGCCCAAGTCTATAGACTATACCAAATATTGGTAGGGGTCTTAGGTTTGGAATGGCGTACCGGTACCAAACCAGTATGGTACCAATACCCATGGTTTGCAGTACCGCCCGATATGTACTAGTACCAGGCAGTACATCTCGGTACCGCACCCAACCGGTCTGGTTCCACCATTTTGGTACCTGCACCGGCTGGTACCTATTAAAAAAAAAACTAAATGAGTACCTTGCGCAGCCCTTCGGCCTCCACACCTCCCTTGCTCAGTCTGCAGCAACCCACCCAGCCACTAGTTGCCGGAGAGCCTCCGCCAGCCACCAACATCCTGCCGGCCAGCCACACAGCCCCTTGGGTACAGGAAAATAAAACAAAAGAACAACAACAACAACAAGAAGAAGAAAAAAGCAGGGGCCTAGAAAGAGAGGACGTACAGAGAAGCCGCCATTTGCCTATCGTCGTCATCTGCCAATCACCAACATCTGCCGCTTGCCAGCATCGGCCACCGTCCACCACTAGCCGCCGTTGGAGAAGATGCAAGAGGTGGAAATGGACGAAGACCTGAGAGCGGCTAGGGCAGCACCAGCGCAGGGCTCGAAGCCCCGATTCGAAGGGGATGGGGGTGGAGGTGGTGTTTCTTTTAATAACCCTTTTCAGGCCAAGTTGCCAGGGACCAGCCCCAATCAGCAGACTGTTTTTTTTTTAGAAATGGGCCTAACATGCCAACTGGGTTTTTTTTTTTTTTGAAATGGGCCCAACTGCCCATTTACATGTGCATATATCGGGGGGGGGGGACTATGGGAGGGGAATGGCCCACCCCGGCAGTACCGTACCGTACCAGGCGGTTCGGACTGGTACCGATACCGACCCTGACCGGTACCGAAACCGGTACCGATTTTGAAAACCTTGCCGGTACCAGCCCTGACCGGTACCGGTTTTGAATACCTTACAAGACAGGAATTGATGTTAACCAGATAACGTGGAAAGCCTATTTTTGGGATGGAATCAGAGGTGGAATCTTAAAGGCAAGCATATGATTCCGTGGCCAGTGCTTCACGTGACTCTTTGGGCAGGGTGAAGGTGGGATAACAGGACCTTCAGCAGGCAAACAAGGTCACTTGGGAGTGTGCGAGTTTCTATTTGTGAGAATCTTTTGGGATGGGCTAGAATTCAGGGCAGTGTAGACTGTAGAGAAGCCACATTCCTCCACCGTGTGTTATTAGATAGATAGGCACCCCCTCATTATCATGGCATGGGATTCCTATGCTTGGTTGATTTTCTTAGAAAGAAGAGTCACTTGTATATGGTTCCAAGATGAAAAGAACTAGCAGCAGCTGTACAACAAAAGGGATGGGAGGCACCTGCTGTCTCCAATAGAATCCTTTTTAAGGTTTTTCACACAGCACAACCAAGAAAAGAAGAAACATGGAGGAGAAATGCAGAAAGGAAGAAGAAATATAAGAAAAAGGGGAGGGAGAGAAATACTGGTCCATAAAAGTGTGTTTGGGGAGGGGTTGTTCCGTGCGAATTGAGGGGGTGGGACCACTTCCCCTCTTTGGCTCTTCGATAGCATATACTTCTTTTAATAACATCATCGACAATACAAAGCACTCACATGGACGGGATCAAGAAATAAAGGGAAACGAAAAATAAGAAAGCAACATAAAACAACAAAATGTTAATTATAAAGACCCACCTCATGGTAGACAAATATTTAGATATGGTAAATGCTATGCAATTAACAACTGAGTGGAAAAAAGATAAAAAATCTACTTGCTAAATGCTATGTAATTAACAACTTAGTGGAAAAAAGATAAAAAGTCTACTTGTTAAATGCTATGTAATTAACAACTTAGTGAAAGAAAAAAAAAGACAAAATCTCACATAAGAAAACCTTACCAGTCCTCCATATACATAGCCAAGTGCAACTCCAGAAGGTATGCACATGTAAAAGACTGCAAGCCATGCTGTTTTCTGTTGACATTAAAACAAAAATCAGATGATAATAAATGAAAAGCACTTACAAAGTGACCAAGTCAGTTCAGACGTTGGACAAAACATAGATAAACATACTATTTTTGAAAGGTATGCACGAATTAGCATTTTTTCTTTACACAAAACACGATGCAAGGTATACATCTTACTATAGCCATTGGATGGGGATTACAGGAAAGGAGTAAATGTTGACCAGAGATGGAAGACTTGTCAGATGATAGAGACATGGCATTAGTAAGTTAGGTACAACACAAGACTGAAGCTGTTAAGGCCACATTCTCATGAATCGTTAGTAGTTACTTGAGATAAGATGACCAGACTACTTAGGCAGTTTTAGATTACTTTTTCTGCATTGTTTGTCCTTTCTTGAGAACACTTGTGCAGCCTATTCAGCCCCATAATCTGCAGAAGCACACTGTTACCCATGCCACAGGACAAATTGATTAAGTCAAAGCATGTGTTTGGGGGAGCAAGTTATCTTCTGCCTAGTGACTATAGCGGATCCATACAGAGATCAGAACCTGTTCCAAGCAAGGATGGCAAACTCGGTTTCGGCCGAGTCCGATACCGATACGACTCGGTATCGGTATCGGTTTCGGCCGAAACCGGCCGAAACCCATTTAAAAGGTTCAAAAAAATCAAATTTGTTGTGCCCCTTGTGCTTTGATGATAGTGTGTTGATGTTTTGATAATAGCAACTCAATGAGTCACCACATAAGAATGATGATGATAGTGTGAATTGTTGTTGTTGTGTGTGCCCCTTGTGCATTCTTGTGCATTGATGATGAAATAATGTCTTCTGTAAGTCGGTGCATGCTAGCAAGTCTATACATCCATTAGCTGATAACTGAGCAAGTCTATACATCCGTTAGCTAAGCTTGTGACTTCTTCAATGTGCATACTTTTATACATGCATATGTGCATCTTTCACTTCAAAGTCTGTACACTCTTCTCTAGCAAGTTTGTACATCATCCCATTGCATGCATTCAAAGTCTGTACACTCTTCTCTAGCAAGTCTGTACATCGTCCTATGGCATGCATTCAAAGTCTATACACTCGGCTCTAGCAAGTCTGTACATCATCCCATTGCATGCATTCAAAGTCTGTACACTCTTCTCCAGCAAGTCTATACATCCACCAAGTCTATACATTCTTCAAAGTCTGTACATTGGCAGCAAAGCATAAGGGCCATAAGTTCACGTGCTTCGGCCGAAACCGACCGGTTTCGGGCCGAAACCGATACCTCCCTTTAGTTTCGGATTGCTACAGTGATTAAGGGCCTTTTCGTATCGGTTATGGCCGAAACCGATACGTTTCGGCCGAAACTGCCAACAGTGGTTCCAGGCAGAGGGAGATGACCTAAATTTGAGTAAATGCAAAGACTCTTGAACCTAGGGTAGCATCTTGAAAGAGACGGTGCAGCTGGGTCCAACCTTCGTAACAATGCTTGTTTCTTGCAGACCACCGATGTCATTCCTTGCGGCAACCACAGAAATTTACAGAATGAACCACGTAGGATATTTTCTCCAATCTATTCAACCTTTCACCTCCCCCCCCCCAAAAAAAAAGGGATATTTTCTCTGATCAATCTGCTGAAAGTACTGGAAGGAGTTTTCCTCAAAGTCAATGTCCCATAATATTCTATTATTGCATTTTCTTCTTTATTTAGTTACCATGTAATAAAGGCTTACTTTCTTGGTTTTCTCCAGCTTTAGTTAGGATCTTTGCTGCCATTGTGGGCTTCCATTCTTTCTCTCTCCAGCTCTGCTCTTGGCTGAACACACCGTTTGAAACCCAAAAGGGAAAAAGGAGGAAAATCTGTCTGCAGGCAGACCAGCTTGCCAGTGACCAGAGCTGACTCTGTCACAACACTTGCACATCCACCCATGGGCCTCCAAGTCCCTTGTCAGATTAATGTAAAGCAGCTAGCATCTCAATGGCCCCCGTCTCTACTCTGTTATGACATATCACTTCCATGTAAACCATAACCAAGCCACACTTTTATCCACATCTCACTAACCCCAAAGACCTGGTGTTAAGCCTTACTCTTTTAATTTTTCTTTTCACTTTTCATGTTGATAAATATTTTAAACACAAGACCCAACAAGCAGGACTCTCAAGCTGTCAGGTCATTCAACAGCCCTATCTGAAGCCATTTTATCAAACAAAAGTTGATATTATATATATATATATATGAGGATGGATTTCCTGTTACCTGGTAACAGCAAAATTTTCTATTACCTTCTTTATAACCGTTAGATTCCACAACTATATGATCTAATGGTCACAAAAGCTTAAGGTTAAAAGTGGGATTTCTTGTGTCGCGGCGCCTTCAACATTGAAAATTCACGGGGTAACGGCAAGGGTGGCAGGACAGAGGGTAATGCCAATGGGAAAACACAACTCAATTGCTTTGATTTCCTTTTCCAGAGACCACAGAAGCCTTATTTTTCTGATTACATCGACATAATGCCATGTCATCCTTGCAAGAGCAAGCAACACGCTGGGCATCCTTGCCCATTGAAAAATCACCAAACAGTATATGGTAAAACAAGCTATATATCTATCTATACACACACATAATTGGTCTCTCCATCCGACCAACAAAAGACTGGATCCAACAGGTCCAAGGCCCCAGCCTGATCATCTTGTTGCACTGGCCTAGCCCATAAGCTGAACATAAAATTGACAATAAGCCTAATCTGGTCTAATTCCAGTTTTGTAAGTTGTATCCTATTGTTGCACCCACTATTTGTCTCAGATAAATCGAGATATTACCCTCGCATTGTTCGGGGTTCAATATTCGGCGTATCGCCGCTCCGTGGAATATTTCCACACGTTGGGACCTTGCAGCCCGTTTATTTCTGCAATTATGGATTCCTCACAGCAATCAGGGTGATTGGACACCGGGTGAAAATCACCACGATTGTTAGGATCGCGTGGTTCCGGGTGAAGAAAGGGGAGGTTGTCATCCCTCGGACCCTCGACATGAACAAAGAATACCTTGTGGCGAGAAGAGGAAGACGCAAGGAATGGGGGAAGCGCCACCAAAGGAGTCCCACGCACGTGTATCACGCAGCCCGGACAAGAAGAAATCCACTCCTCGCAGCCCACGGCACGAGGAAGACGACAAACGAACGGGAAGGCGCGCTTCTCTCCTCTCCACGTGACACACTGCAGCAACGAGCCCTAAAAAAACCCCGGGGAGAGGACCTTTTAAACAAAAAAGGAGATATAAGGACAAGTCCGGGGTCGGGGGAACCCGCGCGGGGTCGCCCGACCCAGGGCAGGTCCGCGCGCAGGCGGGCGGGGCCACCTGGGGTCATGCGACCCCGAGTGGGACCCACCCGAGGTCAGGTGACCCCAGGAAGGCCTGCCCGGGTCCACCGAACCCGGGCAGGACCTGCCCGAGGTCGACTGACCCCGAGGGGACCCGCCCGGGGTCATCCGCCCAGAGTAGAACCGGACCGGGGTCACTTGAGCCTGGGTGGGTCCGGGGTCCTTTGACCCCCGCCCAGTTTCTCTCCCGCACAAAAAAAGACCCTCCCGGGGTCATTTTCATCTCATTTAAACCGTACGGGTTCAAACACCTCCGGGTAGCCGCCCACTTCTATAAATAGACCCCCCAAGGGTCCAGAAGAGGGTATCTAGCATCTACGAAGCATCAGGCACTCATCACCAAGCATCCAGCATCCACGAGAAGGATTTTGTTCGTTGTTTTGACCCGTGAGGGGTAGGTGATCCCCGGGTCTTATATTTACGCCCCTAAGGGATATTTTTTGTAATTATGCCCCTCTACGGGCTATGCTTGTAAGTTTCTACGCCTCGGGGCGACCAAATTATATAATTTTGCCCCTATAATGGGGAAATTATGGAAATGTCCTCCCCGAGATTGCGAGAAATAAAAAGTCCTGTTGTTTGCAGTTGTACCCTGCAATCTCTTGTAATTGGGGCTACGCCCCTACTTCCCGCGTTAGTGCGGATACCTATGATGTACATTCAACAACTCGCCGACAACCCTTATACGCATTTGGCCCCTAAATGTATTTGGTGTAGTAATTTCCTCTGTACATCGATCGGGGAAAATTATAAGAAATCCCCCCCGGGGACTTTTGGGAATTGTATATATACCCCTCCTTTGGCAAAATTGACACATGTCCACCTTCTCTGAAATCTCTCGTCACTCCTTCGGTTCAAAGACACTGTCAGCTTAATCCAACACTTGGATGCCATCTCAAAACATAGATCCGAGTAAGGTTTGGTAAAATTACTAAAATACTCTTGCGACCTAAAAATGGCCTAGTAACCCCTAAAATCCTCCATAAATGGCCTCAGCGCCTTGGGAAGTCAGTGAACCTATCCTACGTTCTCTCCGACCCAAAAATTCCAAAAACACCCCTAGCCATGTAACATTACCAAAATACCCCTGGAAAGGTAAAATTACCAAAATACCCTCGAGGTCCAAGAAACCCCCCCCCCCCACTTCAAAAATGCCTATGGCTTGTGCAAAATTGCATTCACGCTCCTAAATTCTAGGGTTTTGCCTGAACTTAAGAGGCCTTTGATGAAACCCTAGTCTAGCCAGTATGTCGGTGGTAAATGAGTGGTCATTGTGAGCCACCCAAGCGAGCAGGCCCTCAACATCAGAACCTATGTAGGGGACTTGAGGTTTTCTTTGATAGTCAAATAAATGTGTTCGAACGTTAGGCCGATATAAATCAACACTGACTGCGGTCAGTGGGGAAAGGTCCAACACCCGAACCCAAATCGTCTGATATGATGTGCACCCACGGAATAAACCTCCACATATAAAAGAATGTTTCTTTTCAAAAAGAACATCTCCCGAATATATATATATATCTATATATGTATATGTATTCCATGGCCAACACCTATCCACCCAATCCTTCAGGTCCAACATAGTTACAGCTGTTTCAGCCCATTTTGCACTGCATCACATAAGTTGGAAATAATTCTTTTCCTGAAAAGTTGGCACTTCTATTTCCTGTAGGACCACGTGCAAAAGACCCACCCACGGGATACTCTACATGAAAATTCCACCAATAAGATGATCCATGTCCTCCACAGCATTCACAATTTTAGACCAAAGAGCGTGTAGGCAGTTTTGCACAATAGACAACAGCAGCCTAAATAACCAAGCTTTTGGAAGGTTTATATAACTTTCATGCACTTTCTTGGTAAAACAATCGCACATTCTACAGCAAGATGAAGATTTTTATCACTTCCAATCAACCTCTTTTCAATGACAAGCGTGCACATGCCAACACAACGATCCATTTTTCTGGAGGAAAGATGGAGACATCTGTGGACGCACTTTTCGTTCGTTTATTATGCTCGTCCATTCGGGAATGGTTGATTCGTCTATTAAGTGCGTGGGCGTGTCAGTCACCGAAGTGACAATTTGTTCAGGCTCCGAAGAGCCCATGGTGCGCTCAATCTGACTTCGTCAGACGATTGTGTGGTTCGTGTCGGGACCAAAACCCGCCGCGCCACAAAGGTCGTGGCGTCATTTACATCCCCCATACGAGGGAACACCCTTGATTAATCGCCGGGATTCAGGGCCTCATGGTCAAGAAATTAATTGCATGAAAGGTCTATTACGAGGTATTGAAATCCTCACGCGAGGGCGAGAAGAAAACCATTCGCGGTCATGTCGGTCGTGTACTGACCATTTAATGTTCGGACGAAAGTCCGGCTTGAAAAAAGCGCGATCGTCATGGGAAAATCGGAGCATATGTATGCCGGGATACGGCAAATTTATTGTTCAGAAGAACGGAAAACGTTCGGCTAAATCTCGGTTAGAGCAGTCAGAAACCAATAAGTCTGTTGGCCCGGTGCAAGATCAAGCTGCGACCATACTGCGGTGGGCCCCCCGCGGTCGAAGTCTGGCTCACATGAGCGTCATTAATATTTCCAGTGCCAAGGGGCAACGAGGGAATATCCCTTGAATCGGCTGAAAAGCCCTGTGTCTAGGGAAACAGACGTTCGAAACGTGTCGGTCATTCGGGAGACCGTTTAATATTCGGACGGGTGTCCGGCTTGAGAGTATCATAATCGTCGCAGGAGGACCAGGAACATATGTATGCTGTGATACGGCAAATACATTATTCCGAGACACTGAAAACATTCGGTTAAATCTCGATTAGTGTAGCAGGAAACTAGCGAATTTATTGGCCCGGTCGGGACCATACCGGGGGGGCGCCTCCCGCGGTCCAAACGGGGCTTGCGTGGACATCATTAATGTTCCTGGTGCCGGAGGGCAACGGGGAAGAGTCCCGGGATTAGATTCCAAAACCAAAACATGTTCGAAGGAAACGAGCTATAGGCCGAGAGTGTGGGTCAGACAATGACCATAATCGGGACGGACCCGAGGTCCAAGCACAGCCCACAAATGCCTTATTGATATTCCCGTATATAGGGTCCAGGGATGACAGGAGCCATCTCGTTCTATTCAGATTTCTGTCGGTCACTTGCGGACCACTTGATATTCGGACAAGGGTCCATATTGAAGGTGCGACGTGGATAGGAACGACCCCGTACAAATGTATGCCGAGTTTATGGCAATTTCAATGAAAGGGCGGGAACGAATCCCGATAAAGTGAATCCGATTTGACGAGCTATCGGCCCGGAGCAATACTGGGTCACGACCACGTCGGGGTAGGAGCCGTCGGCCATGTTGGTTGCTCACGGGTCTTTTCATATTCAGACACAGGTCCATAATAGAAACGCGGCGAAAACCGAGGTGAACCCGTTCAAATGTTTGCCGAACGTGCGGCAATTTTAGTAGTGGCTCGGAAGGGATCCGGCCTGAGGAACGAGTCCGGTTTAATCGGAATGTCAGCCCGAGGCGAGGTCAGGCGATGGCCATTTCGGGATAATTCCCAAGACTCAGGCCCAACCTGGAAGGGCGACATTATTGTTCCTTCAGCATCGAGTCACGGGGGAGACGGGGCTGCAACATAGATTTTACCATTTTCTTTATCTGGGCTTTAAATTATGTGCATATATATTTTATTGCTTGTTTCCCTTTTATGTATTAATTCTGGATGGTTTCTCCATTTTATTTATTATTATTACTATTATATCTTCCTTTTCCTTTTTTTACTATTATTATTATTATTTCACAATTTTTTGTTTATTTCTCATATATATATATATATATATATATATATATATATTCAGGTTTATTTATTTATCATGATTTTTATTGATTTATTATCATTATTATCATTATCATTATCATGACATATTTATATATATTTATTTATATTTATTTTGGAAGGAAAAGTGGGCCGTCGGGGGCAAAAAGGGGTGTACCGGCGAAGGCAGGGAGAGCGTGCCGGAGAGGGGCTGGGAGAGTGCGCCGGGTAGGTTAGAGGGTGCCGGAGAAGCGCCAAGAGAGTGTGCCGGGGAGGGAATTGGCGGGCGTGCCGGGCTGACTCGAAGTCTGTACAACGTCTGCTAGCACACGCGCAGAGTCTGTACACTGCCCATTTGCTGTCACCCAAAGTCTATACATTGTCTATTCAACCAGCACACAAAGTCTATACATCCTTCAGCTCAGAGTCTGTACGTTGTTCATTGGCTGCAGCTCAAAGTCTATACATTGGCCAGCTCAAAGTCTGTACATTATTCATTGGCTGCAGTTCAAAGTCTATACATTGTCCATTGGCTGCAGTTCAAAGTCTATACATTGGCCATTGGCTGCAGCTCAAAGTCTATACATTGGCCGGCTCAAAGTCTGTACATTGTTCAGCTCAAAGTCTGTACATTGGCCAGCTCAAAGTCTATACATTGTTCATTGGCTGCAGTTCAAAGTCTATACGTTGGCCATTGGCTGCAGCTCAAAGTCTATACATTGGCCAGCTCAAAGTCTGTACATTGGCCAACTCAAAGTCTATACGTTGTTGTCACAAGCATATTAAGCCCATACATCCGTTCATGGCGTGTCTGAACATCCGTTTCCAAAGTGCATGCTTCACTGTCTGCATTTGTGCAATCCTTCACGCAAAGTCTATACATTGCTTGTTGCTGTGTTCGTGCCTCAACCTGCCAAATCTGTACGTTGTGTTTCACTTCAGGGAGACTGTGGAAGAAGAGGTGAGACGGAGAGATAGATGAGGGGGAGAGTGAGAAAGAGAGTGAGACGGTGGGGAGGAGTGTGCCGGTGAGGAGCCGAGAGGGTGTGTCGTTGGAGGGCTGATAGGGTGTGCCACTGGAGGGCTGATAGGGTGTACCGGCGAAGGCTGGAACAGACATGCCGACGAAGGCCCACTCCTCTGTTACTTATTTTTAAGGCTTTTCTTTTCTTCTTTTCTTTGATTTTTGCATAGTTTTATACAAATCTTTTCTCCTTCTTCTTGCAATCTGTTGTTGCTCTATTTATTTGTTGCTTTTGTTATCTTTTGGTGTGTATTTATTATCCCATTTGTTTGTTGCATCCTTTTGTCTTTTCAATGTGTTATTATTTCTAACGAAAATTCGACAGCATCTCCCCTTGACCCGAGCGTAAGGGAGATAAAGGGAACGCGCCCACGTAGAGTGGCGGAACCCGACAACTGGAGGTGGGCGCCCGAAGGCGGCAACACCTTTAATAAAACTTCGGGAAACCCGGAAGAAACGACGGATGGGGGACTCGTCTGGGACTGGCTGGGGGTGCACCGGGCAAGAGAAGAGGATTGGAGGGTGTGCCGTTGAAGGCCTGCTAGGGGCGTGCCGGCGAAGAGCGGCCAAAGGTGTGCCGCTGAGGGCCAAATGAAGTGTGCCGGCGAAGGGCTGCTGAAGGCGTGCCGCTGAGGGCCAAATGAAGCGTGCCGGCGAAGAGCTGCTGAAGGTGTGCCGCTGAGGGCCAAATGAAGCGTGCCGGCGAAGGCCGCTGAAGGTGTATCAGCGAGGGGCTTAGCCAGGACGCACGGCTGGAAGCTAGGGAGGCTGGGCGAAAGGATGAAGACTGAGGGTTAGCCAGGTGGGCTGGGGATTGAAGTAAGGGGGAAGGCCAAGGAGGGCGTCAGTGGCAGGATGTTCAAGGGAAGAAGAGGGAGGCCTCTCCCTCTAGGTAAACGGCTGAGGTTGGAGGCCAGGAAGGAGGGCATCGAGCTCATGAAGCCCCGAGAGAACAGAAGGATAAACCCCCTTGGGCCGAAGACTAAGCGTAAGGCCATGGATCGTGCGGGGGAACGATACCGACATGGAGACTCCAAGACACCGGAGAAGGAGAGAAAGTGAACAACATACCATGCACACTGGCACAAAGCAACGGAAGCAACAAGAAACCCAAGAAGGGTGATTTTTATTCACGAAGAGGAACGACCACGGCCAGCCACATACATTGCAAAGCACATTCGTGCTGACACTACGGACAGGGGAGGGGAGGAGATCATGAAAATAAAAAAAAGAAGGAAATGGGGGGAGTGTTGGGGCCGAACAAGGGTGACTACTCCCTGCTCTTCCCCACTTCCCCGTTACATGAAGCCTCTCTCTCTCTCTCTCTTTCTTTTCTTTGCCTGGTGGTTGTCGGAAGACTCCACGCCGGAGCCCTCGCCCTTCTCTTCTCTCTTCTCCTTCTTCTCGTAGGTGGCTTTTTCTGTTCGTCTCTTCTCCTCCTACCTCTTCTCCCCGTCTGTTTGTCCCTCTTCTCTTCGCCGGAATGGGAGTGGTTTTATACTCCCAGCAGCGGGAGCCCTCGAGCACGGCAGTCGGAGGCGGGAAGCAGCTAGTCATGATGGGGTTTGACTTCCCCCGTCCTGGACGTCAGGAGAGTAGCCTGCGTGGCCCAACCTCTGGTTGACACCTCGGACAGCTCACTACGCGCCAAGGATACGTAGGGCATGGGCGTCACGTCGTTCGGGCGTTGAAACGCCTTCACGCTGTGCCGCTGGCGGGCTCAATAAGTGTGCCGCAGGAGGGCCAAAAAGGCGTGCCGCTGAAGCCCCAAATGGGCGTGCCGCTGAAGCCCCAAATGGGCGTGCCGCTGAAGCCCAGAAATAGTGTGCCGTTGAAGGCCTGAAATAGTGTGCCGTTGAAGGCTTGAAATAATGTGCCGTTGAAGGCTTGAAATAGTGTGCCGTTGAAGGCTTGCAGGGTGTGCCGTTGAAAGGGCACAAGGGCGTGCCGCTGAAGGCCCAGGGGTGTACCGCTGAAGGGCCAAAAGGCTGTGCCGCTGAAGGCCCAGGGGTGTACCGCTGGAAGGCCAAGGGCTGTGCCGCTGAAGGCCCAAGGGGTGTACCACTGAAGGGCCAAAAGGCTGTGCCGCTGAAGGGCTAAAATGGGCAGTTCTGAGCCCGTTGTGAGCACGAGTTGTGGCCCATTTAATTTTCTTCGAGGCCCATGGATTGTGGGGGCTCTTGGTGGTTGATTTCTCTTCACTGTCGTGACTCCGGAGACGGCTTCACGGCAGTGTGCATATTTGGGGAGTCCGGATGACCAGTCCCTCCGGGGCTTCTTCACTCGGTGCCGTTGTTAATGCTGGGCTGAGCTGGATATCTGTGCGTGCAATTTTTGGTGTCCACAACATCCAACTAAATTGAACTCCTTTATCCTAAAAGACAAGAAAGTCTGTATTTGAGAATACTTGTGTGTACCACTAGTTAGATTAAGAATAAAAGTCTACAGGCTACAATCCTGGAAAACCCAAGACAAAACACTCCACAAGGAGTAGAAACAATACAATATGCCCATATCAATTAGCCATTTAGACAGGATGTTTTTCGCTTTTTCTCTTAAAGTATATCTACTATGTTATTTTAAAAAAGTAATAAGAATATTATCAAAAATAGACCTTTTACATGTCACATGGTACTCTCAGGCATGGTTTGCCGACTCGGTTCGACTCGCCCTGACTCAGTCCGACTCGGATCGTATCTAGAGAATTCGGAGTCGCAAGTCGGGCAAAATAAATAAATTAAAAATTACAATAATGATGTAACAGTAATCATAAATCTTGCATTTTAATGCATGAAAAGAATTAAATCATATTATTTAGTTTATTTTAAATATATGACTCGGCCGAGTCAATCCGAGTGGGCTTCAAGTCGGACCGACTTGTACCGGATCAAGGGGAATCCGATCCAATACGGATCCCTGAGTCGGCGAAACCTGCTCTCAGAGGCCTCATTAGTGATGATATGACCAAAATTCTGTGATCCAAAGACCGGTATTCACTTAGAAGAAGAATTTGGTACTATGGAGTATGGATGCACGCTGCACAGTTCACAAAACCATTTCAAATATCAGATCACCAAGAACTTGCTACTTTTACACTAAATTCAAGGATAAAATCAGGAAGAAGTAGGGTTCCACTAATGTGGTCCTAACATGGCTGAGTTGTTCGGATGGCACTTAACTTATTGTTACTTTTAAACTCCTATTAATCTTGCAAGTTTCAGTTACAAGAACCCACGCCCCGTGCAAGAAATATAATTCATTAAAATAAATATTTAAATCTATAAAAATGGTGGATTCTAAAATAAATAAATAAATAACTATAAACACGAAGAATGACAAAACAAAAAAGGTGACAGCGAACCTGAGCAGCAGGGGCATTATCATCAATAAATGGAGCTGAAAGACTTACAAAGGAAGCTTCACCAACACCAATAAGCCTAAGGATAAGAAACTATTAGCAACTATTACAAGGCTATAAGCTCGATGATTCTCCGTTCATTTAGATGCTCAAAGCCAGACAATAGATGAACTTACATTCGGCAAATGGTAATGGACCAAAACTCAAAAGAAAAACCACAACCAGCTGTGGCAAGAGTCCACACTGAAAGCCCAACTCCAATAAGCCTAAATGGGTTATAGCTGCCAAGAAAAATACAAAATGACACAAAAACATTGATTAATACAAATTATGTGAAAAATAAGGGCAAATTAAGTAGAGAATTATCCTTTTGTAGAAGGTGACCAATAAATAACAGTTTCTTGTGCTACATTATTGAGCTGCCCAGCACTTAGCATGAGTAGGCATTGGATTTTTCTTCAAAAGGCAGATAACAACACATTTTACTGATGATGTAAAGGAAGAGTAGGATTTACATGTGGAGTGCTAAAACGGAATCTCCAAAATATGTCCTTTTCCTCCTGTACATGGAGCTATGCTGTTATGCATGTGATCTGCAAGCAAATCAACATGATGACCCCTTAACCCTGTTGCTCCCAGGAAGGAGGAAAAATTCAGTTTCACAGGCACACAAACAAAGAATGAATGAATTGATGAGAGAAAACCTCCGCCACTGGTATCATAGCAAGTATTAGCATAAACTCTTGCCGGGGGTTGTTGCTAGTGTGAGGAGGCCACTGGGAAGGGTAGGGGTGCCCGGCCTGCCGGCCGACGCAGAGGACAGAGGGGGGGTTTTGCCGGTGCAGGGAGGACAGAGAGGACCAAGGGGTGTTGCCGATGGGGGAAGGACAAGGAGGACGGAGAGATATTGCCGGTCGGCGGGGAAGGAGACGACAGAGGAGAGGAGGAAGAACACATACCTAGAACATGGAGGGGAACCTAGCAAAAAAGTCTGGGAGTCTGATCGAGATCACGATCGCATCGTGGGCAGTTTCTCAAAAAAAAAAAAAAAGGTTGGGGTTGTTCTTATTTTAGTAGAGATTATCAAAGGATGGGATTCCATTCTAAAAAATAGGGGAGGGCTTACCAAACAGGGTTAAGTGGGGTTCCTATTTCTACTTTTTATTTTAGGGGGAGAAAGCCAAAAAAGTGCAACCAAACACCCTATTAATGTTTAAACAGTCACCAAATAGCTAGGGAGACAGGTTTGCTTCATCCATCCACCCACTATTACATGCATAGAAAAGTTATGTCTGATTTATGGATGAACTGCTGAACAAGAGATCTTTCACAGAAACAATACTAAACACTACATCTTTTTTTTCTTTGGATAAAATCAAGTGAAACAGGACCTTTTTTCTTAATGTTATCAGATCGTATGTGGTTACAGAACAGTATCTTTGGAAAAGGAGAACATAGTGCTGAGTTCTTGGACATGGAGAAATAGGCTTGTCGTAGTGGGCAACCTTGTGTTCGATCAGAAAATATTCTTTTACAAATTTATTTAGTTAATCAATTTTATTTTGATTATCAATTACAAGAATGGAAGACGCGCAAGAGCATGAAAACCTTGAAAGAAGGGAGGCGCAAATCCAGAGGAAGTTGCTTTCAGCAGCAGCCATGCACAGCTCAAAGATCCTCTCCCCCCCCCCACCCAAAAGAAAAAGAACACCCACCAGCTCCCTTGGTGCGCACAAGGAAAGGGGATAATAAAAAGAGACAGACAGGTAAAATGGCTAGAAAAGAAGGGACAGCAGGGGGGTGATACTGGCCAGAAAATAAGAGGGAGTTAGAAAATGGAAGTGGGGAAAATGGCCAGGAGGGGGTCTAGCACACCCCCTACTAGCCAGTTTGGGATGACAAGAAATGACAAAAAGAAGTAGCTCATAGGGGGGCAGTACCACACTAGCAGCTCCATGCTCTGAGCTGGCCAGCCTCTCACCTAGCCCTTGTTAATACAAACCCCACCCTCTTCTCAATCAATGACACACAGAGACATCTGCAGAGCTTGAAAGACTAAGGCAGCAAGATCTGGACCCCCTCTTAATAGCTTCAAAAACTTCCTTGCAAAGAAGTTCTGACTTCTGAGCATAGGGCCCAGATCTTCACGATCCTTTCTAAGGCTTCAATTTGTTTGAAGCCTTTGGCGCATTGTTTATTGTAATCGAGGGAGAAATCGATACAATTTTCTTTTTGATCCTCTGTACTTCACTGATCCCCATGCTTATGTGTTTGTGGATCCTTAATGGATCTTTGTTGGGTCCAACCAAATTAGGTTTTTGTATATATGAGTTCACATCTTTTGCATATATGATCCCAAATGCAGAATATAAAGTTATCAAGATAGGAAAAAAGAAAAAAAAACTACTGTAATCATTAGTGCATTGTGATAACCAGGATAACCACAAGAGAAGGTGGTTTGAGTTATTAGCATAAATTCATAAAGGATTAGTTACTTGAGTAAGGCACAAACCTCTTTGCTAAGGATGCAAATATTGGAGAAGCAATTAAAAGTCCGACCATAAATGCAGATGATAGCACACCATCTTGAAAATAATTCAAGTCAAAATCTCCCCTGCAGCCATTGCCAGATGGTAAGGTAATGAACCAAGAATAGGTCTGATATAGCAAGCACTTACGACAAAATTCAAGCTTCTGCATTTTTCAAATGGAAATTATATTTTTGTAGATAAAAAGTGGATGTGAAAACAACTCCTGCAGTCCTGCCTTCAGATCTCATTTTCCAATTCTATTAATGTCTCTGATAAACACAGAATACACCTCCATAAAAAGGACCCCCAATGTGAAGCATTAAGTATTAGCTTAAAAGGAAGTATGATCAGTAACCTTATCCACTAACTTGCGCAGGGCATCCCTACGTGACAATATAGAGAATATTTGCTCAAACCTATTGTAATGCTAGATGGACAACCAAAAACCACCACAAAATGCAGTGGCAGCTAAAAAGCAAATATTGCATCCAAAACAGATATCAAACAGAAATGTTACTCGGTTAACATGGCTTTTATTTGCCCTTGCCATTTGTAGGAAGCAATCCAGTAACGGATGCTGCTTAATCTATTGTACTGATAATTTAGTATCTGAGTTCCAAATGAGAGTGCAGAGTACAAATTATGGCATTGGATCAGTAATTTGTAGAAATGGATGACAATGTCCAGATATCCAGACAGCAATATGGCATGAGCACTGGATATTGGGAGAACTAATATACTTAAAATTCAGATATAAACTGAAATGATCATCAATAAGAGCTCTACTGGGATGTGGCAAGTCAGCGGGGGGAAAGGAAAGGGCATCACTACCACACACCCATTGAACATCACACATTCACTTCTACCTGGAATGACTGTGAAAGAAACTTTAGAGTTGAGATGTGGAATTCATATCAGTTATATTTTCTCTTTCCTAACGAAACAAAGCTTCATTCAGAGACTAGTGTCAGATTCACAGTTTAGGCAGTCAACACACCAAGCGGTCCCTTGTTTGGACTGCCCCTGAATATTAATCCTCCTGAAAGCAGGGTTGGCCGACTCATACTGTACCACAGAGATCCTGGGTCGGTCCAAGTCAACCAAGTCAGAACAAGTCGGCTTAAGTGGACAACGAGTCAGTTCAAGTCGGGCCTACTCATACCGTAACAGGACGAGTCTGGGTTGATCCAACCCACTGAGTTGGCTGACCCTGCCTGAAAGAGAACAATGAGTATATAGTTCCATGTCGGTCATGTCACTAAACTGCATGTCTATAAATAACAAATGGAGTCTACTTCAACGATAACAGCAGAAAGCATGGAAGATAAGTCAATTCAAGAATGATGAGACCATATTAGAAACTGCCAAGATGATGTATACTTCTCACGCGAAAAAGATGGTAAACTAGATACTAGAAAAGGAAACAAACTAGGGCACATCTTACTGTATTCCACTACCCGAAGTGCATACACCACTCCCATTGCATGTTCTGGGGCTCCCATTTACTCCGTTGCTTGCTATGGCACCTCGGTCAGCATAGTTCAACAAATTGATAATACAGAAGATCACGAGCAACCTGTAAAAAATATATTAGGTGATTTAAGGAATTGTTACATAACCATAGGAAGGTTCGTGATTGCCCTATGGCTGCAAACAGTATAAAGGTGATAACACCTATGCCATAACAATTTGAGACGTGCAAAAAAGCAAGAAGGATTCTCTTAGTCCTGAAAACAAACTCCAGAATTGATATTTGAAGTCAAATAAGAAAATTACATGTACAACGTTGAGGCCACATGTTACACTAGAATTTTCTTTCCAAGATGTATTTAAAATACAAAAGTGCACACAAATGTATGATCCAACATCTCCCATCGACAAAATTAGATTACATGCAACCTTTCTGCAGTTTATCATATGTGACCATGCTACATTGATCACCTAGTATTCCCTGGTAACTTAGTAGCTCTCATAGTCTATGTTGAAGCACAACATACCCTAGAGTTATCCTTCATTCTTAAAAATGAATTTCGAAATGAACCTCGTGATCCTCATATGCCCTTTTATCCTAACATTTCCTTCAATATACAAGTTGCTTTGATCCTCAGAAATTGTAAGCAAATCTTCAAACATATCCTAAGAGATGTTAGAGCAAGACATCTGCAAACGATCAAAGCACAATAGCTTCATTTGTTCAAAGGGCAGTATCAAAGATAGCAATGACTTTATACATGGAGTTGACCGAGCATGTGATATTTCTTGGAAAAATAGAGAAATAGCCAAGGAAGTTCTACTTCCTCTCTCCCCGTCTTACCCCATAAAGACATGTTCCACTCCCTCGCCACAACTTCAAGTAAGTTTCACACTAGCTATTAGCTTAGGTAGCTTTGAATGAATTCTCTTGTTGAAAGTTCCATTGACTAAGAACCCAAAAACATTTATTTATAGGTTGCCATCAGGTCAACAGCAAACTTTAGAAATCCACTCAAGTGACTCATACTAAACCAGTGTAACCAACCACATGATGATGAGAAAGGGCTTCATGATTATGAGTATAACGGTAGACAACAATAGACCCAGGAACTTCCTTGTCAAATGGTTATCAATGATGGCCACCTTGTTAAACGTGGGGGAACCTATATATCACGTGAAGGAGATGTGAAGTCCTCCCCCTATGGCCAAACCTGTGCAACCTGGATTTCATCACGACCCTTTGGAAATATCTGTCCAAGTTAGTAATCAGGAACTTGCTTTGCAATGTAAGGTACTAATCTCTGCCCGAATCACGAAAAGTAAGCATAACCTACAAAACATACTAGAAAATCTAATGCAAAGATTCTGCAACGGAGCCAGACAGCTCTGTAGCTAACAACCATTGTCTCAGGCACACCCCCGTATAATATGCATCCACACACCCACAACACGTAGGCCCACTGCAACCATCTCAATGCGGCACCAAAGTAGACAGCCAGAAAATCTTAAAAAGGGAGTTCCAACTCGAACCTAGGATTTAGAGCAACCAACAAAACACCCAACCCGCCCCGTGAGGACAACACAACGACGGCGACGAAGAACGAGAGAGAGAGAGAGAACACCTCTTCGGCGTGAACCACGACGGCGGCTTGGTGTCGCCAGGGCGGGCATGCAGGCCCTCGGTCGGCGGCGGCGGCGAGGCACCAGCGCCAGCTGCGAGGGCTTCCGCGGCCGCCGCGGGTTTCGAAGCCTCTGCACAGGCCTCCGCCATTTATACCACCCCCGATTCAACGTTCAAATCCTCAAACAAAAAACAAACAAAAGCAGGGACACCACACCATTCACCGTGCGGTAGAACACGACCGAGACATGGAAGAATACGGAAGAATTCGGAGAGCAGGATCGACGGAAGAAACCAGTAAAGGAGACAGATGGCGGGCGGGGCCGGAATGTTTGCTAGGGTTCCAGTGGGTAGGTTTTGGGGGGAGGGGGAAGATTTGGAGTTGCCGCAGCCTCCGATCTTGGTGGTGGTGGTGGATATCACTACAGCTGATGCAGGCTGGCGCTAATGATGAGTGTAGCGTTTGTTTTTCTGTTTATACATGTATATATATAGAGAGAGGTATTTAAAGTCAACGACACGAATTTGGATTTTGGAGTCGCGCTCTAGTTGCGCACTGCGCGGAGTTGTTGTTACTTGTTTAACGTTAACAGTAAATTTACGTAAAACTAGATTCTACATTTATATTTATATATTTATCCTCTTTTCTGGATTTGATATCATATAAATAGTAATTTTTTGTCAGAATAGCTATAGAATATTTTGTCTCCCTTTTTGTCACCCCTTAAAAGTTTTTAACGATCTTTTAATAGAAAAGTGATGATAATGGCATGTTTGGATTAGTTCATACAAGGAGGATATATATAAATATAAAGATAAAATAGATTTGAAAGTAAATTTGTTTTAACATGAATATCTATATATATGTAACCGTTTCGCGAGGTCCGCCGGAAAGCGGCTTTGTGGGAACCACGGGACTCTTTTCCCTCTTTCTTTGACATTTTCCCCGGCCGTGGGGTGATGACGTACACGCCAGGGGAGCAATGGTGGAGAGTGCGAGCTATGGTCGTTTGTATTTGCTCACATAGAAGGGATTGTTTGATGGATTGTGGATGCGGTGATGACGTACACGCGAGGGCAAGAAGATGACCCGTGTGTCTGTGTCGAAAATTTGGTTGAGTTTGGTACGAAGTAAAAATGTTTTTATTTATTTAGAATTACGTAGATGATCTGTTTTTTTATTTTTTCATGTTTTAAATATAATTAGAATTAAATTTGGAGAGGGGAATATTTACGGCTCACATGCCCCAAATAATCTATCGAGGCCGGACATGCCTAACAAGTGATAGTCCCTGTAGGACCCACTTATTATGAGACATCATTCGCCCGAGACCTGTATAGCCCATCGAGCCTTAGCTCGATCACCCGATCAATAGACATCCCCAACGCTCGGGAGATGTCTACAGGCGATCGTGCCAAGCTATCAAAAGGCAAAGAAATACTCCCCTATGCATCCCCACACTCTCGGTCTCCGGCATAGGAAAGGGATGCCCCCTTATCCTTTATGTATCAGTTCGGTGTCAAGACTCCTTGATGAGCTGGGATGAAGTCCTTGTTAATGAGCGTCTATCCAAACAGTATTACGCTATTACCTAAGAGTAGGAAGCTCAAAGGAATAAAGAGAGGGCAAGAGTATTTGAACGATAGAGAGTCCCTCCTGTGGACGCAGTGCCCCCACGCCTCCTATACCTAAGAAAGGGAGCCAACATCTATATAAACTCAGAAAATCCCTCCAAAAAGATAAGTCAACTCTCAGTCACTTCAGCCGGTGGAGAGCCATCTCGTGCCCCCCTCCTCTCATGCCCCCCTTTGCACCTCCCTCTTACCACTCGTTGATTTAAGTATAAGAGGATTTTTCCCATATATAACTATGGACCCCTTGATCGCTCTTTACCCTTCTTGCAGAATCCTATGTTGAAATGGCTATGCCTCGCTCACGCCCTAGATCGAACGGCTAACGACTTGACACGAGATATTGCCTCTTCAAAATTTAATGTAATCAAGAATCTAATCTGATTTGGCTGTGTTTGGAGAGGGAGTTTGTCGGATTTGTTTTTCAAAAAGTTGGGAGGAGTAGATGCACAAGAATATATTGTGGGGCCGGGAAGATAATCTGTGTTTCGATTTGCATGGGGTGAGAACTGAAAATTGATGCTTTTGAAATTTGAACTACTGTATTCTTTTTTAATAAATTGAAAAGGGCATGGTAATTGTGTCAATGTTCTTAATTGTTTATATGTTTCAAAATATTCTTGGGTCATCGTGTTTTTGGTCAAACTCATTGTAAAAAAGTATAAATTTTAAAAAAATTAAAATCAGTGATGAGAATCTCATTCGAATGATTCAGGGCTGAAATTATTTTTTAAACGAAACTACACGAATGCTCCTAAACATTTTAGTGAGTTTTCAAAAAACTTCATCACTGTTTTTTGTCTTGTTTGTCGTAAAAGTGCATATTATTTAATCACTTGTATTCTCCTCATGTAATGTTTGTCCCTCTTTCTTTTAAAAGTCATCTTATGTTCTAAAAATAATTAGAAAGGTGAAAGGATTCCTTTTATTTGTAGGTCCTCTTATTGCTTCTACACTCGAACCACATATTCAATTTGACTCTAGAAAGCGAATTTTAACAATCTCATCGGGTGTTTGTATGTAATTTTTTTAGCATTTTCTCTTTCAAAATAAAAATTAGAAATAAATAATAGTATTCTATGGTAAGATATTTTCTATTTTTAAGAAGAAAATTATCCTCTGTTGAATTCTCTCAAAATAAAAACACCTCTCCAATTATTCCTTTTTAAGAGAAACAATCTAATAGGGTGTTTAGTTGAAGTATTTTGTCTCTTTTTTCTCTTAAAATAAAAATTAGAATAGACAGCTCTGTTGAATACGTTTGGTCAGACCTCTTTAAGTTTTTAGATAGAACCATATCTCGTTGAAATCTCCTTCTAAATAAAAATAACTCTCAACCTATTTTTAATTTGAGAACCCTGGGCAACCCCCTTCCCCCCGCGTCCTCCCCCTTCCCCGCCGGCCTCTCCCTCTCCCCCTGCGTCCCCCCCTTCCCCTCCATCCTTCGCCGTCTCCGGGTTCGACATGCTCCAGGGGTCCCCGGGGGTGCACCTATACCACCACCACCCTGTCACCGTTCCCACCATCATCTTCTTCTTCCCAGTGAAACACGAGTGTAAATAACCCTTCAGCCCCGGACATCTCAGCCACTGCCGCCCCCCCCTGCAACCACGCCGGCAGAGCACCCGTTGCCCACCCTGGTGCTGTGCTGTTGCAGGCAGCTACGGCACCAGCCGGCATCGCCACCACCGCCGTGGGTCCCCTTTCTCCCCCCATCCTCCTTCTACGCACGGCTGCGACCACTGGCGGACACAAGATGCAGCTAGCCACCTCCAGCCAACCCCGTGTCCAGCCGGCGCTGTGAGGCGCGGCAGTTCGCCCGCGTCGCCACCGCCGTGCTGCCGGCCCACAGCCTGTTTCCTTGCTCCTGCCGCGACACAGCCCTGAGCAGGGACCGGTCCTCGCCGGCCATGCCCACCGCCGCCTTGCCTGCCGCTGGCACTCCCTCTGTCCGCCGCTGTGCAAGGTGGCCACCCAACCACCGCCCTCCCCTCTCCCTTCCGTCGTGTTATTACTGGTTTCTCAGAAGAGGGCATGTCAAACAGAGTGCGACTTATTTTAACTAATTTTAAATTTTAGGTAAAAAATCGATTTATCATAATTTAATAGAAATAATTTTTTAAAAGGGTTTCCAAACACCCTATAAACCTTTACCTTAATTGCATATCTCTCTCTCTCTCTCTCACGTCACCCAGCATTCCCTCCACTTTTTTCGCAACCGCACCCCTGTGGAGAGATCAAGTTGTCAAATATGTTTAAACTATTTTTAAAAACTATGTCCATTGTGTCGAACAAATTAGTATTGATTTATGCCAGTTTTAAAAGTTAGGTTTAAAAACTCAAATAAAATAAAATTTGATAACAAAATAATTTATAAAAAAATTTTGCTCCCACACACCCTATTAGACATGAGATGAAATTGTCTGTATTTTTGGATGTGCACATTCAAAGGTCGCGACCAATTTCAACTTAATTTAACTTTAAATAAAAAAATGAGAAATAACACTTGCTATAAGTCGTGACCTGTAATTGCACTAGAGTTGTCAATAGGCCGAGCTAATCTGATACTTTCGCGAGCTTGGCCTGATTTCGGGTCGAGCCGTAAGGTCATTTTCGGCCCGTAGATCCATAGTCAAGTCTAAAAATCGGGCCTAACTATACACACGGGTCGAGCTTCGGCTTTGAGTTCAACCCGCGGGCTGACCTGACCCGTTCTATTTTTTCTCCCTTCAAATTTTAAAAAATACTTAGTTAAAATTATGTTATTTTACTTAATTAAAATTAAAAAATTTATTTTTCAACAAATTAACTAATTAACATCAAAATTTTAATTAATTTAGTGAGATTATAAGTTTTATATTATTAAATATATTATTTTTTATTTTTTATTTAAACTTTTGGATCTGACCGAATTTTAATCGGACTTTATAATTTTTTAATAGTGTCGAGCCCGACCCGACCCGGCACGACATAACTTGGCCCGGGTCGAGCTCGGGTTTTAATTTTGAGGAGTCGAGTCTGAGTCAGGCTGACCTAAACTAGACCCAGATCCGATCTATTGATAGTTCTAAGGCCAACCCGGGTCTAACCCATTGACGTCCCTAAATTCTACTCAATCATCCTACAAATCAATCTATCATTGGTCCACATGGCACGTCACTAAAGTTAGAAGTGATCAATCCAACCGCTCCCAGCAACCATGCATGTTGGTCTGCTAGTGGTCATGCCACCAGTCTCCTCTGGCCATCTTAACATACCAAGTGAACCAATTGCATGGTTTACTGGACCGACACCGCGGAGACGACAGTGTATTTGATAAATCGTTTGCCTTCTCCCAGGTTTAGTCGACGGTCCCTTCTCGAATGACTGTTCAGTCTCATATCAGACGATCGATTTTCACGAGTCTTCCGTTGTGCATGCGATCCGCGGCCACGGCTCTATTCCCCTGCACAAAACTCGATTATCGTTGTCACCTTTGGCCTTCTTTGTTTCCCATGTTAGGATGCCATGTTCGATCCTTTGAAGTCTAACACGATACTTGATCTCGGATAATATGTATGTGTGTGAGGGGGGCGGATGGATCTCTCCATTTTTCTTTACCGTCGGTTAAGAAACTCACTCGACAATTCTATAATTAAATCGGCCCTTTGTATTTTCCCCGTGTACAGTTCATCATCTCATAAGGAGTAGAGCACGAGGACTTCGACCTTCAAGTGGGTTGTTCGCATTTATTCTCCAAAAAAAAAAGTGACGTAGATGCACTATGACCTAATTAGGCACACGGTGGGTGAGGCGATTTCATGGCTTCATCTACACCCAGATGAGAAAACAAGAACCAATTTGGTTTGAGAAAGTTTCATCAAGTCCACGAGTGGCTTTCCATCCACCACACCCAAGTGTCTCCTCGGTTTTCAGTGTTTCAACTACCCACTCCATTGGTTTAGACTTCAGACCAAATAACGTTGACTCCAACCCTCTTCCCTTTTCATGGGTTTCAATGCTTAACGCGCGTCTAAAGCGCACGTTGTGCTGCCACACCATAAAAAATGGGTAAAGGAAAATGAGATTACAAGTTTGATCTCTTGTCTCCACAAAGTATCATAAAGTTTGACTTTATTTAATGACAGAGATCCCTGAATCACTGGAGCAGTCAAGTCCCCCGAGGAATGAGGCGCCTTCTCCATATCCGTACTTACAATAATGATAGTTTTATAAATAAATATACGTTTAAATATGAATGATTGACCTGATCATTGTGATCCCAGACCGAGTTCAAACTGATCTTATTCTCGATTAAGTCCCCAAACGATGAACCGTGGAACTGGGATGAGATTGTCTTTGAGACCCCGGAAAAAAAAAGGATCATGAATGGATCAAATAAATTCAAAGACCGCCCGGCGGACACTTTAATAGGGTGTTTGGTAGTAATTTTTTTAAGATTAATTTTTAACAAATATTTTATTATGATTTTTTTCATAATTTTTTAATTTATAAATTTTAACTTTTGACATGTCAAAATTTAAATAATATTTAAGAGAGAATATAATTTTCTCATTAGGAGGTCATTGAAGAGAGAGATACAGATAGTAACTGTGTACACGTGAGAGAGAGAGAAAGGGAGGTGGCTATGGGAGGGAGAGAGTTGGATGACGTATGTGTGTGAAAGAGAAATAGGTGACTATAAGAGCGATAGCTCTTTTAAAAAAATGAAAAGAGTTATTTTTTATTTAAAAAATTTTAATCAAGAGTTAATTTTCTTCTTAAAAATTAAGAGAGATGCTCTAAATATGATTTAGTCCACCTTCTTTCTTCAAAATAAATTTTAAGAGAAAAAATATCAAAAAAAATATAACCAAACACCCCCTAAGGGTGTGTTTAGAGAACACATCCGACGGTGACTTTCGAGTCAAAATCTCTAGATAATCTTTAAATTTTATCAAATGTCCAAGTGCATATGAATTTTTGAGCGTTCACAAAAAGTCGGAGAAAAAAGATTATAGATATAAAATTAGGTTTCATCGAAAAATCCTTACAAGTAGATGTAAAGAGGAATTTACAATTTTTTAATCATTATAAATACTAGATGAGATAGACATTTGTACAATCTGAGAGTTTTTTTGGGAATGAATAAACTGGGTGGGTACTTAAACGCGCCTTAAAACCCATTCAGATATATAATCTATCATACATAACTCTTCTCTCTGTCCCAAGATTCGCCGTGCCGTGCCATACCATAACATATCGCGTCATACCATAACACATCGCACGTATCAGATAGTACTCGGCGACAGTCAGCGTTGAGTGTCGTAGGCATGGCACGGGTCGACGACAGAGGCGGCGGCAGATGCGTCGAAGATGCGGCATTAATTGGATCGATGCGGCGCAAGATGCGGAGGCGAGGGGAAGGCAATGGTGAGGAGGGGGGGAGGCCGGAGGAGGGCAAGGAGATGGCGAGACAGAGGACTCGTCCGGCAGAGGAGGGGGGACCGGAGGAGAGAGCGGAGGGGGGGGAGGCCACGGCCTATTCCCACGACTGATTCCTGTTCATTCATCTTCGTTGTTCATCTGACAGGGCACCATGTAATCGGGGCACGGTCAAATAGAGTACCTGCATCACGGCGAATCTTGCTCTCTGTTGACGAGCGGGTGCCCACTTCTAATTTAATCATGCATCCAATAGGAATTGAATAGTAGTTGCAGCAAACCGAGATTTACAGTACTCTTATTGCAAGCATCTCCCTCTCTACGACTTCGTATCTGAACCATAGTTTGTCGACCCGGTGCGTCTCGCATCGACTCGCATGACCCGACCCGACCCAGGTCGGGACCGCGTCGGTCGGGCCGTGGGTCGTGGACGGGTCGATCTATTATTTTATTATTATAATATATTATATTTTATATATAATGTGTATTTTTCTATTTTATTTTATTATTTTATTATATATATATATATATATATAGTGGTGTTTTAGAATGGGACGGACCGGGTCGGACCGAGACGGGAGCGACCCGACCTGACCCAAGCCAAGACCGAGTCGACCGAGTCGACCGGGCCGACAAACCCTGATCTGAACCTAACAGAAATTTAGTGTTGAATCAGAGCCTCGCTTAATGCAGCAGACCCTCAGGGAGTAGTACTAAATTCGATTAATCTAACATGATCTCAAATGTCTTATCTTTCTACATACTACACATGACATTGGTATTATTATTATTTTTGAAATAAGACATTGGTACTTTAGTTTAGACTTTAAAGTCATCCCCATTTCAAGGACTGACTTTGCTACGTACAGAGGATTGAATCCCCCCTCCCCCGTTAACGACGGCTAAGCAGGGGTGAGTATTATTCCGGTTTAACTTAAAAATTAAATCGAACAGATAGATTTAGTTTAATTTTAATTTAAGTTAAAATTTAAAATATTTTAGTTTAGATTCAAACTGAATTATATTAAAATTTTTGATTTAATTTGATTTTAATTTTCAAAAAATCGAATCGAACCTAATAATCTGAATTTAAAGATATTTTTATCAAGTTAATATAACTATATATATGACCATTGACCATATTTTCAAAAATCCAACTTAATTTTAAGATTATATTTGTCAACTTAATATAAGTATATATATAACTATTAAATATAATTCTAAAAGTATAACCTCTACCGTCCCTGTGAAGTTTCTGAATGTAATATTATGAAGTACGTTTCAAATTATCTTCTATTTAAGTTTTTAATTTTTTATGTGAGAATATGACGAAGTTTATACTTGCAAATTATAATTTTTGATATCATTTTTTAATATTTATTTTATTTGGTAAAAAATATTTTATCTTTAGCTTTCTTTATTTCCTTTTGAATTTAATCTAATTTCTAAGAGATGACACGAATATGATTCAAATCGAATTGATTTAATGTAATTATAAAATAATTTAATTTGATTTGATTTGATCCATATTAAATTATTAGTTTAATTTAATTTAGTTTGGAAAAAAATTTCTAATCAAATCAACACCAAATCGTGCTCAGAGGGCTCCACACTCTCGTTTTAGTGCACTGGTCAACCGCGGAAAGTGACGATAGTGGGAAATTGGAAGCCTGTCATTTGACTGCGTTGGCAATCTACACCCGTGAGCGAGGCCTTCTTTTTAAAAGTGAACCAAACTAACCCGGTAGCTTGGTTCACACAATCGTTGAAAAAACGAAATCATGAAACCTCTACTTTTCTAGAATGCAGCCCATTTTCTATGAGTCCATGTAGCTGAGACTCGATCCATTTTGTCAACATACAATGTGCTAATGGACAGATGCCACCATCCACGCGACAAAGAGTCTTGAAGGTTGAGACACTGTTTCTGTTTTCGACGACGACGAGAGATCTAACACAATAATATTCGTGTTTACATATAGTGTCATATATTGGAGTTCAAATTTAACGACGTTCAACTCATTGTTAGAATGTGGAGTCAGAATTCGTTATCGTGCGTCTTCGCGTGCGGATCGATATGCGCGGTCAAGTCGCGGGGATCGACCTATATTTATAGCAGGGGCATTATTATCTTTTGTATCTTAACTGTTGGGTGCCCTAATCTCCTTATATATAAGGACTGCGAACTCTCTCTTTATATTGTATCTGAACGTGTTTTATCATATTGGAAACCCTGCTGCGGCCGTAGATGTGGGAAGTCACATCACCTACGAATCACGTAAATCTTGGTGTTCTTGTGACTTGATCTTTTCTTCCCCCTTTCTTTTTCCTCCTCTGATGTTTGTTCATCTCTACAGGTACTCCGATTCTCAACACTCATCATGTACTTATCTTTTGTATCTTTTTTCTTAAGATTAATAAATTCTAAATTCACGTCTCTCGAGAATTAAATGAGTCAGATAAATTTTCACGAGAGTTGGACATGAGATAACTTGCGACACTTATTTATCGGTCATAAGAACTGCACCACGAAGATCATTGTCATCGTGATCAAGTCTTATCTCATTTATTTGGAGTCGGGGAAACATAACTCTCTTCTTTGAACGTGGAGAAACCACTATTCATTTGCAAGAGTGATGAGTACAAAAAAAGAAAGAGCACAACTAGGCTCTAGCGTCCCCAAGGCCAAGAACTATCAGTATCATAGCTCCCAAAGAAAAAACTAGCTAATCCCCAAGAACACATACTTAAAAATATACACTACAAGAGTGGAAACCAACCAAGCACAGACAACCCACTTGTCCACTAGGACAAGTATCGTGCCATTGGAACAGTTTGTGGTGTACATCCGAATTCCCTCATGAAGCGTGGTGCGGGTGGAGGACCAACCAACCGTAAGCGTGACAATTCTCTTCAAAATGTCAGCAATATCATGCGTAGGAATGTCAACGTTTCAGATATAAAGCGGATGAAGGACTATCTATTTCAGTATTCTCTAGCTTAACCAGAGGAAAAGCACTATCCATTTGCTGTTTTGTTTTATGACGTGGAATCTAACAAAATTAACGGGTTCACATCTCTCCGATATTAAATATGACTCAAGTAAGCCTTCCCGAGAGTCGAACTCGAGCCCTCGCTATCACGAGACAAAGTCTTTTATCATTCGACTCACTCGGGGTCCTCATCCATTTGATATTTGTTAAGCTAATGACACTGTGAGATAAACGAATTATCAGTTACCACTGGGCATTGACATCCCTTGCACAGTCTGCTTGAAGGTCCTGCTATTTTTCTCATTCCCAGTTGTCCACAGAACAATGAACGGAATGATGAGCCAGAACTTCTTATTTCTCCTTCCCGGGAACCTTTGTTTCCAACCCTGTAGTAAATGCAGAACACTCCGGCTCCCACCAGTGGCCATCAAGCACCTTGGTTAAGGATGCACCAAACAAAAACTGATAATGACACATCCAACAAACAGTCAGATAGAAGAACAAATTCCCCAATCTCTAAACGCTGTCTCTACATAACTCTCATCCTATCATATTTAATATATCCATTGCCACACCTGTAGTCAACAGAAAACAAGCACATCAGAAGCAAGCACACTAGACATCAGGTTGGAAACAAGAAAAATCTCAGAGGCATCAGGTGCTGTAAGCTGTAGAATCAACAGTCCTCCTCCGGAGGGGACACATGGCTCACACACTGGAGAATGAGATATATATGTGATGCAGTGAAAAATGCTGACAGTGCGACTTACATAGGTAGAGACAGAAGTTCTGGGAAGAGTGAGTTGAACGGAGACACCAATCCTGCAGAAATTTAGAGTAGGGAGAAGCATCTGGTTCCTATGGATGTAAAATGTAACGGAGGAACTCGGGTGGCCCTGTAATCGCTCAGCTCTCCGTACCACTCTGCTAGATTCTCCGTTACCAAAAAAGATTGTTGATTCTTTTCCAAATCATAATGGAAATTTGAATAGCAGTAGACTTTTGTCTCTTAATACATCTTCGGCCACTTTAAGAATGTTTTTTTCTTCTTGAAAGTGGATGTTACCACGATTTTATTAGAAGTCAAAGAAGTGAGTAAGACTCACTGCACACCAAAGGTGTGTATTATTTTTATTTTTATAATTTTTTTTGAAGTAACTCTTAAGATATACTAACTTGAGATACAAGTTACATCATCGTTAGATTACCCAAAAAAATAAAAAAATCAAATCAAATAAATCGTGTCTAAGCTTATTCTTTTAAAAATCGATCCGTTTCATTTTTAATTTTTTGAATAATCGAATAGTGACATAACTCACATCCCAAGTTAAGATATTTTGGGAGCTAATTTAATTTTTTTAAATAAATATTTTAAAAATACTACACACCTAAAGTGTGCAATCTGTGCAGCACATCTGAATGTGTAACAAACCAAACTCGAATTCAAAACAAAAGTGGTGTGCACTGGTGAAAACTAAAAGATGCCGCCGGTAAACCTCTAGGCCCTGTTTGATATTAGAATAGGATATCTAATCACGTGAGAGATAAATGCGGATCCCACGTCCACATCTCACACACAAACCTACTACCCGACCCCGGATAAGATATTCGAGCCACTGGGCTCGAATATCTTATCCTACTCATTTTTCAAACTAACCCCTACACATTAAGTACACCCGTCCGCCTGCAAACATCACCCACTGACAAGCCAAGTATTAGGTTACCTATGTTCACAACGACTCCAACAGAGGAACAATCTATCCATCACTATCCCTCTCTGAAACCGGAATAGAGAAAGTCGGGTTGACTTAAACTGAGGTATTCCTACTTTTTTTCACTTTTTTAGTTTGAAACATTTTGAGCCTATCCTAATCGAGGTTGAAACATTGATTCTAATTTCTTGTTAGAATAAGTTATTCTAGAAAAGCTCGAGTCAGGGACGGAAAAATCCACCCGCCTTGCCAAACATTATTTGTGCTTACTTGTCGGGTTAAGGCCCTTTGTTCCACCCCTATTTTATTTTCAAAGAGGGCCAAGTGAAACCCATTCCATATACCTACCGAAAATAAAAGAACCACCCTTTCATCCACCCTACCAGAAAGAACCAAAGAAAATCGTACCATTTCCCTCTCCCCTCCCCCGTCAAAAAACAATGGAAACCACTCTTTGTTCCCTTCCCTCAAACGTAAGTTTCTGATATCCTAATACCACGAGTTTTACTTTATTAATTTGCTTAAATCTGCAACAAAGTTGGGGCATAAAGCCAATAATCAAACCAAAGTTGCCTTTTAAAACTATTTCTACCTTTCTCGGCATGGCTAACAACTTCTCCTTCAATAATACCTCCATTTGTGCTTCCCTATGCAGATTTGCATCGAGCCTGTGCTGAATTGTCATCGAACGAATCCAAAGCATGGAAAGCTTTATGCAAGCAGCATGGAAAGTTTTATTTTTTTCTTCTCAATAATAGAAAATAATCACGTGTAATGTTTATTGCACCGAATTTGATGCACAAAGTCAACTTAAATATTAATTTTTATTGTCATTGACCCAAAAAAAGTTAAAATGACTATTTTCGCCCAAAAAAGGACGTCTCGCGGCAGATCCGTACGGCCTCGCGTCGTACCCGTACGGTCCACTTTTTTCACGCCGTGAAAAAACACACGAGTGAAATATTTTATAAGATGAAATATTTTGTTATAAGAACGAAACCTTTTATTATAGGAATAAAATGTTTTGTTTGACTACAAAAATAAACAAATAAAATATTTTGTAAAAATGAAACATTTGTTACAGGACCGAAATATTTGTTATAAAGATAAAGTACTATAAAAATGAAACATTTTCTTATAAGAATAAAATCTAACAAAATGTTTCAATTCTATACTAAATATTACGTTCATATAGTAAAATATTTAAGTCATACAAAATATTTCACTCCTGTATTTTTTCGTCGAGTGAAAAAACGGGCCATACGGATTTAACGCGAAGCGTCTTTTTTTAGATGAAAATAGTCATTTCATCTTTTTTGGGGCCAATGAGAATCAATATTATAATTTAAATTTAACTTTGTGCACCATATTCGGTGCACAAAATATTACTCAACAATCATATAAAATAGAATTTTATAATCATCAATATCATATAGAGCTTGCAGAGCTCTAAAATTTTGCTCCAACACCGCAGTACCTTTTTGTTTTAAGTCTTGCTACACACCCTCCCTTGCTGCAGACTATGGGTAAGCAGTGAGTTTTATTTTTTTATATTTTTTTGCTTGAGTCTCAAGTTTTCTAACTTGCCGTACAAGTCACATCATCGTTGGATCATCTAAAAAGAAATAAAAAAAGAAACTAGATCAAATGAATAGTATTAGGTTTATTTTTTTAAAAATCGATCCATTTTATTTTTAATTTTTTTAGATAATCAGACGTTGGCGCAATTTGCACAGTAAATTAGGATAACTTGAGACTGACGTGAGATAATTTTAAAAAAAAAATAAAATCTATTGCACACCTAGGGTGTGCCCCTGGTGTGCAACAAGGGCAGGTGTGCAACAAGCCTGACTCATTTTGTTTTCTAAAAAGGAAAGATGTGTTTCTCTAAATAACTGTCAGGTATTTTTCCTCACTTGTTTCTTTCTTTTGGGGGCGCGGGGGGGGGGGGGTAGAATGGTGGGTTAGGGTGAGGGGAATATGTGTTAAGCTGTTGGTCATCCTTTTGAATTGAATATCTCACTAATGATTTGAAGAGGATCATTAGATTCAAAGTCTCTTTGATTATGTGTTAAGCTTGTTGACTTAGGCATCATTTGGAAACACTTATTAGAAGAGATTTGGGTTTGGAATCCCCCATAATCCGCCTTGAGATGGACTATACAAAGATTTCGAGGCCTTATGGGGTTTAAAAAAAATGACAAACAAGCCATTACCATTTTAGAGGGAGATAAATCAAACAAAAGGGGGAAACGAGAGGCTAAAGATTGATGGGATGCCCAAAGATCCTCTCAGAGAATCTGATTATTCTTCCATCTCCAAAGAAAAACATAGACTTCAAGTTCTTTTCCCTATGGCCATGTTTGATTGGCGAATACACCAGGGCAATGTATTCACCTATCACGGGTCTATTAGTCGGTGTTGTCTTGTTCATAATTTGGTGGAGTGTGAAATTAACATGCGGAAGAACATTAAATGCTCTTGTTTTTGCTGGAAAAAGGCTGCCTTATCCGGGGTATGTATTCGATCAAAATGGTCAAATATGCTAACCGCACGAGTAGGCAACCGACGGATAGGCATGGGTTTCGTATCAAATAGGGCCTATAAGAGGTGGAATAGAATGATTCAATTGAAGCGTAATGATCTTACATATGTAATGCAATGTATGTCCCATAATAGGTTCCATTCTTCTACCCTTTCTCCGAAGCCCTGAATGAAAGCTTTAATTCTCAAGGGCTGAACACTCTGAGGCCCTGTTTGAATCCTGGGTAGGACAGCCCTGTTCGACCAAAAAGGTCGAATAGCCGGATGTGTGTGAGGGGGGAGGCGAGCCCGCCCCCGAAATCCCGACAAACCCCCGACAATTCACTTATCAAAGGGGCCCTCACTTCATAATGTGAAGTCTACCCATCTCTTTGGCCCATTTGGGATATTGAAAGGCAGCATGAGGGTATAGCATAGGCCGGGTGCTTGTTGCGATATTCTTATGAAATCATGAAGCTTGTACATATTCCTCCATCCTTGAGACAGCTCAGCTGACCTATTCGGATGGAGTCCAGCAACCCGCGTCTATGTAATACTAGTCAAATGAACGCGCTACGCGCGTGATTTTACCTTGATTTTTTTTCAAATTATAATGATAATACGAACGAATGTCAAACCTTTTCATGTTAGTTCTTAAATATCTTTGCCATTTTTTCACAAAGCATGGTCCTGACTTTTATGTCATATTGCAAGCCAAGTGCAAGAATATTTGATGTGAAAAAAATAATACAATCAATTCAAAGAGCAGTGGCTGCTCCTCACCATTGTTGAACTCAAGATTTACAACAGTCATGATTTCTTTTTGAAAAACGAGAAAATATGTTTGATATGTTCATCATAACTTAAAGGAACACAATGCTCCAAGCTCCCTCTGCATACAGAATAGGCCAAACACCGGAGAAATATTATCCCTGGGTATACAAGTGGTTAAAGTTTATTTAACATCCATTGCACACATATCTGAATTCTCTGAAATTGCACGGACTATCTAGATTGAACTCCTTTTTGTAGAGTGCCAATAAGATTTGGACAGAATAGCTTCGGCACTTGAACACTCTAAGCGGTATGGTGGTTGTGCTTGGCATGACCAGGAGCTCCATGACTTCCTTCTGAGATCAAGGTCATGAGAGCCCGCTTGATGTGAGATGAAATTTCCCAATCCGAGATTTTCTTTTCTTTTCATTGAATTGTGAGAAGTAACAAAATGATCCGAAGCCCTTGCAAGAGTAGTATCAGAATTTTGGTTCTCTCCATATTTGCAGCAGTCATTTGCTAGCTTTGACACTATTTCCATCTGCTTTGAACTGAAATGAGACCTTCCACTCCCCTTATAATATTCCTTTGAAAACGCTTTGCTTCCTTGGTGGAACTATAAAGCATTTGGAGTTGTTGGTGGCACTCTGCATCAGCTTCATCCAAAAGGCCAGCATCAAAACCAAAACGTCCATGCACTCACGTAACTCTCTTCTTGATTTTGATTTGTGGTCCTGCTACGGTGGCTAAATGAAAATGAGAGAAAGGGAGAGAGGAAGGGAAGAGAGAGGGAATGAGAGTGAAGAAGAGAGAGGGAGAGGGGCCACGTGATGCGTAGGGGGGTGAGGAGAGAAAGAGCAGTGTACGTGAGGGGCAAGGTTTGTGTGATGGGGATGGCGAGAGTGTTAGAGAGGGGGGGGTAAGCCATGTGTGGTGGAGGCTAGTGAGAGAAAGAGGGTGAGAGACAAAGGAGGGGAGGTTGCTACCGCGGGGTGTGCATGGCCGTATGGGGGGGGGGTGACGCGGCGAGCTCCTCCTGCTGTCGAGCTGGGTGAGGTGTGGAGGAGGCGAGCAAGGGTAGGGGAGACGGTGAAGGCAGTGGGAGAGAGAGGCAAGGTGCGGCCAAGGGTGGGAGCAGAGAGAGGAGTTGGTGGAGAAAGGGGGAGTTCACCAGCGTGGATGGGCGTAGGTGGGGGGGGTGTGAGAGTTGGGCAGGGCGGTGTTGTGTCTGGTTGGCATTTGTGCCGCGGCAGAGTTATAGGGAAGGAGGGTGACTGATGGGCTTCACAGTGCTAGAGGGCGTGGGGTGTGGTCTGGCTAATGGAGGGGAGAGGGAGGAAGGGTGACTGGGTGGGAGACCAGAGAGGGGGGGCTGGGTTATCATGGCGGTGGTGGTTGGGTCCTCTCATCTGACATGGTGCATGACGACGGGATGAAGGAGGCGGACGGCAAGAAGGAAGGTGGGAGATGGCTACAGGGCCGACGGTAGCTGGATAGATGGCAACGATGGTACCGGGGTAGGAGGACGTGGGTGGGGCTTCTCACCCGTCTCTGTCACGGAGACAATGCACCCATGTTTCTAACCTGAGACCATTGTGGGAGTGGCTGTGGGAAAGAGAAATGGGCAGGGGCAGGCAATGGTGGGGAAGGGGAGAGTGGTGAGAGGGAAGATGGTGGGAAGGAGGTGGACGGTGGTTGTCCGGGCATCTCAACCGGGGGGGGGGGGGGGAGGCTTCTCACCTCATCTCCTTCTCGGAGAAGAGCACGAAAGGCTTCTCACCTCACTTGGGATATGTTTCCAAAAATTCTAATCGACTTCATGGTCTTAAAGAAAGACTACATGACCCTTTTTATAGACTCTATAAAGAAACTCAAAAGACAACTTCACCTAACAACTACTCATCATAACTCTCTTGGGAAGACTAAAAGACACAAAATAAAAAAAAGACTCTTACATGATTTTTTGTGGACATAATTACTACAAACATAAAACATGACCCATTAAGCCCATACATGTGGCCCAATTAAAAAAAACATCTATTTGATCATTTTCTTGAAGCCGCTTGTCAATCCCTTCAAATTCAACCTCGAACTTTGAATCTTGAATCGACGATTCCATCACCGCTTCTCATAAACCTTGGAGATATATAGATGGACGGATGGAAATGCTAATCATAACCCAGAAATCCGGTTTACCCTATCACTGAAAGTTCATTAGTCTGTAAATACAAATATTCTATTGCAAGTAATATGAATTGTATCCGTCGATAGGAAGAAAGTGCAGATTTAAAGAGTATTGAGATATGAGGATGAAGTATCTTTAAGCAAAGCTGTTAACATCATTAAAGCATACTTTGACCAAACCAAGTGTTTTTCAACAGCCTAAACTAAGCCTGAACTGAAACCTGTTGTACCTTGATGTACAACTCCCAAACATATAATCAATATATCTTAAAAATGATCAAAAGATCTAGCATCTCAAATGTTTCCTTCTTGTGTGTTTCCACTTGCTCGCTTGTAAGGCTTCTGAATCAGACAGATGATCCCATCAGAATCTCCAGCACCATTGCAAGTGAGACATAGGATAACTTGAAGTTTACAAGTTAGGACTCACGAACTTCCTTTTTTGCTGAGTATGAGTGCACTACAAGTCAGCCAAATTCACAGTTGGTTAATCATGGTTGGATTTTGAATGATGTTTTTTCGAAGTAAAAATGTGATAGGACTCTACTATTGATATAAGTAGGACAAAGATATTATGTTAACATACATAATCTATCCCTGACAAACAGTAAGATAAATCTTTAAGCATCAACCATGTATTCAATAGTCCACACAGTAGACTAAGACATCCAAAATAGCCCTTGTGTCAGTTTCACATGTTTGCATCAAATTTTACTTATAAAGAAAAATAAAATGAAATTTATTACCTCTCCTCTTTCCCTTCCATCAGTACCCTCTAAATCCATGACATCAGTGCAAGGCTCAATACCAACACACTTTGCAATCCAAATGCCCTTGGTAGTCTGGCTCCTAAAGAGGGGAAAGACAATTATCTATTTACTTCATAAAATAGTAAACAAGGAAGGACAACGAAGACAAAAGCAGAGTAAGCCAATACCTTCCCTTGTATGCATCCATCTCTCTAAATTTTGTCCTAAAAAGGTGATTTAATAAGGTGCTTTTTCCTGCCCACACAAAAAAATAGAAAATTAGAGAATCTAGAATGACAGAAAATTAAATGTCTGATAACACTAAAGCATAAATGAATGAAAACAACTTGAAATCCAACATAATTGAGTAATTCAATTTAAAAATCACAAACACAAAGCAGCCATGATAATAAAGCAATAGTCAAGAGAGAATCAAATGCTTGTGAATAAATTCATCCTTATAATTTATTTTCATAGTAAATTCCAAGGAACAGAAAAATTGCACATTTTATTTGTACAGAAGACTCCAAAAAGAGAGGAGGGATATCTATAAGATTTTCTCTCTGTTACAAGGTTCAGGCTAGAATACTACCATAAAAAAAACCAGGAAGAGGCATTCCAATGATAAGCGAAGGCGATATGTTTGATGAATCTAAAACCATCACTTCCAGCTAAATTAGACCATGAGAGCATAGTATAAGATGCAAAGTAGCTCTAACTATACAGAGAGGTGTCCTTGGAGCTGCACTTTATGATCTTCTTTGCAACTGCTTCTCACTTTTAAAATTTATCACCAATGAATTGTCATCTGCCGACCATCCTCCAGAACAAAAAAGAAACAGGATGACTAATGGGATTTTTCTCTTCTGTGATTGTACCTCATATAGACTAAAATGGAACAAAGGCATACAAAGTAAAAGGAAAAGTATACAAAAACCACATTCGATTCCCCAATCCAAAAATTAATCTACCATGTACAAAGATACCTCCCCAAACAAATGGCTCCAAGTACAATGAGAATAGAGAGAGAGAAACAAGCCACAAGAAGGTGGTGTATCACCTATCATCTAGCCAAAAAAAGCTCAAAATATAAGAGCCTGAGCAATCCCCATCACCCAAAAATCTTTGACCAGTGAGGGACTCAAATCGCATTTAAAGTATCCAAGAAACAGGCAATTGTTTCTCTCACTCAAATAGCCTAAATGGTGACATGCAGGACAATCCACAGACCCATCTATACATAACTTTCATAGCTTGTACTACTCAACAAGGAAGGCATGCATAGCTTAGCTTCTTTTTTTTTTAAGCCAAGTCATCAAGCAGGAAGAAGGGAGAGTGCACCCCCATTCCAGAGGAAGGGAATGTTCTCACTCCACCAAATCACCACTTGATGCTTTATTTTATTGATTTTCCAAATATGAACAAATTCAAAAGAGGCCAAGCTTCTAAAAATACAAGGAGATATAAAATGTAAAAAAACTGTACAATCCTCTAGAGACTGGCCATTGTGGACTGCATTCAAAGTCAGTCTGTACATTGTGACACTGCATTCCCTTTCGCTGCTGAAGTCTGTACAATGTTAAGTCTGTACATTGTTCGCTGCTGGAGACGGTGCAGAGTTGAAGTCTGTACGTTGAGAAGTCTATACCTTGCATTGAGAAGTCTATACATTGCACTCCCATTCGCTGCTGAAGTCTGTACATTGTGAAATCTGTGAAGTCTGTACAGTGTGAAGTCCGTTTGCTGCTGAAGACAGTGCAAAGTATGTACATTGTGAAGTCTGTACATTGTTCGCTGCTGGAGACGGTGCAGAGTTGAAGTCTGTATAGTTGAGAAGTCTATACATTGCATTGAGAAGTCTATACATTGCATTCCCTTTCGCTGCTGAAGTCTATACATTGTGAAATGTGAAGTCTGTACAATGTGAAGTCTGTACATTCATTGTGAAGTCCAGCAGAGTCTGTATATTGTGGTGCATACAAAGTCTGAGCGCTTTGTGAAGTCTGTACATTCATTGTGAAGTCCTGCAGAGTTTGTAAAGTCTGTACATTATGAAGTCTGTACATTGTTCGATGCTGGAAACGGTGCAGAGTTGAAGTCTGTACGTTGAGAAGTCTATACATTGCATTCCCTTTCGCTGCTGAAGTCTGTACATTGTGAAGTCTGTGAAGTCTGTACATTGTGAAGTTCGTTCGCTGCTGGAGACGGTGCAGAGTTTGTGAAGTATACCCTCGAACTAGTGAAGTCTGTACATTGTGCTGGTATACACTCGAACCCTGTCAGATCTACAAATCCAAAGGTCATCTGTTACAGGTTCGAAAAGCAGGAAGGCCTATTTTATCCACTCGGAGAGCACCCCTAGCCAGCCGAGGGAGCCCACTAGACATAGCTTAGCTTCTCAGCACCTTCCAAACCCCGCCCATCTTTAAGTTAATCCTCCCTAGTCACTGCCCCAGTTTAGTGATTCAAACCTTAGTCATCAGATACTACTACACCCAAAATATTCTGAAAACTGGAAGCAATGAAAAAAAAAAAAAAACTGGAGCTACTGGCAGCAGGAAAAGTGTAACAAAATTGGAAGCAGTCATGATACTAATTAAAACCTGGTCTGTTGTTGTTTAAATACTTGCTGCTGATGAGCACATCACCGAATCTGCCACGTGTTGTATGGCTCCATTTGCTCCCTGGTTATCATATACATGTCATGAACAATTGGAAAGATTTAAATGGTATTCATAAATATGATTATAAAACTAACCAATCAATAACAGATCTGAAATCAGATTGAAAAAAAAAATAAAAGGACGATGGTGGTGCATAAGTTCAGCCAAGAAGACAAATCGATTAGAACTATTTAATGTACAAATGTGATTCATGAGCCAACCTTATCTTGACAAGGAAATGTTGTTAATGGCGCCATTTCAACTTCACTTGGATGTGGACCGGGGACAAAAGAATTATACGGAGTAACATGCTAACATGTCCAAGGCCTAGATTAATAAATATTGTTTCCTGTAGGTATTCACTGACATGAGCTTTGAAAAATCAAAAGTAGATGATACATGGGGAAAAGAAATCGATTGAGCCTGAAGCACCGGTAGATCTACAAAATTGTTGGGGTTAAATTATTGTTCCAGTGAATGGTTTTATCTCTTCGTAGGATTAGAATGGCTAGCTAAAATGAGAAAAGTAGCATTCACTATTGGGGTTACAAATTTAAGTTTTAAATCAGCAGGTCATTTGAACAAATGTGAGGGGAAAAAATAAGGTGTCGATTGTATGGAAGGGATCAAAACTTAATAACAAAGACAAGAGTGCATGACAAGACCTAGGGATTTTGGATTCGTTTAAAATTGAAATAACAAAAAGTATGTTATGAGGCATATGGAAACGAAGAAATGCCATGTTCATTCTCTGAAAGCCACAGTAGCTTCAGCAAAGTGATTTTAATTTTACTAAAGTGAAGAAAAATCAACTTCAAACTTGCCAGCCTCAGGCTGGTTGAGTGGGGGGCACATGGCATGGAAAAATATGCTAATGTTTACGAATGATCATATCACAAAAAGGTGCATAGACAAAATTATGATGGCAACACTACAATTTCTGAAAATATCAAAATGCTAGGCATGGTTATACATTCCAAATGCAGTCCCTGATCCTATCTCATTGCCAGTCCCCCTCCCTACTTATAAAAGTAAATCATCCCGTGTCTTTTCATACAAAAAACTTTTCAAAAATATGACAATATTTTTTAATGAGGATGAGAAAAGGAAATGGATTATAAGCAATTCTGGTATTAACGAACTTGTGTGGAACCATCACTTACAAAAAGAAAAGAAAAGAAAAGGAAAAGGAACCTGCTGGCAATAACCTACAGCGAGAAATGTAATGGGTCATGACAAATGGGTCCACGGTTCTGTCAGAAATGGGACGAGATCAGATGTGCAATTGTTATAGAGATAACCTAATACTGACAGCAATTTTGCAACAACATTGGCTTCCAGAATGCGTGAAAAAAACCAACTAGTCAAGGAACATGAAAATCTAGAGATACATAAAGCTACACGAGTCGCACTATTCATTATAAATTATACAGAGGTCAGATCATCATAACGCACGAACCGTGTTGAAAACAATAATAAAAGGAAGAGATGATATAAAATTAATAAGAGGAAGAGACCATCGAATTTGCAACCGAAATGGAACAATACTCAGAGCTCATGAAAAGCCATTTACCAAGTAAATTCGAAAGACTGAAACTCCAACTTTTGATGAATAAATCCACGCGGTGGCAAGTTCAACCAGTGAAACAAAACAAATGGGGGAAATGAAAGAACAAAAAAACGCCAAAATTACGCATAAGTGTGAGGCTACAACATCTTAATGAGCGCACTCCATTCAAAAGCAACAAAAAGGAAGCACCTTCTGTTAGGACCGGTGCGATGGATACAGAGGGGGGTGAATGTATCCCTCTACAAAATTTCGCTCACTTCACAACTTTAAACAATCTGAAAAGCTAATCTAATCTTCTGTTGAACCAGTAAGCAAATATGTGGAGCGCACCTATGCATTCATCTAGCGAAGACAGAAATAAACATTCAAACCACAGTGCACAAAGGGTTTTTAGGTGGTTCGGTCCTCCAGACCTACGTCCACCCCACACTCAAACCAGAGTGTGGATTCCGCTGCTAAACAGCTTGAAAACCGCTGGGCATCACAGCTTGCCTACATCAGCTGGGCCTCACAGCTTGCCATCCGCTGAACATCACAGCTTGCTATCCTGCTGAGCATCACAGCTTGCTGTCCGAGGTATCCACCTCGCCCGCTGAGCAACACAGCTTGCTGTCCGAGGTATCCACCTCGCCCGTTGAGCAACACAGCTTGCTGTTCGAGGTATCCACCTCGCCCGCTGAGCAACACAGCTTGCTGTCCAGAGGAATCCTCCTCTGCAAAACCGCTGACTAACAGCTTGATGAAAGGTTCAAAAGAAAAACAAAAGATAGAAAATCACAACACCGAAAAGCTGTAAACAATGAAGCACGAAATGGCTCTCAAGGAGCTGACTGGCCTGGATTTGATCCACGGTCCAGTAGAGACTAAACTTCAGATCACTGACTGCTTCTTCTTCTCAACTCTCGATCTCTCTTCCTCTTTCTTTTTCTTCTTCTTCTCTGCTGCTTTCACACTCTGCTCTTCTTCTCTTTTTCTTCTTGTTCTCTTCACACTGGATCGTGGAGGCTATCTCTCTGCTTCTGCTCCTTCTATCACGATCAGTCTTCTCCAGATGGAGAAGTCCTCTTTATATAGCAGCAGCACAGATAGGGCGTGTGATCTCCATGATTCCCGCCTAGAGGCCTCAGTCCACGTGGCAGCATTTCAGCACAGTGGTTCCACGTGTCACGATCAGGGCCATCTTCTATTCTTGGATCACGTGCATCATTAACCTCCTCAAAATAGCACCTGCCAGGGCATCAATCATAAAGTGTTCTTCAGACAGTTATGCAAGGTTTAAAGAGATTGCACGCAGTATGTATGCTAGCAGGCAAGAGGTGCACAGACTATATATGCTAGCAAGTGAGAATGTGTAGACTTTGCAGCAACAAATGTGCAGACTTTGTGCAGTCTACAAACAATGTGCAGACTTGCTAGTGTATGGACTTGGTGAGCATGCATCACCAATGTATAGACTTGCTGGTGTGTGGACTTGGTGAGCATGCAGTGTATAGACTTGACCGATGTAATGTTCAAACGTTGCATTGATACGCCACTAAAGGATGTACAGACTTTAGAAATGATGCATGAACAAGCGACGATGTATAAACTTCACGGATGTATAGACTTTGAGTGAATGTGGCGTGCAACTAGACGATGTACAGACTTTGAGTGCGTGCATGCTGAAACAGTGAACGTAGGTAAAGATAGGAATGTATAGACTTGTGAGTGTATGGACTTGGTGAGCATGCATTGCCCAATGTACAGACTTGACCGATGTACAGACTTCACGCGATGTATAGACTTAGTTAAAGAAGAGATGCATGAACTATGCACATGCATGAAGAGCAGACGATGTACAGACTTGCATGAGACGCTGGGTATGTTGAGACACAACATGAGACGCTAAGTGAGACACAACATGAGACCCAGAACTGCAAAGAATGTATAGACTTGCTGAAACAGTCGTATGGACATAACACCAATGAATGTGCAGACTTGCTATGGATGTATAGACTTTGTGCATGAAGAACACTGGCTCTGGCTGTATAGACTTGATCGAATGAATCAACCAGAGGTTGTACAGACTAGCCACAAAGGAAAGTGCAGACATGCACACATGCACAATGAACATGGATTGCACTGCACCGACGCAGTGTATGCAAGAGAACCAACAATGCAGTCTATACAATAGATCATGCATCGACTATGTAACGTGCAACAATGTTTAATGAACCGATGCAGAGACTGACATAGAGAGATGATTGTGCACACACCAATTAATCAATCTTTCATTCTCATAGAGCTGCTGACATCAAAACCATTGATACGCATAGTGTTTGCTGACATCAAAACCACAGGGGCACAACACCTTCTACCAAAGAAACAACCAAAAATTGGGAAAACACTCATCTTCCTCTCGAAAGCCTCACTCCACATACCAGTCGCGGGTCCACCAAAGCGCCGCAGCTCGGCTTCGCCGTGTGCGAACGAACAGCTCTGGCACGTGCAACGCCCCCTGTGGTGGACTATGCACAGCTTCGTCTTGTACAGCTTCCTCCCCATCATCGTATATACCACGAAGAAATAAGACCCGGCAAACAATGGTGCGCGGAGGCGACGAATCACCGGGATCGAACTGCGACGGAACCAGGAAGGGCTACGAGTTCGGACGGGAATAGGAACAAAGAGAGAGGCACCAACAGCGGCCTGTTGGAGCCGCTAGAGATCTCGCGCGGCGGAACTGCTTACGGACGGCAACGCCAGCGGATAGGGAAGCCTCTGATTGAGGGGTTTAATTCGGAACCCTAGATTTCTCGTGGTCCCTGGAGCAAGAGGAAGGCGTTTCTGGGAACACGCCGGGTTAAACAATTGAACCGAAACCGGTCTTAAAAGTTAAACATCACGTTTGAACCGTCGGAAAAAAACCGCTCAATTCATTTATAGTATATAGTATAGATTTTGTCCTGACCATCACCTGCCAAAGAGAAGTACTGTTCTCTCCAAGTTTCCATAACCAGTTTGCTAACAAGGTCATTGGGACTACCAGCAAACAACCATTCAATTTAGTGTACGAAAGTTTGCAACCAAACTGGTGAGAGGCACTACATACATGACAATGTGGTGCTATGTCTTGAGCAAAACATGAAATTTTAAAATTGAACTTTGAGATGCCAACACATACACCAACACATATTCTTTTTTTCTCAACATTCCCCAAAACAATCTTTTTACCTTCCAAAATGTTCTGTTTTTCTCAATCAATGTCAAAGAAAAAGCAAACTATATAGTGAGGAGAGTTTCTATATTGTATCATAAGCTGGTGTATATCAGTCAAAGTCGATGTCTTTTTGCAGCTACTCATTTGTGCATATTCACAGCACTAAAAACATGCAGGTCCAGCAATCTGTTGTAATGCCCCTGCTCAATCTCTTCCTCATTCACCTGGTGCAGTAGGAGCAACTCAACTATGCAGTCCTCCCAATCAATAGCACCAGCAACAGCATCCCGTCTGCGTCGCTTCTTGGTTTTCAATCTCTTCTGGGGGAGGACATCTTCTCTTTTGCCTGATTCAGTAGAAGATGGTCTCATAACCTTGTTAATCCGATCTCTTGCAGCATCTATCTTCTTCCTCCTCCTTTCCCGTGCTTCTAGTCCAGCCACAAAGGATGGGGGAGGAGGATCATAACCCACATCCCTCTCCAGTATCTCCTCAAGAGAGAGCTTCTCACTTGAATCACCGATGCAACTGGTAAAAGTCTGAAGCATTAGAATGCCCTCCCTTTTTCTCTTCTTCGAGAAACTCTTCGCAAACTCCCCTGAGAGATCTACAGCATCACAACTCTCCAATGCCTTCTTATAGGCACGCAACAAGCTCTCTGCCGACAGTTTAACCTCCTCAATATCTTTCCAGCATATGGCATCTGTGTGATTACCACCACCCTTGTTGAAGTACCCAGAGTCATTCCCCTCAAAAGATTGATATCCACCAAACGCGCCCTCCAAACCGAAACCAAACTGATCCACATCTAAAGTTCCCGCCTTTGCTTTCATTTCCATACATCTAAACAGTAAGGGAGCATTGTGAACGATATTCTTGACTGTGGCGTCCTCTCCCCACGGCAACAGTGCATTTGCAACCTTGACCAGTGTCTCCAAGAGCTCCTTCTTCCTCCGCTTGCTCGTGAAGGCGCCAGCATGTATCTCCTTGGCAATTTCCTCGACATCAGCCTCCACGCCGTTCACCTCCGCCACAAACGACGCTACCGCGGCCACCAACGGGAGGGGCTGGCGCCCCGTCGTGAGGAACCACTTCACGGCGCACTGGAGCAGGAACCTGCCCTGCTTCACCATCTCCTCCGCCCTCTCCTCCTCGACCCCGACCAGGCTCGGGCACGTCTTCACCGCCCTCTCCAGCGACCGGAAGATGTCGAACTCGGGGAGCTGATCGAAGCCGAGGAAGCCCATGACACGGGTCACCATCCGGCCGACCTCGCGGGCGTCGGTCCCAATCGCGGCGGCGGCCTCGGCGATGGCGAGGGGGAGGTGGTTCCTCCGCATGATGACGCAGGCGCAGGCGGCGACGAGGATGGGGAACCAGTTTCCGACGCCGAACTCGCCGTCGGTGACCTCACAGACCAAGGCGCGGACGTCGGCGGCGCGAGCGTCGGAGAGGCCGAGCCTGGAGATGATGTCGGAGATCTGGGCGTCGGCTTCGTAGATCTTGCGGTCGCGGTAGGTGCGCTCGCCGACGGAATGGACAATGGCCCCGAGGGCTTGGCCGTCGGAGGTGAAGGCCTGGAACTGGAAGTTGTCTGCGGCCTGCTCGGCGCCGCAGGAGGAGCAGACGCGGAGGCCGCAAGAGGGGTCGAGTACGACGCTCCTCTCGCCGCAGCGATTGCAGCGATCCATGGCGGCGGTGGCGTTTGGGAGGCCGCCCTCTGCGCCGCCGCGTTGCGGCAGGCGTTAGGGTCCGACCGGGTTGGGGTTGGGGGTTTGAGGCCGGGATTATAAAACGGGGGCGCCGGGGCGGTAACTCTGAAGCGAATCCGACTCCGAAGTGAACATGAAAACCTCTCGTTGGGTTGGGTCGGTCCCGGGACGAATATTTGGTTTGGTTGCAAGAATTTTTTTCAAATTAAATCAAATCATATTAAAATGTCAACTTAAATTAAGTCAATTTAAATTATTTTAAAATTAAATTAAATTACTTATATTTTGTTTGATTTAATTCAATCTGAATCATATTTTTATGTCTTTTTAGAAATTAGATTAGATTTAAAAGAAAGTAAAAAATAAGATAAAATATTTTTTATTAAATAAATAAAATATTAAAAAATAACATCAAAAATTATAATTTGTAAGACCAAGTTCCACGGTATTTTCACGTAAAAAAATTAAAAATTTAAATAGAAGGTGATTTGAGATCTACTTTATAACATTAGATTTAGAAACTTCGTGGAGACGATGGGATTAGATTTTTAGAATTTTATTTAATAATTATATATATATTTATATTAAATTGACAAAAATAATCTTATAATTAGGTTGAACTTTTAAAAGTATGATTAATGGTTATGTATACATTTATATTAATTTGATAAAAATATCTTTAAATTCAGATTATTCATTTCGATTTGATTTCTCTAACATCAAAATAAAATAAAATCAAAATTTTTAATTCAATTCATTTTAAATCTAAATTATTTTTTAATTTTAACTTAAATTAAATTAAAATTATCGATTAATTTAATTTTTAAATTAAATTAGAATAATATTCACCCCTGTCCCCTGAAGATTAAGAGTTAGGACTACGATAATGGGCCTGGTCTCCGGACATGACCAAACATTAGACCGGACAATTTTAGGGTACGGGTGTACACAATAAAAGACCCGTTTTCTCTTTTGTGAGCTGAAAAGTTTGTTTGGATTTTTTTCCGTGTATGTAGGCCTAGAATGTGGTTCATTTGTCGATTGTGTTATTTTCTTAAAAAATATTTTTTATGTACACCATAGTGTGCAATTTGTATTTAATCATCTAATAAATAAATTTATCTCTGATTGATCTACACGTGATGATGGGATTGGGGTAGGCCTGATAATTATCCGTTTAAAATTCGAACCGAATTAAAGTTCGGATTCGTTTAATCGGATAATTATCCGAATAAAATATCTGATGGATAATTTAATCGGATATCGGATATTCAATTATTAATCGGATACGAATTCGAATATTGAGATATCCGTGTTGGATATTATCCGACCGAACGTGAACCTTTAGATAAAAATCTAAGGATACTCATATTCTATATATAATTAACTTAAATCTTAATATATTATTTGATTATTCTTTTTTATCTTTTTTTCTCAAATATAATTTTAAAATAAGAAATCCAATTACACCCATTTGATAAGTTATCTCTTATTTTTTAGGATGAAGTCTAATCTTTTGATAATATCTCTTAAAATAAAAATAATTTCCACTCTTTCTTTTTTTTGAGAAAACAACACGACTCACCTCTAAGTAGGTCTAGTAATTATCCGTTTAAAAATTCGAATGGAATTCGAATTCGTATTAATCTAATAATTATCTGAATAAAATATTCGACGAATAATTCGATTATTAGTCGGATACAAATTCGGATATCACACTATCCGCTCCGTATTCGATCCGTTTACATGTCTAACTCTCGGGTATTAGAAAACTTTCCAATAAGAAAATCAAAGAATGTGTGCGTGGATCCCGTGCCTTTTTTATGAATATTTTCTCTCTCCCAACTCTCGTCATGTTATATGAATTATTCAAAAATTGACTTAAAAAGTGAGTATAAATTACACAGTGTGATGTGTAGAAAGTGTTACACATTGAATCACGACAAATCATTTACAATTGTTAGGCCCACCGAAGTCCAATCTAAATTGCATCTAGGCAGATCCAAAAGTAAACCGATGACCCATTTACTCATCATTGTGAATGGTCTATGATGGGCCTAGGTACGGTCCTATTAGGTCTGGGTCTACCCAAACCCGGCCCCGGCCCCTACTAATAGGAGGGCGACACGATCCCCTTCCGCTAACTTGGGACACCATGAATGGACATGTCATGCGTAAGGGGTAGGGAATTTTTGTGCTCATAAGTGCACAGTGTTCATAGAAGAGGTTGGGATTAAGTACCTGATATGTTTATGTAGTCATTTTGAGGGAAAAAAAACTATCAACTCTAACTTGATATAGGAGGTTAGTTATCGATGTGATGCTGTCTCAACAACTCGATTGAACCTCGCGAGCACGCATGATCACCACTAAATAAAATGGCGTACATAATTCCTCTCTACAGAAGATCTCCGTCCTTGATATGGATGACTTTACACACAGAAAAAGAGTAATGCTTTCGCTCAAATTATAATTTATTTTTTCATTGACCTAAAAAAAAAAGCGAAATGATCGTTTTCGTATCGAGAAAGACATTTTGTGTTTGGCCCGTATGATCTATTTTTTTACATATTAAATACAGAATATATTCAGAGAGAATAAAATATTTCATAAGATTGAAATATTTTATTATATAAATAAATATTTTATTATAAGAATGAAATATTTTACTTAACTACATAAATGAATCAATAAAATATTTTGTAAAAATAAAATATTTATTACATGATCAAAATATTCGTTGCAAAGATAAAACACTAAGTAAATAAAACATTTTATTATAATAAAAAAATATAACAAAATGTTTCAATTATATATCAAATGTTTCGCTCATATAATAAAATATTCTAGTGGTACAAAATATTTTATTTGTATTTTTTCGCTGAACAAAAATGGACATACGAGTCTAACGCGAGACACCTTTTTTTTAACAAAAATAACCATTTCACTTTTTTTAAACTAATGAGAATATAAGTTACAATTTGAGTTGATTTTGTGCACTAAATTTGATGCACAAAATATTACTAAAAGAAAGGAAAGTCATATCTCGATTCTTCGTAACCAACACATGACTTATATTTTTACTTTTCTCATGAGGTTAAAAATATTTTTTTATAAAAATACTAATCACACATCTTGACGGGTAAAAAAGTTACTCGTCCAACACACTATTGATACACAAACCCCACTTAATAGGAGCATTAAATGTTGGCGTATCATTTCCCATAAAATTATTTGTCGCCTATAGTTTGTTATTTGTCACACTTAAAATAAAGGTGACAAATAATTAAGGGTTACAAGTAACTTCAACGTGAAACAGTTATTTATCTCCCTTGTTATTTATCACTCTTAGTGTCAAAGGGTGACAAATAACTAAAGATGACAAATAACTTTTTCCATTGACAGTGTGAGTCCGTATAAAAAAAAGAAAGAAAGAATGGTGGGATCCACGCATTACACGCGTGGCCCAATGACGTATGGGGCGAGTAAAAAACCTACCCATCCTGCATGGGAAGTAAGCATTTCCCCTTTTTTTTAAGTCATAAAAAGATGTTCTATCAATATACCACACAAATGACTTGTAAGATCTAACATTTTTTTTAAAGCCAAGAACCGACCAAGCAGGACAGAGACTGGTCGAGTGCATCCTCCCTCAAAAAAGGAGGATGTTCTCACTCCTCCAGACTGTACTTGTGGTCCTAGATTTTATTAATATTAAGAAAAGAGTACACAGACAACGGGGCATTCCCCTGGGGAAACAAGAGGGCAAACAGAAGAGTTAACCCTTTAGAAAGCAAGGAAATAAAAAGCAAGGGCCTAGAGATTAACTACCAAAAGAGACTAAGAAAAACAGATGGCTGGTAACTGTAGACGGCAGGAATCGTCGTCCACCCTCGTCTGTCTTAGGAGATGGGGATATCGAGACCGAATCAAGGAGAGAGAAAGGGAAGAGAGGGATGCGGAACGGACTCCGGTACGTGGCGGTGATAGGGGTCGGAAGACCCTCTCGTGCAAACTGATCCCTTCCCGGTAAGCGTGACTTACCGTTCCACGAGCCGTTTTTCATATACCGGGAAGTCCGAGAATCTAAGTAACAGAAATAGAGAGGCACGAAGACTCAGAAATTGCAACGGAATATCGTTCTCTAGACAATTACAAGGACAATACAAACAAAGACATACCACCACAAGACATTGGTCTTTGTGGGGTTCTAACAGCGATGCAATAATATCACCACTAATGAATATATATGTACATATTAGGACCACCGCAAGACATTGACCTTACGGGATTTTTACTGCAGCATAAATAATAAATATTATATGTACATACCACCGCAAGACATTGGCCTTTGCGGGGTTTTCGCAGCGGTATAAGTATTAAGTATAACTATATACAAAAGACCGCTGTAATGCCCCGGATTTTTCGGATCCTTCTCCGTAGGTCCCGGATCCGGTTTCTCGGAGCGTCCGACTCCGTTGTGTCCGAAATTTCGTTTCGGACGTCTTTTGTGTTCGGATTGACGCGATCCGGAGTCGTTTCGGAGGCCCGGAGGCGTTCCGCGACTTTTTCCTCGTGTGTTTTCCGATTCCCGACGTGGGTTTCGGCTTTCCCTTCGGAACCTCGTTGCGGGTGAACCGGGCCGTTCACTTGGGCGCGAGTGGTACCGTTGCGATCGGTGCGCTCCGAGGATCGCGAGGGTGTGAGTTTCTATTTTTCTGGATTTTTCTGATTTTCCAGATTTTCCTATAAATAGCTTTTTCTCTCTCTCCCCCTCTCATTTCTCATTTCTCTCCCTCTCTCTTCTCACGCTCTCTCCTCTCTCCCTCTCTCTCCGGCGGCCGACGGGGCGGAGCATGGGCGAGGCGGGGACGGCGCGGGCGAGGCACGGGCGAGGATGGATGAGGATCGAGGCGGTGGAGGCGCGTGGAAGCTCGGCCGTGAGTTCATGGAACGACGAGGCTTCAACGGCGTTTTCTTCGTGGATCGGCGTCCACGGTGCGCGTAATCTTCGGTGGAGGTAGGGTGATGGACCCTCAGCCCGTGTACTTCCTTTCCCGCGAGTTTCGCAGGCCGTGGTGAGCCGAGCGGGCTAAACGGGCCGTTTTGGGCAAAAATGCATGTTTTTGGGGTGTGAGCCGGATCTCCCGTTTTATGGTGTTTTTGGGCGATCCAGGGTTTTAGATGCATGCCTAGGAGCTTGGGGGAGGTTTCCCCTTTTGTTTCCCCTTCACCTGGGGGTGAACGGGGCGTGGCATGGCTTTTCCCGCGGTTTCTACCGTTTCGGGCGCGGACTGAGAACGCGCTATACTCCAGTAGCGCGTTCTTGAAGGTCGCGCTACCCCGACAGGGCGCGTTCATCGGAGAAGATGAACAGTAAGGCGGTTTGGGTCGCGCCTTACGGCCCCAGCGCGTTCTGGTTGTCGCGCTATAGAATCATAGCGCGACCTGGCCTGGTCGCGCTATGGTTACGTAGCGCGTTCGTGTTGAACGCGCTAGGCGCGTATAGCGCGTTCTGGCTGAACGCGCTATGCACGTATAGCGCGTTCTTGGAGGTGACCAGCCGGGCTGCCCGGGGCGGGCGGTCTGCGGCTGATCGTGCTCCTCGTGGGCCGTGTGTGCCTTGGACACCCAGTGGAGTTCCGTGACCGTGTTTTGGGATGTCCGGAGGTTCCGCTTACCTCGTTTTACGTGCCCGCGTGCTTAAGGGTCCGGGTGACCTTTTAGCGTCCGTTCGCATTGTGTTGGTCTCCGGTCGACCCGGTTGGGACCCAGTGGTCGACCTCCGGCCTTGTGAGTATCCTGGACACCCCATGGGTTCCGTGTCCTTGTTTTGGGGGTGTCGGGAGAGACCGTGTTGCCTCGATTAGCGTGCCCCGTAGGTGTGGTGGGTCCAGGTGACCCCACGTGTTCCGGGCTTTTGTGTTACGCATGATCGAGTCACCGTGCATCGGTGTGCGTGCGGTGGGGTCTTCCCCCCCGCATATCGTGGGTTCCTTTGGAAGGCGATTCCCGTGTGGGCCATGTGTTTGGCCTTGGACAGTGAGTCCAGTTGTCCGGCCTGGGGCTGGAGGTTCCCCGCTTGTTTCAAGATGGGAAATCGTCGTGGCGGCTTGTGTGCTGCCTTGGGGATCGTGCTTCTGTGTTTTCCGTGTGGCCCGTGTGAGTGGCCTTTGTCCCTTGCGTTCCCTTCCCAATGGAATGGTCTTGGCAACTCGTGTGTTGTCTCGTTATTCCTGATGTCGTGGTTTTGGACCTAGAGATTGGGCTAGATCGACGGCCTTGTGCTGTTGCGTGCAACGGTCTTGACCCCGAGTCTTGTGACTCAAGGACCGTTGGCTGTAGTGTGTCTAGAGGACTGTCCAGAGTCCAGTGGCTTAGCGCCACTTGAGTTTTCTCGACTCTAGTGCACGGTGCGTGCGTGGCCGTGGACTGTGAGTCCCGTTTCTTCTCCGACTGTGGTCACCGTGAGACGGGGCCGGTACGTGGGGTGGTCCCCGTACGTCGTCGGATTCGGACGTTGTTTTCCGTTGAGAGTCTACTCCTTTAGTGACCCTCCACTAGTCGTAGCCCACCAGTACGAGGTGCTGGTCTCACCTGGGAGTGGTGTACGGGCACCCACCTTTCGAGACGGTTTGTGGACCGGTTACCGTAGGCCCCTCGTCGGTAGCCAGAGTCCGGCTACGGGGGAAAACCGGTCAGAGGACCAGACCTAGTGACGCAAGGTCTGTGTGTGCACACGTGGTTGGGGGCGGTTGGACCCACGTCGACGGGCGTGACCCCAGCTAGTTACTTGTTTGTGGTTACTTGTACGGTGTTCGCGCCTCGGGTAGGACCTACCACGTTAGGCGGTTCACCTGCGGTGCGGTGTAAGACGTAAGGGGACGCTACCGGCTGTGCTTCTAGTGGGTGGTACTCCTGTCGAGTACGGAGTGACAGACTACCAGTTTTCGTGGCTTTTGACCTTCGGGTTTTCGGTCGTGTCGATCGTTGAGTCCTTCGGCTGTTTTGCCGTGGCGCGTGTGTTGGTCTTCGCATCGTGAGTCTAGCGCTAGTGGCTTTACCGAGGTTCCGTCTTGTGGTAAGGTACCCGTGATCGGATGGTCGGGGTTGCACCTTGGACAGCGTGTCCAGGTCGACTGTGTCCGGGGGACAGGCCTCTACGGCGTGGTTGCCATGTGTTCTTACTTCGGTAGGTGGTACTAGCGTGGTTCGGTAGCTTCGACTTCGTGATCGAGGTCTGCCTTCTCGTACAGTAGAAGTAGCTGTAGTGCCGAGTTTTGACCGGCCACCGGTTTGCTGTTCCTGCTGTAGTTGTAGCTCTCCTTTCCGCTACCGCCGTTGTTTCCGGTTGGGGTTCCGCGGGATCCCTGCTGAGTCTCTGTTTTGGACACTCATTCCCTGCTCTTCAAGTGTAGCTGTTCTTCCTCGAGGTTCGAGGGTGCGGAGCGGAGGTCCTCAGTTGCCAGCTTGTCGGGCCGAGTGTTCACTTGGCATGTGGTACGCTTTACTGCTTTAGACTGTACTTTCGGTTGGACTGGACTCTGTTGTAGTTGTTTATTTATTTCTGTTAATTGTTGTATTGTCCTGCTTTATTTCCTATTTCTTTGTGCCTCCACACTCCTTTTAGCCCTTCCGAGCCCTCCCGGCTCGTGGGCGACGGTGCGAGTCTCGGGTTATCGGGCCTTCCCGGTAATCGGATTCTCGGGTCGTTACAACCACCGCGAGGTATTATCCCTCCGCGGGGTTTTTATTACAATAACTATATATATACAACAGGAAAAGAAAAAAGGATCAAATAAACCGCCGCGAGATGTTAGTCTTCGCGGGGTTTTAGAACGATGATAGGGGGATGCTGAAATCAAACTGTTAGGGGTTAGGAGGTCTACGTGGAGAAATTAAATTACTGGAATGAAGATGGTCGCGGGAGATGACCCACCGCACTAGTTAGATAAGACCACCGCGAGGAACGGGTTCCTTGATCGGGGTCAGATCAAAGGAATGCAGAAAATTAAACCACCGCGAGGAACGAATTCCTTGATCGGGGTTGGAATGAATGTACAGGAAATTAAACCACCGCGAGGAACGAGTTCCTCGATCGGGGTTAGAATAAAATAAAAAGGGGATTGAATAAACCGCCGCGAGATGTCACTCTCCACGGGATTTTGAAGCGATGATAGGGGAGGGTTAGAATGCAGAAATTAAATTACTGAAATAAAACGGTCGCGGGAGATGGCCCACTGCACCAGTTAGATGAGACCACCGCGAGGAACTGGTTCCGTCGACGGGGTTTGAACAAATAGAAGGGGATCAAATAAACCGCCGCGAGATGTCACTCTCCGCAGGGTTTTGAAGCGATGATAGGGGAGGGTTAGAGTTACGCAGTTAACGGTTAGGATGTTAAAATGCGGAAATTAAATTACTGAAATAAAATGGTCGCGGGAGATAGCCCACCGCACCAGTTAGAGGAGACCACCGCGAAGAACTGGTTCCGTCAACGGGGTTTGGACAGAAATAAATAACAAAAGAAGGGGAAGGGAAGTGTGATCGCCAGGGGCTGAGAACCCCACAAGAAATGTCCTGATCGCGTTCACCGCCGAAGCGGGAGCAGTGCGGGTCCTCTCTTCCTCTTCGGTCGGCCGACCGACGAAGAGGGCCTTCTTTGGTTACCCTGATTTTTATTATTCTTTTTGTTTTATTTTATCTTTTGTTATTATATTTTTTGGGGGTTTTGTTACTTTTATTATTTTTTTATGTTTTTATGTCTTTTAGAGAGACGTGAGAAGATGAAGAAAGAAACCGAGAGGTAGATGATAGAATAAGATAATATGATATAAGGAAAAACCACTAAGAAAAAAATATAGGTAGAGTGAGAGACGTATTTGAGACAAAACAAAAAAGAACGAGAATGAAGATTTAACGATATATGATAACAACAAGAGAGGGAAGATAGACTTATTTTTAGACAAAATAGAGAGGGGTGAGGGTGAAAATTTAACAACAAATAACAATAATAAGGGAAAGAATTAAAATGGGATGAGGGAGATGATAGTCGGGTACCTCAAAACAGGAGGTCGCATTTCATCCTCGAACTGGGGACATGAGTCGCTCCTCCTACTCTTTTGGCCGACTGAAGAAGCGGACTTCCGAGCTGGTTATCCCTTGCAAAACACAGCGAACAAAAGAAGCAGATGGTGGGTTAGAAGAAAAGTAGTGTAGTACCGGTCCCTTGAAATGACAATAGCACGATCATATTCAAACACACACCTGTTTAATATTGTTTGAAACCCCTTTGGAACTAAAGGATGGATGAGCGATATGATGAATGAATGACTAAGGTTTTCTCAAAGAGAGGAATTTGATGGACATGGCAAATGATGCATGCATGCAATTAACTGAATGAAAAGTAGAGGGCAAAGGGGGGAAGAAAGCTTATTCGGAGATGGGTGATGGGCTCGAGGGTAAGCTTCTTCAGCAAAGTGAGGATGGTGCAGGCACACGGCGCAGCAGGACAGCTTTCCTAGTGCATTCGATCGCGCTGGAAATCGATCTTCTTTTCCTCGCAGGCTTAAACGCCGATCGGACTGAAATCTCTTTTCCACTTTGAATCGACCCGTGCATGCACTCACCGACACGTACTCCTATACAAACACACACATACACAAATATATTATATATGTATATATATATATATATATATCTATATTATAGGTATTATAGAACTATATATGTATTATATGTGTTATACATATATATTATATAATATGCAGATGCTACATATACAAATGATATATCCAATATATATATATATATATATATATATATATATATATATTACTTATATACAACATGTAGATATTACATATAGATGCGGAGAGGGAGACAGAGAGAGAGAAACGGAGAGAGAGGGGGGGTGCGAATGAGAGAGGGGGAGTAAGAAAGTGAGGGAGAGAGAGAGAGGGAGAGTGAGAGGGGGGAGAGAAGATTAGAGGGGGTGGGGAGGCCGCGGCGGGCAGCGGCGGCGGTGGCCGCGGGCGGGAGCAGCGGCGGTGGCTGCGAGTGGCGGTGGAGACGGTGCCGGAGGCGGGGCGGCGTCGGAGGAGGTGCCGGAGGCGACGGCGGCGAGGGCGGTTGGAGCGGCGGCCGGAGGCGGGCGACGTGCGACGGCGGGGAGGCGGCGGTGGCGCTGCGGGAAAAGGGGCCGCAACGGCCCTTTTCGTTCGAACGGGGGGGGCACGGGCGACGAGGCCCCCCCCGCGAAACGTAAAAAAAATTTTTTTTTTAAACAAATCTTCACGCGCGCGCACGCGCGCGAGAGAGAGAGAGAGAGAGAGAGAGAGAGAGAGAGAGAGGTTGAGGGAGAGAGGGAAATGGAGAGAGGGGAAGGGAGTGAGGGAGAAAGAGGCTGAGGGAGAGAGATGGAGGGGGAAAGAGAGAGGAAGGGGGTAACGGCGAGGTTGAGGGGGGCTACGGTGTGACGGTGGAGAGAGGACGGTGAGGGAGAGGGGGGGCTGCGATGGTGTGGGTGAAGACTGCAGAGGGAGAGAAGGAGAGAGGGAGGGGAGACGGTGGAGGTGGCTGCAGGTGGGGGAGAGCGGGTGAGGGAGAGAAGAAGAGGGGGAGGTTTCGGGTTGGAGAGTGGGGAGTGGGCTCGGTGGCAGGTGCGAGAGAGAGAAAGAGACGGGGAGGGAACAATGGTGGACGCTAGGAGGAGAGTGGAGGGCTGAGGGGTGCTCGACGTCGGGTCGAACGTGGTGGTGAGATGCGAGAGGGGTCGACTGTGGGTGCTGCCATGGTGTTAGCAGAGGAAGGGGGAGAGAAGTGGGAGGGTGGTGGCTGCTATGGTGGTGCCGAGAGAAAAAGGATGTGAGAGGGGGTGGCCATGGGTGTGGGTTAGCAGAGAATGGGAAAAAAAGGGAGGGGGTGGAGGTGGCTGCAGAGGAGAGAAAAAGAGAGTGTGTGTGTGTGTGTCCTGTGTGTGACATGAGAGTGAGGGTGACAGCAGTGTGTGTCGTAAGAGAAAGGGAAGTGAATAGGAAATGAGATGATTAGTGTTAGATTATTAATAATAATAGTTAGATTAAGGATAGGATTAATCTATATATTAAGTATATATTTTTTTATTGATATCTCTTTATATATATATATATACATAAATAAGGTTATTTATTTTTTTATATATATTAGGATTTTATTTTTATTATTTTATCTTTAAAATATTCTCTCATTATTTTTAAATCTTCTTCAATTCTTCCGAATTTTTTTTAATAGCCTTTTTATCTCTTTTTTGTATTTTCTTATGACCCCTTTTTTTGATTATTTTTCTAAAATTTTTATAAGCCCTTACCTATTTTTTTGTATTTTAACATCTTCTCAATTTTTATAACCCTTTTCAATTTTCTAATTTTTTTTGTATTTTTATAAAACTCAAACAAATGATAATCAATCACCTAAGTTAATCGTGTAAGCCACTCTGGGGCATCGTGGTGTAATATGAGATTTACTCGCGAAAAAAATGTAAAAATAACGTGTCTACAGTAACCCAGCCTAGTCCATTCTAAGTCCCCCCTGGAACCCAAAGACGGTCTAAAGAATCAGAAACAGGGCCAAAGATGTCAAGACAAAGAGCCTGCCAGCTAAACCCTGACATCGTAGAGCTCGAGATACTATGGCCTACGACGATTCTTCCTTTTGCTCCTACAGACAGGCTGGAAGGGCACATCAAACTCCGTGCCTTGCTCATCCACCGAACCATCAATCTCGCTGGGAGCACAATCTGAAGGATGACCATCCTGCTGCAGCGCGGCGGGGGGGGCTTCGGGAGACATCAAACGGGGCAACCAGGATTGATGGCTGGCTGGAGGCGCCACAGACAGAGTCACCAGACAGAGCCACCAACAGCCAGAGAAGAGGCAACAGGGGTTGGGGGAACTTCGTCACAGGGGCTAGTGCGTATGGCCATCATATCATGGGGCTGCAAAACTGGGAGAGACGGAGCCAAGACGACAGCAGTAACAGAGGGCCGAGCCCGGCTAGGGGCCCCAAACCCAGAGAAGGCAGACAGAGCATTTAATTCATCTCTCATAGCGCGTAGGGCGGTGAAACAGGCCAAACTGTCCGCCTCCTTTTGGAGGACGACGGCGCCCAAATGACAAGCAAGAGCGGATGACGACGCAGCAGCAACAGGTGCAATGGTTTTGTCGGACACATCCGCAGCGAAACTCACATCAGAGACAGCAATAGCCCTAGGGAGAGACAGTACTTGGACGATGGTGGGGAAACTCAGGGAAGCTCCTTCCGAGGAGGGGGAGCTGCTGTCCGGGCTGATATGGACATCGTCTTCATTAGAGGCCAGCACTTTAAGTGATGGTGCAGCGTTGGCGGAAGATGAGCAATCAGCCCCACCACCGTGGGTGGCAACCGAAGGCGCTGCTGGCACAGCAGAGGACCCATATGGCAGTGGGACGTCCAAACTTTGCTCGGTGGCGCCAAGTCCTGTGGTGGAAGGGCACAGTTCGTCGGCCAAGGGGTTGGAGTGGCAGTGGGCTCCCAGGGAGGGAGGGAGAGCGGTGTTGCGCAGTTGGGGGAGGGATCTAACATCTCTTCAAAATATCTTGAATAAAATTATGGAAGAGCACTTCCAATTGGGGTTGTGCTTAACAAGCCCTACTGCTTCTAAGAGATACTGTAATGACAATAAACTAGATGGCATTCTCTAGCAACAATGAAAAGTGGCCTAGAGGATGAGAAAAGCTCATGTCTCCCATCAGGCGGTTAGCCCTAATCAATAATTTTCCAGAACAATACATTCCTAACCTCTCATCCATAGCTCTTGAGGTCAGAGATTTCTAATCTGTTGCAATGATCACTCTTTTTACCATTTTCAGAATTCCAGAACCACATATGTTTGCATCAGCAGTTTCAATTTCCAAGCAACATCCGAGATTTCACAGCAACAAAAAACATCAAAGATCAGCATGTGAACTTTCAACTGAATCAGTAAAATGCCTCCGTGCGGTGTAATTGAGACAACCTAAAAATCATCTGTTTTTTTTTTAAAAATGAGAGCTCTCTGTCCCTCATCTCAAAAGAACATCAGTAATTCAGTGATGAAAAATTCATCCACAAGATAAGATTAGTCAATATATGTGCAATCCATTGCAAAGATTTAGATGGCTATAGAACTTCTTGAATGAGTTTCTCCGTGAGGACCTTTGGGAGTCCCATCACGCTATCAATAGTCCCCACCTACAGCACATCAAATTGCACAGAGTCATTATCATATACAGCATATTTATATGATAAAATAGAGCAAAGTAGGTTGCATAAATTCATGGAAAGAAGGCAAAGCAGGAAAAGCATAAATAGCAAAAGCCAACCATTGCGCTAACAAAAGGCGATGTTAAGGGGTGCTCCACCATTAAGCCTCCTGCAACATACAGGACCGTACCCTCCTCAATCTGAAATGGGCAACCAAAAGATTTAAACAAGCCCATTCACCTAATGACAGAACAAAGATAAGGCACTCAAGGAGCAGAGGAAGCATATTACTGCACGTCATGAAAGTAAAAGGGAAGGGAAAATACCAGGCTCTCAATAACCTCATCAGGAATCTCGTGGAAATAAACCTGAAGCAACAGCCAAAATAGAAGATCCAAGTGAATGAGCCAAAAAGGTGATCAATGAAAAACTTCACCATTATTCATGAAGCTCAATCCAGCTCTGGTAGGTGAAATTTGGAAGTTCTAGATCCCAAAGTCGGAAATATGATTCAGGGTCCCAGTAAAAGCTCACTACTATAACAATGAGAAACAAAAAATAAGTTGAAAATTCATTATTTTGTCATAGGCAGGTTATTTAATTGATTACTTATGTTACTGTTACACCATTTTCTTCGGTCACTCAAGAGATACACTCTAATGAGATTTGTTCATTTTAAATGCATTTCAGCAGGTTGACGGACACTCGGTGCACGTAAATAATTTGCAGAACAAATTTAGAAGACTCTCAAAGGGAAATAAGTACTTCAGCCTTGTCCCATCCTCCTCTTCTGACGCTGGTCTTCAGGTTGGTAATGAGCACAGATCCCACTGTGGCAGCATGTCCATCAGAATATCCTGAAAAGCAATTGTTGCTCTGAAACTTGACAAAATTCTAATGAATACAAAGACATCATTTTGTTCAGGGGAAGAGTAATATAATAGAAAAGAAATCAAGTAAACCCTTGATAAACTGTCGTGCTTCATCCTTGCTGGATGGTTTTTCTCGGATAACTCCTCCATGGACAACCACCTACAATTATAATTGTGTTGAGCACTAGATAAAAAAAATTAAAGAGCTGACATTTCCAAACTGAGATATTTTAGATGATGCAGCACGAACAAGTCACAAAGGTCTGACATTGGATTATTGAACATGTTCTATGGCATGAGTTCGACTGACAGAGCTATTAAAGACTAATGTCTCAGAAAGACAAGCACATAATAGAAATATTTAGAAGTGGAAAGATATACACTTACATATGTACGTACATACGTGTGCGCTTTAGATATGAGAACATGATACTCATTGTTGATAACAAAGAAGAAAAAGGTGACTGAAACAGTAACTCTTTGGCAGTGGTGTTAGTATGTTCGCAGGTTGCCACGAAAGCCTTCTTTTCTACAGAGTGATGATATCATAAAAGAAAATAAAACTCAAGTAACAAAATTATAATATTCTAAAAAGCCTAACATCTTCACATAAGCATTCCATTTGATGTAATAAAATAGATATCTCTGGTTTTACATTATTCAACAAAACAATAATAAGGTAAGCAGAATAAGAATCCAGGCTCCACGGCATAAGAATCATCAATGATTTCCTCTTTTAACCCAAAGGATTGTAGAACTCAGAATGCTGGGGACACCAGGGTCAATCCCTAGTTTGACCCAACCTGGGTGTACCAGCGGCACCATTGTCCAGTACTGGACACTCTTTGGCTTGGAGAGGTCGATTGTCTTATTTCTAGTTGAATTGTTATTTCTTCATTTGGGTAGGATCCTTAGTAGGTGTTATTTACTTATTTGTGTCTCTTAAATTAGGGAATCTAAATGGGTTCAAGTTCCATTGGGACTTGAATTTTGGATTTCTTGAGTCTACAAATATGATTGTAATCTCTTTTAGGAATCAATAGAATTGGAGAAACTCTCTAACCACTTGTATGCCTCCAAAAGGGAGAAAGAAAACCTCCGAGAGGAAGGCGGGCGTGAGGCCCGAATGCTGCCACCATCGCCCTGCTCCTCCTCACCGACTCTTCTCGTTCTCTCTCTCGAGCACTCACCTTCTGTCTCCTTCCCCCGTCACATTTCTCTCTCTCTTTCCCCCCACCACCACTTCTTCTGTCTTCTACTTCTTCCCTTTTGTCTTTTTCTGCTTGTTCTTTCTTAGCTTTGCCCCTTTTCTCCTCACCCTTTGCCTCTCTCTCTCTCTCTCCCCCCCCTCTCCCCCTAAGGCACACCTGCAGCACCCTTCCCCAGCATGACCTTGCCCTCACACGGCCTCCTGCAGCATGCTGGGATCGTATCAGCTGACCACACATCTGCGCTCACATTGTGCACCCTGTCCCACTCCAGCCAAATACTGCCAAGCAGTGCCACCCTGTTGAAGCTGCCACGCGATCTACTCCCACCAGCCAATGCTGCCCTCAACATCCCAACACCGCATGCCCTTGCTTCTGTTACTGGCCACCACTGCTTGCACCTCCCACAGGTGCCATGCCCAGCAAACTCACTACCCCACTGTTTACACGCGGAATAAATTTTCGTCTTAATATGCGCATGTGTTTTGGCCTTTTTAATGCTTGCATATTATAATTTCCGCGCGCGTGTTTTATCAGACGATTTAAGAATTCGTGTACTGGACTCTTCCCCACCGATCGGAATCGATGTTAATTTACATCGGATACATCCGAAGACCCTTGATTAGAACTGCTAAAGATGTTTTCTTGCCCTCATAATACTAGCCCTTTTGTCAAAATAATAGTTCAATAGAAAGCATTTTCTTTTCTCCCAAGATCGGACATCATTGCAATTATCCCTCCTTGTGGGGTTTATTTGTAATACTTATTTCATGGAAAGATTTTGATGCAATCTCCCAACAAAGTATGATTCTTATATAGTGTGCTTTCTGATTTTTTGTCTTTTCTGAAATTTAATCAGATTTTTGGATATTTGCATAATTTCACAAACTTCGAGGGTATATTTGCAAATTTTCACTTCTTTATGATCCAGGCATCTTCCTTGCCAACTTGAGACACATTAAGTGATACTTGCATATATCCCAAGAATTTTCCTAATCTTCATAACTCTTGCACAATTTCTTGGGGATATTTATGTGATTTTTTTAAAATTGTAGGGGGCCAATCTGTAATTTTACGCAAGGAAACACCCTTCCCGAAGCTTTGGCCGTGATAATTCGAAGTTGCCTCATTGTGTTTGATGAAGAACCCATCTATCATGATTTCATTTCACTTGAGTCCATCTTATATATAAAAGTCTCTCTTGAGGGTATTCTAGTAAATTGCCCTCTTTAAGTAACTTGCTTTTACATAAAGTAGGATCTGACTTCACAAAAATCCAACGTATCCACCTGCTAAAAAAATGAGGGCTACTGTGTTTCTGAAAAGGAAAGCTACTGTGCTGCTGAAAAGGAAGGCTGCTGTGCTTGTCTCCTTCTTCTTTTTCTCTCTTGTCTTCTTTTCTCTTCTTGTCTTCTTCTTGCTGCTGTCCCTCTCCTTCTCGGGGGTTTTTTTTTTTTTCTCTTGCTGTGGCCCAAGCTTCCTCTTATAGCTGCTTGGAGGAAGGGCGGAGAACTCCTTCCGGTGGAGAATCCCAAGAGGTAAAACCTCTCATCTTCTCCTCCCTGCCTTTTTGTATGTATAACTGCAGCATTTATTTTCCTTCCTTCTTTTCTTTTCTCTTTCTTTTCTCTTCTTTTTTTTTTTGGTAACCGCAAGACCATGGGCGGAGGAGGGCCTCCTCCGGCCTGCTAACAGGGCGGAGGAGGGTCCTCCGGCCTGCTAGCAGGGGAGGCCCCCCCTCCGGCCTGCTGGCAGGGTGGAGGGACTCCCTCCGGCCTGCTTGGCAGGGCGGAGGCCCCTCCGGCCTGTTTGGCAGGGCGGAGGCCCCTCCGGCCTGCTAGCAGGGCGGAGTCCGCCCCCCCTCCGGCCTGCGTGGCAGGGCGGAGAGGGTCCCCTCTGGGTCCCTTTCTACTATAAAAAAAAAGCCGCCGTACTACTTAAAAAAAATCCCACTTCACTTCTTTGGCTTTTGGGCTTGTACGGAGGATCTTCATCTTGTCTTTTCCTTGTGAAACCACGTGTGGGTGCTGCATCAACTGAACTGAATAATGAATCTTTCTTAGGAGGACTGAAAATTCTTTCATTGGATAAACCATTTTGAGTAGATGATTCTTTAGTCACATGTGAACTTAGATGCTCATCAAGCAAATTCCTTTCTCCATTTGGATTAAACCCATTATATTCCTTGATAAGGAAACTTGGAGTTGGTTTACCATTGGTCTCACTGTCTGTTTCAATCTCTGAATCCATGTAGTTAGAGCATGTTGATCCATGTAGTTAGAGCATTGTAGTTAGAGCATGCTGCAGATCTCTGCTCTAATCTTTTGTTGCCTTTACTTTACTCAATCTAATCCCTTACTTCAGACTTCTCATGTGTTCCACTGTTTGGTACGGACCTAGCATTAGTGTTCCAGCTCCAGGCATTCCATCTTCCACAACTAGTATTCCATCAAATGAAGTCATTTGACTTGTAAAAGGATCAACACCATCTGAATGCAAAGTGCAAGCATCATCTTGATCTGTGAACAAACAGTCCGATACCTGTAATTTGGACTCAAGCTCTATGTCAGTTGAGTTTATAAATGGCATGTAGCAGAAGATTAGACATTGGCTCTACAACATCTGCCAATGCCTCACTTGTAGCTCGCATATTTACTTCTCTGCTAAATAAAATGCCAAAAGATGACACCAGCAAGAGACATCTACTTATCTCCATCAGATAAAACTCTTTTGCCAAGCTGCAGAAGAGAAACCACACCTTTCCATGACACGTTTAAAATTGTCACCAGACTCCCCCACCAGCAACTGCAAGAGTCCCCAATTCACACAGATTTCTTGTTGTGCATGCGATTATGCTAGTAACATGAGAAGCATAATCGACAATTTGTGCCATCACCCAAGTGTCTGTTGGCTTCCAAAATCACCTCACTGGTACCCAAATTTATAGTTGGGAAATATTTCCCGCAGAGTCTTATAGCAGCATCCAGAGCTAGCTGCGCCACCTTGACTACTTCGGAAGCAATCGACTGAATTTTCTTGGGGTGGAATCAAGTGGCTGCTCCTGGAATGTTGTTCTTTGTCAAACATGTTTATTTGAGTCAGTAGTCAAAAAAAACATGTTTCTTAAGGCCTAAATGGGCACCATTAATATTCATTCTGAGATCAATGAAATATTTTATGGGGTCAACAAATGCCCCCCACGGGGGGGTCCGTCGGAGCCAAGGGTGACGGCGGCCGGCCCGTGCATCACTGATTTCACCGGTTCTTGAGTTTGCTTGATGCATAACGCCATTGATATTAATTTGAGACTGATCATCCGTCATTTCTTTTTGTTGTTGTTGTGTTGTTATTTTTTTTGCAGCAGCCATCATGTCTCGTGCTAGGGAGAGCAGTGGTCGCTGGTCAAAGGGACGTACAAGGAGACAGTCCCAATCACTTCCAAGAAGCTGATGCCTTCGTGGGGTTCTCCGAGAATAACTGCGGAGAATATTTTTTCACTTGATCGGGGGCTTTCCATGATTGCTACTGGCCCCCTCCCAGAGGATGAATCTGAAGGTGGTGTAGTTGACTTGAGCTTGCTTATTCCTCAGAGAGGCTCCTATGTATATCAGCGACCACGCGGATATCCGAGGCATTTTCCCTTGGACAGGCATTTATTTCCTTTCATTCAGAATTTTGTTCCCCCAGACATGGAAGAGGGTGATAGTTGCTTGCCTGCGGCCCGGTGTCAAATTGAGAGGGCGATTCTGGTGAGTCGTGATAGTATGTTGGGGACTTGCAAGACTTCATTCCCCAGTTTTCCATTGGGTAATGGTCGTCATATTCAGTATCCGGCCTCCTCCCAGCTAGGCTTCTTCAGCGCTGAAGCAGGATGTCCGATCAAGGTGAAATCCTTTGCACCTGCTATTTGGGATTTAGGGGGTAATCACAAGACTTTGTCAGATGCTGCTTCTGGTTGCTTTTTATCTCCCTCGGGCACAGAATTTGCTGGTGAAGGGTATGACAAGCTATGTTTGCTTGATAAAATCGTGAGTGGGTCTTCTCCCAGTTGGTATGGAAAATGGTCCGTGATTCCCTCCCATAAATTTCATTTAGGAGCCACAGAATGGCTGGCGGGCGTACTTTATCATTATAGCGGGCTTCTGGACCTTGTGGGCATTCGGCATGCAGTTACAGCAGCATTATATAAATACCCGTGTCATGTTGAGTTGCTTCAGGCTTTGGCGGAGAGTTTCAATCGCCGCTACAATACTTTTGCTACTGCTGAGGGTGAAACCTCCCTGGATTTGTGGAGTTTGTACAGGATCTCAGGTTTACCCATCTCGGGGCGGCCTTATGAAGAAGTTACTCTCGATGATTTGCACCGGAACTTCTCCACAGGACTGGGAGAGTATGGTTTATCCTTTAGCTTCCGATACCTGATGAAGGTATGGCGGGATTTGGCCCGGGCTGGGAAAAGCAAGGCCCCTTCTGCTTCCTCTGGTGCTGTGAGGGTCAGCCTCAATGCATGGGTTTCTTATTTCTACAATGGGCCGTTCTGTTTTCATGAGAGCTTTGCAGAGGATGACAGACCTTTGACTCAGAATTATCAGCTTGTCTTGCATCCTCAGGAGAGTAGCCGCCATTTACCTGCGCCGGTGAATGCGGGGTGGAACCCCCGCAACATTCCAGACCGGACCTATCTTGCTGCTTATCTCGTTTACTGGCTTGCTACTTTTGTTGTACCTTATGGAGAGGAGGGCCTTGTTCGGCCCGAGCTTATTTATCCTGCTTGTACTCTTGCAGATGGACATAGACTCGCCCTTGCACCTGCTGCTCTTGCAAATATCTATCATGGCTTTGGTGATTTGACGTCTCACAGCTCTCCGAGAGATCGGAGTCTATGTATGGCCACTCATTATCTGAGTGCATGGGCTGGTCTTTTGCTGCCCTCTTTGTGTCAGAATATTTCAGTTGAGAACCCAGCAGCCCCTTTAATTTTCTTATTCAGGAACCGTCCGGACCCACGCTCATCAGATCAGCTATGGAAGGCTCGCAAGTTATTGTCTTTTGTTCCTACACAGGGGAAAGAGGGCTTGCCTATAGCCCATTGCTCTTACGACTTCAGGCCTTTTGTGATTGAGAGCTCGGATGGGATTTCTTGTGGCATCCCATATTGCCAGGTTGCTGACCCCTCATTTTATGAAGCCTGGCTTTGCAGTATTCGACCCAGTGTCCTTGTCTTCAGGAAGGGCAACACTGTTTTCTTGGAGCCTTATTTTCCCCATCGTTTCGCACGAAACTTCGGGTATGACCAGTCAGTTCCTCCAGACGCTGATTTTGGCTTGACCGGGCGGATACACCGGGGTCCGGACATTCACTTGGTTACTAGCAGCTGGTGGGATTTCTTCTTCAGAGGATCATCAGGACCCCGTTGTACCTTTCCAGATGCCAGGAGGGTGGGTCAAGTTGATATATATTATGCCCGCTGGTGGTTCAGGCGCAGTAATGTATTCAGGCAGCCCCCTCATGAATTAAAAGAAAGAGAAGAAGCTCGTCTGAAGCAGGCAGATCTGCCGCCTCTAATTATTGACAGATCTTTCCTTCATACTCATTTCCCGCAAATTGCTAGAAATGTACGAGACTTTCGTGCTGAATGGGAGGCGAAGAACGGGCCAGTTACTATTGATCGGCAGGCCTACACTGGGGCCATTAAGCCCTTGAGGCGGCGTGCCAGTGCTCCCTCAGAACACGGTACAGCTGCTGCAGTGCATAAAGTGTATTCATGGTGGGAGCATTTCTTGTCAGACTGCGGCTACCCTCCGAATGCTGATAAAGCCATTCGCCTTCATCCTGAAAGCTTCAGCAACAACTTATGGCCACAGTGGCAAAGACATTTGATGAGTTCCATTGTGCGCATCGGCCCGTCTGAGCAACTCTCCTTACTGGAGAATAGTGTTTGCCTGCAAGACGTCTGGGATGCAGTAGTTACGGCAGGGGAGATTGTTGGCCTTCAGGCTGAGCAAGCAGTGCTAAGGCCCACTTTCTCGCCTGCCCCTGAGGGTGAGTAACGCTAACTTTTGTTCCCTCTTTTTCCTTCTTTTCCTATGATTAGTTGAGCTGTTCTTTATGCTTCACTTATATGTGGTTTTGATTTTCTCCTCTTCCTCCCCCTTTTTTTTTCGCAGGGAGCTTTGTCACAATAGCGAATGTCGCTGTAAAAGGGAAGAAAGCCCCCGGGCCGGCGAAGCGGGTAAGGTCCTCCGAGGAGGAGGGACCAAGAGCCCGAGCTCGTCTACCTCGCTCCAAAGGGAGCTCCTCGAAAGGGCGACGAGGTGACCTTCATGGGTTTATAGCCTTGCCTTTTGAATACTTCGTAATGCTTCATTGTTGACCCCTTTTTCTTTGATCTTCAGGTTCTTCCATCGGCACGATCATACCCACATTTTCCCCCACACATGGGGTGGTGGTCCCGGGGTCAGAGCGTGACATGGAAGATGGAGAGTTACAGGATGATGATTATAATCCTGTGTCTAGTGCCTCACCCCCATATTCATGTGGGGATCGCCATAACTCCGTTGGCTGTGGTATGATGATCTCGAGACATTACATCGTCCGCCTTTTCCTTGTGTTGTTCTTTTGATTCCCCCCCCCCTTTTTTTTCCTTGTTGACATGACTTCTCTCTTCCTTTTCCTTTTTATACCAGAGGTTCCCGAGGATAGGGAGATAGCTGCGCCTCGTAGGCAAGAACCGGAGTCGACCATCGCCTTACCTTCTTCGAGTAAGGCTATACCTCATTCTTCCTTGAGTTGACTTTGTGGGAGGTAACCTGACAATCTCACTTCAAGGTGGTTTGGACGCATCCGCAGCGATTTCTGTGCAGGAGTTCACCACACTTCTCGACTCCGGGATGAATATGGATTTGCCTGACTTTTCTGCCAATCCCTCTGCGGATAGGGAGATGGTAGCCCGATATTCTCAAGCTCTTCTTGATGAGATCTATAAAGAACAAGCTCCACCCTCAGAGGGACAGGGGCAAGATCCCGGAACTTCCTCTCCACTACAGGGAAGTGACCGTATACCCCGTACAGCAGGTAGTTGCATTTAATGTGGAATTTGAAATTGCTGACATTGCTGCGCAGATTTATCATTTGAGTATCTTATGCAGCTGGTAACCCTCATGTTCATGATCCCTTGGAGTCCTTAGAGGGGATAAGCAGAGGTGTTGTGGCTTTGGATTCAGGGGGTGCTGCCTTAGGCGCCACTGTTGACGCCGAGGAGACCGCACTGAGGCGTGATGGTGAGGGCATTGCTGCTATGGAAGAGAGCCGAGCCTTGACTCCTGTAGAGGGGAATCCTGAAGATTCTCCTTGTTCCTCAGGAGACACTGTCTGTCTTTCTGACGGGGAGGAGACTGGTCAGAGAGGTATTTCTACTTCTTCATAACAGTATTTCTTGTATTGAAGTGACTTTGTAAGTTGACTCTTGGTTCTTCTTCGCAGGGGACATTCAAGGTGCTGAATTTACCTTGTTGAGCAAAGATAAAGAGTCCTTGGATTCTGCTGCATTAGGTATCCCCATGCTTTTTCTCTTTTACATGACTAACTGCTTTGATTTTGTCAGCTGCTAACCATTACTCTTCTTATGATGCCCAATAGGGGGAGTAGAGCTGCGGGAGGAAATTCGGGATGCCTCAACCTCTGGTGACCCCCTAATTATAAGAGCTGAAGCTTCTAAGTCCTCCCAGCTAGAGAAGCCTTTAGAGATTCCCACCGTTTCAGGTAGTCTTTTCTCTTCACACGCTATCAAATTTGATGTGAGTTGAAAAATAGGGATCATAGCCATTCTCATTGTTTTTCCTCTCTTCTCGCCTTTTTGTTCTGGCAGCTTGTTTCAAGGAAATACTCCCGCAGATGAACGGCTTCCCATGCCACGGGATTGAGTGGCCGGATGGCCCTCAGATTGCACCTTTTGTGGGGGTGGCCCACATGGTTGATACCCTGATTGGCGGCGCTCGGAGTTTGTTCCTGGGGGTCGAGCTTCCTCCGGTGGAGACTGTTTGCAACACCCTTAAGGCTGCCACGCGAAGTTATCATGGGTTAGGGCTGCCGAAAGAGCCGTGGATGGCGGCAGTGGACAGTGCTTGGCAAGAATATCAACAGCTGTATGAAGCCTCAAATTGGAAAGCCCAAGAGTTAAGGGTCAAGCAGCTGGAGGATGAAATAGAAATAATGCGCGACCAGGTCCGCGAGAGGAGATCTCAGGCCGAGAGGGTTCGAGAGCGCCGCGACTCCCTTGAGACTGCCGTAGCTGAGAACAGGAGTCAAATTGCCTCGCTCCAGGAGACTGTGCGGACCATCTTGCAGCGAATTGCTTCCCTGGAGGCTTCTGGTGAAACTAATGTCAAAGCGATTCAGGAGGCGCAGGCCGAGGAGAGCTCTCTTGCTGTGGAGTGCTCAAGCATAGAGGAGGCCCTTGCCACAAAAGAACAGGAGCTCGCCGATTTAATGAAGCAAAAGCCCTCTCATCTTTGAGTCTGTATATTTCTTTTTCTTTAGCCCGTTGCTGGTTTCATATTCTTTTCCATTCATTATTTTGCAGTTACACCCAGGGGCTTGTCTTGGGCTCCAGTTTTGCAGACGAATAGTAAAATTGTTCATACATTGATGAAGGCATAAATTCTTTTGTCCTGGGAACTTCTGAGAATTTCTTCTGTCTCTTTTTTCCTTTTTTTTTTTTTCACATTACCAACTTCACCGCCCTTTCGGGTTTTCGCCGAAGTTGGCCCCCTTTAGCTTTTTCCAGCGCGCCCTTTCGGGTTTTCACGCTGAGGGGTTACCCAATTTTGCCTGAGGCGCCCTTTCGGGTTTTCACCTCAGCCGGGTTATGACCTTTTTGCCCTTGAGTAGCCGGAAGATTGACCACTCAAGTCCGTCGGGGCACCTCTATTTTAAGCCCACTTTTTTTTTTTTTTTTAGGATCACTCTTGACAACGAGGTTACACCCTCGGGATATAAGTGGATGAGTTGTAGTCGGCCAGGAAACTTGGAGGCCGAAGATTCAGGGACTTGGTGCTAACCAATGAAATTGGAAAGCCAAAACTCGAAATTTGGGATTTAGGGGACTGACCAATGAAATTGGAAAGTCGAAACTTGGAATTTTGGATTTAGGGGGGGCTGACCAATGAGATTGGAAAGCCGAAACTTGGGATTTTGGGGTTTAGGATGGCCGACCAATGAAATTGGAAAGCCGAAACTTGGGATTTTTGATTTTGGGTGGCTGACCAATAGAATTGAAAAGCCGAAACTTGGAATTTTGGATTTAGGGTGGCTGACCAATGGAATTGGAAAGCCAAAACTTGGGATTTTGGATTTAGGGTGGCTGACCAATGAAATTGGAAAGCCAAAACTTGGGATTTTGATTTTGGGTGGCTGACCAATGGAATTGGAAAGCCAAAACTTGGGATTTTGGATTTAGGGGCCGGCCAACTATGTTGGCAAGCCAGAACCTAAAATTTGAGATTTGGCACGGTGGGGCATGAACAAGAATTGTTCAAAACATCTGTGACTTTTGAGTTTTTTCTTGGGGGGAAAACTCCCCTATGCTTCCTTACTCTCCCACGGAAGAGGGCAAGTCTTGTGTAGGTTGTTGTTGGAACTCATGCTCAGGAGCATAGTATAATTTTAAATGCTTTCCATTCAATGGTGGAAAGAGGTTCTCCCCTTTATGGTCGACGACCTTATAAGCGCCTCCTTCATAGACTTTGGAGACGATATATGGTCCTCGCCAATTTGGTTGTAATTTGCCACTGGACTTTCCGGCCATGACTTCTCTTTCTTTAATCATGACGAGATCACCCTTTTTGAATGCTCTTTGTCTCACAAGCTTATCATAGGCTCGAATCATTCGGGCTTGATAAAGTTGCAGGTGTTTGTAAGCTTCCAACCTTTTGCCTTCTAGATTAGAGAGCTCTTCAAGTCTTCTCTGTATTTCGTCTTGTTCGTGGGCTTGGAGGCCAGCATGCAAAGCTACCCTGTAGGAGGACATTTCGATCTCAACTGGGATTACGGCCTCCGCCCCATATACTAGAGAGAAGGGTGAGCAGCCAGTAGGAGTCTTGTACACGGTCCGGTATGCCCAGAGAGCTTCATGAATTTTCTCTCCCCAGTCCTTTTTGCGGCTGCCTACTATCTTGGCAAGTAACTTGCACAGAGTCTTGTTGAAAGCTTCAGCTAACCCATTGGCTTGAGGGTTATATATTGTTGAGGTTCTCCAGTCTATATGAAACTTGGCTGCGAGCGCATATATTGTTCTGTTTTTGAATGGCGTGCCATTGTCTGACATAATCCGACTTGGCGTGCCGAACCTGTATATAATGTTATGTCTGACGAATTGAGCGACAACTTCTCCTGTGACTTCCCGTAGGGGGACTGCTTCAGCCCAACGAGAAAAATAGTCTGTTGCAGCCAATATGAACTTATGACCTTTAGAGGATGGAGGGAAAGGTCCAACAATGTCCATTCCCCATTCTGCAAATGGCCAAGTAGGGGCCGTTGGGTGTAGCGAGCCTGGCGGCTTTCTCGGGACCGGACCAAAGGCTTGGCATTGGTGGCATGTGCGGGCGTATCGATTGCAGTCCGCGTACATTGTAGGCCAATAAAAGCCTTTAAGCTTTATATTGATCTTCATTTTATCTCCAGCTTGGTGAGCCCCGCAAAGTCCTGAGTGGACCTCGCGCATGACTATTTTAGCTTCCTTGGGCGAAAGACAACGGAGGAGAACAGATTTATCTTTTTCATGGACCAATCTATACAGTTGGTCGCCTATTAGCTGATAGGACGCCGCTCTGCGCAAGAATTGAACCCTTTGGGCCCGGTCAGGAGGGAGACGCCCATTTTTTATGTCAATAATAGGTTGACGCCAGTCATATTCCTCTTCCCGACTAGACATGTCTTCTTCCAAGGTATTAACCTCAGAAATTGTGGGATCAGCATCTTCGTCCAGGACGCTTGGCATAAGTCTCCTGTGCCTGACGGTTATGTCTACTTCTCCTTCCGGAGGTAGCTTTATAGCAGAGGCTAGCTTGGCTAGGGCATCTGCCTGAGAATTCTTGCTCCTGGGGACATGATTTATCTCAAAGAGATAGAATTTCTCCTTCAAGTTCAGGACGGTTGTGTGATAAGGCACTAGCTCTCGCTTCCGCACATCATAGTCGCCCATAACTTGTCGTATGACGAGCTGCGAGTCGCCGTAAACTTTAATGCATTTGATCTTCATTTCTATGGCTAGCTGAAGCCCAACGATCAATGCTTCATATTCTGCCTCATTGTTTGTCAACGGCTTCATGAGGGCACAGGAATTGTGGAGAATTCCCCCTTGAGGAGTGACGAAGACGATGCCAGCCCCTGAGGCGAGTGTGGTTGTCCCGCTAGCCCCTTTAATTGTTCGAGAAGCTCCATCAAAGTAGAGCTCCCAGCAGGGCACATCAATAGCCAGGGACTCTTCCCCTTTTTGCACTGGACCGCCCTCGGTTTGTTCTTCAATTCCCGATTGGGATGGAAGTATTTCTTCATCGGGCAGTTCAATGTTAAGAGGAGAATCGGCCGGAATTGGGTGTGCTGCCAGAAACTCCGCCATTCCTTGTCCCTTAATTGCCTTTTGGGGAACAAATGTTATATCAAACTCCATAAGAAGTAATGCCCATTTTCCCAGTCGACCCGACAAGACAGGCTGTTTAAGGAGGAACTTGAGTGGGTTGTATTTTGAGATTAACTCCACCGTGTGGGACAGGAGGTAATGTCTTAACTTCTGGACGGCGAACACCAATGCCAGACATACCTTCTCCATCGGGGAATAGCGATGCTCGGGGCCCACCAGCTTTCTACTGAGGTAATATAAGGGTTGCTCTTTACCTTCTTCATTTATTTGGGCGAGCAACGCCCCCAAGGAAGTGTCCATGGCAGCAATATAGAGAATCAAAGGTTTTCCCTTGATAGGTGCTCCGAGCACTGGGGGAGTGAGGAGGTACTTCTTGATCCGCTCAAAGGCTCCTTGACATTCTTGGTCCCATATAAATGGGGCACCCTTTTTCATCAGTTTCCCAAATGGTGCACATCTTCCAGAGAGGTTAGATATGAAACGCCTAATATAGGCTAGCCTCCCCTGTAGAGATCGCAGTTCTGTTAAACTCTTGGGCGGCGGCAATTCCCGAATTGCTTTGATTTTATCGGGATCAACCTCTATTCCCCGGTACTTAACAATGAAGCCGAGGAACTTGCCACTTGAGACGCCAAAAGCACACTTCATAGGGTTCATCTTGAGCTTGTATTGGCGGAGTCTGTTAAAAACCCGCCGCAAGTCATCTAAGTGATTTTCATGCTTGCGGGTTTTAACGACGAGGTCGTCAACATAGCACTCGACCAAGTCGTGCAGCATTTCATCAAAAATCTTAGTCATAGCCCTTTGATAGGTGGCTCCTGCATTTTTCAAACCGAAGGGCATCCTTTTGTAATTGAAAATCCCTTTGGGGGATCTGAATGCCGTATGGTCTTTATCCTTAACGGCCATTCGTATTTGATTGTAGCCCGAGGACCCATCCATGAAGGACAGAGCTTCATATCCTGTGGTCATATCAACCATGGTTTCGGTAATTGGGACTGGAAAATCGTCCTTTGGGCAAGCTTTATTCAAGTCTCTGAAGTCAATACAAACTCGGACTTGACCATTCTTCTTTTTGACTGGGACTATATTGGCAAGCCATACTGGATAAAGACATGGTTCTATGAAGTCTACCTCCAGGAGCTTGTCAACTTCAGCATTTACTTTAAGTTCCAACTCGTGGCGCATGCGTCTCTGAGCTTGCTTGACAGGCTTAACAGTGGACAATATGGCTAGTTCATGTTCGGCCACCGAGGGTTCCAGCCCGGGCATCTCTTTGTAAGTCCAGGCAAAACAATCTCTGTACTCCAATAGGAGTTGTTTGTAAGCTTGTATTTCCTGCTCAGTAAGGAGGGCACTAATGAAGATGGGTCGGGGTTCATTAGCATCCCCAAGGTTGAGCTCGATCAATTCATCAACTGTTGCTTGCCCACCATCTTCAAGTTCCCGTGGGGCAGGCTGTAGATCCATGAAGCCTTCATCTTCGTCAACATTGACTACGTGGAAGTCACAGTAGTCTAAGTTGTTGATAACGGCCGACTGAAGCTGCTCATGCCGGTCTTCGAGGGCCACTTCTTTTGGTTGTTCTCTTGTAGAATCGCTAGGCCCCTCGCCAGAGTCTGAGCTACTGGGAGAGGGTGATAACCCTATAGTGTTGACAGAATAGTGAATCTTAAGGCTGGGCTCCCCACACGGAGGCTTGCTCCTTGCTTCACTTGCAATAAATTTAGGCAGTGTAGACGCAGCTTCCACGAGGACCCTTTTATTGGAAGGCTTGGACTGATTCCAAGGATGCGGCTGTGGGGGAAAAACCTGATGCTGCTTGAGCTGGATAACTCCCCGTTGTATTAAATCCTCGAGTTGATCCTTTAGGACATAACAATCTTCTGTAGCATGCCCTGCCATTTGATGGTATCGACAGAAGCTGGAGCTTTTGGCTTCACCAGCTCTAGACGGCCTGTGAGCTGGAGGAAGCTGGATAAGACCCCGAGCCGTACAAAATTCAAATAACGACTCAGTATGGGCCTTGACAAATGAGTATGGAGCTTCCATCCGCTGTGCCAATCTCATCACGGGTGTTTTACCCTTGGATTCCACAGGTGGTCGATTTGCTCTGGGTCCCTGAGACCAAGTCTCATTTATCTGGCTCTTGGGATCAGTATGGACTTTTGAAGGAAAGGTGAGATGTCTAAGCAGAACATCTCGTTCTCGCAATAGCTCTTGTACAAAAGTCTTTAATGCTTGGTTCTCTTGTTTCAACAGCTTTATTGTATCGGCAGGGTCCCCTCCTTGTTCAGTAGCAGGAACATAATCGTCGTCCGATATGGGGTGCTCGTCCTCCGTGATGTCGAGCCCAGCTAATTGACTCAGGGCTTCGCGCCCAGTTTCGCCAAGTTCTTGCAAAACGGGCTGTAGGACAATGATCTCATCATCTCTGGTCCTGACATTATGACTGTGCAAGCTATTAACATCGGAGACCTCTGGCCCGAATTCTTCTTTTCCCTCAATTATGCAAGGAGCATTCCCCTGAGTAAGATCGGAATGGCCGGGAGGGGGCAAGGTCCCGACGGTATTTACAGCATAATAGACTCTAAAGTCTGGCTCTGGGTCATAGCCCAACCCTCTTCGATCATTCTTAGGGAAGGGAGGCTGCCCTCTGACTTGAGGAGGGTACCAGAGCTGTTGGAAGTAATTACGCCGAGCCGCTTGTTCCGTCTGTGGGATATTTTGTTTCTGACACATCTGTTTAATGTGCTTAGCCATGTCAGGCATTTCTTGGACAGACTCAGGAGCATTCTTGGGCTGCTCGCTCCAGCCGAAATCGTCATCCGAGGGGGCGCGAGGCACCATATCTCCCTTGTAAAAGATAATGGGCTTAAGACGCCCCTTGGTGTTCTTCTTCCCTTTCGCTTGATATGTGACAATGAATGTCTTTAGGGTCTCGACCCCGTGCTCCTCCCTTTGAGAGACCAACTGCATACAGGCGGCGGCAGAAGGATGCTCTTATCTATTGATTGATTAATGAAGTTGGCTTCAAAGTTAATTTCCCGCCTCTCGGGCCGAGTTGGCTTCGCTGCAGGGGCGTCAGCTTGCAAGCTGAGTCGATGCATCCTGGCAAGGTCTTCATTTACCACAAAGAGTTCATCTTCATCTTCCTCCTCAACAATCACCTTTTGCTTTCCTTTATCTTGGATCTCAACTGGGGGTTCAACAGTTGGGTCCCCAAAGTACAACTGAGCATCAGTCAAATTGCATTCATTTGGTCGAAAGGGAGACTTATCAGCAAAGACTGTATGTTGCTCGCCGCCCTTCGCATACTTAATACACTGATGGAGAGTTGAAGGGACGACCCAATTTTCGTGAAGCCATGGCCTACCCAGTAAGGCTTTGTATGCGGTCGTGGCATTAATGATGTAAAATGTAGCCTTAGTGACGAAGGTGTCCATGGTCAACTCCACCTCCACTTTTCCCAACGCATCCTCGGAGTTCTGATTGAATCCCGAGATTTTGACATCATACACCCTTTGAAGATAGGGCATAAGAAATAAAGACTTAAAGGTCTTGAGAGGCATTATGTTGACAGAGGCACCGGGGTCCACGAGGATCCGGTTTAGCTCGTGCCCATTAATCTTCCCTTGCATGTACAATGGGCGGTTATGACATGGAGAGGACATCAACATGTCCTTATCAGAGAAAGTGACTGTCGCGGCTAATGCCTCGTATGTCTGTGCTTGAATTTCGGCTACATGAGTCTCATAGACTTCTGGTTCTTGGAGGACTTTAATGAGAGCCTCCCTCAACTCTTTACTCCAGGCAATGGCCTCCCATATGCTAACCATAGTTGGCATTCGCTTCATGTGTTGAATGATCTTACGATCAGCCCGAGCCCGGGCTTGATCTAGTGGAGGGATCATCTCCACCAGGGACTTAGGCTGATAAGGGGGCTTCTGGGCCGGCTCCAACTTTCCCTGGTCATTTGTTTCTTCTTGGAACAGCGGGGCTAAAGATTCCTCTTCCGGAACTAGAAGCTCTTCATTGTCCTTGCCTGAAGTGCTTGCTTGGGCTGGATCAGCAGGCTGCTCTTGGGAGAGGGAACCAACGGGATCAGTCTCTTCATCCGTTGGATCGAATGGAATAGCACTTACTCTCTCCTGAGAGATCGGCTCGACGGGCTCCTCATCCTCGTCTGAGGGGTCGAAGATGAAAGTTTCAACCCGTATTTGCGCCTCAGGGGGCTCATTGGGTTCTTCTCCTCGAAAGATGATCACTCTTTGGGAGGTAGTTGGCTGGGATGTGTGCCCATTGGAGGATGTTGAATGTCTTCCCCGTCCGCGTCCACGGCCTCTACCGCGACCGCGGTTTCGGAGTTCCGCATTGCGACGGCGGTAAGTAGCCATAGTGATCCTATCCCCAGCTGCGGAGAAGGTGGCATTATCTTTGCTTGACCCCCGTAAACTTTCTGGCGGAGGGATTGACACCATATTGCATGAGAAGTTCTTTAGCATTTCCTCTAACTTCTCTATAGTGAGTTCTTCATCTTTATAGAAGACGGAGAGCTCCTCCGGAATAGAAAGTTTTTCTCCCTCCTTAGCTCGTTCGAGCATTTGTTGTAGCCAACCTTAAGCCGGGTTTTCCGCTCCAGGTCTTCCCACGGGATATACTTGCCCAGTGGGACAGGCCCGGTTGGGACAGAGGGTACATAGTCTTCTAACTCTTCAATTAACTTGTGAAGTCTCTGCAAAGGGGTTAACTCTCTAGGTGCTTCCATGGCCGCCGCCTGCTCGGCCTGTTTTTTTAATCTCCTTTTTAGATTCTTTCTCCTGTTCTTTTCCTGCTTCTGGGCTCGCGCCAGCTCTTCTTGAGACGGGGCAACCTTTCTCGTAGATGTCTGGGGAATGCCCTTGGCTGTTGAGCCACTAGGCTGGCTCTTTCCTTTAGATGACTTCAAATGGAGGCTCTTTCTCGGGGTCACAGCAATCCACTCTCCCCCTTGCTCAGGAGTTTGGAAAGTTGCGTTAATTGCCCTCTCAACAATTTCAGGAGGCAATTCTTGAAATTCGGCCACAAAAGAGCCAAAGTTGCGAAGTATGTCGGCTCCTTCATTGACTTGCTGACTAATGGACCCGAGGCCTGATTTGCATGGTCCCAACTCGGTCTTACCCTTTTGTCTGTTCCTCGAACTCATAGCACTGTCCCGCAACTGAGAACTATCTTGGTACACTTGCTTAAGCTTAAACTTGTCATCACCCTTCGGTGGCTTTCTTTTTGGCATTCCCTGGACATTCGACTGGAGCGGGTGACGATGCAACTCGCTCAAGGCTGGAGTGGACGAAGCTTGGACCGGGCTTTTAGGGCTCAAATCGAAGCTCCCATGGCGGGGACGAGCTTCGCCCATTCTGGGTATAGCTGCTTTATGCTTTGTATCTCCCATGGCTGACCTGGGAGTGTGCTCGAAAGCAGATGACTTGCCTTTCCTAAGAGAGGCAGAAGACCCTTTAGTGGAGACACACGGACTATCACTTTGAGGGACAGTCCGGTTCATGTCGTTTTTCAAAGTGCCGCTCTTAGATGAGCCGATGGCCCCTTGTGGAGAGAGGGTTGAAACTTCACAATGAGAATCTTTGTCCTTTCCACTCTTTCGTGAGACAGGGGAATTCCGCTCCAAGCAGGGAGAGTTGACTCGGACAGAGTGCGGAGATTCACGCACCAAAATTTCCTTTCCGCCGAACAGGATGTCCAGCAGTTTTTTAGTTTCTTCCTTTGGAAGAGGTAAGGACTCTAGGTCCTGCCAGGGTCGCCATTCAAGGCTCATGTCTGAGGATCTTTCTGGGGCGGGCCCAGTCTCTAGTGCTTGTGACGTTGACTTCCCGTGAGAAGTTGATGCATGTATAACATTTACTGAAAACGGCGACCGTCCCCATGGAGAGGACGCCGAGGGAGCTTGAGAACCCTCCTTTAGCTTTATAATCTGCCGGGTAATCAAATCCTCGGCTATGTCTTTGAAGGTGGGACAGTCATAAATGACATGTCCCATGGCACGGTGATATAAGCAGTAGCCATGCCGGTGCGTCATACCGATCATCAAATCACTGTCCGGTTTAGGGAGTTGTATTAATCCCTCCCTCTGACAGATCTTAAATATCTCCAGAGTTTTGTGTTGGGGAAAAGAATACAACTTTTCTGGGGGCTTTGCAGTAGGCGAGCCTTTTGAATCTTCGGATAGCCACCCTCCGGCCCTCGGCCGTCTTCTGGGCTCCACCGTGGCTTCTGAGTTACGGGTGGAAGCTGGAGTGGCTCCTCCCGTTGAAGGCGTTAGGGTCAGAGCCGTCAGGCGGTCGTCCATGCGCCTTACAAGCCGCAGTAGCTCTTGCTGATCACGCTGCAGATGCCTAACTTCCCTTTTAAGCTTTCGGACAGCCTTCCGAATGGACAGACATTCGGACATTAAGAAATAGCCTCCTGCCAAGGAGATACCTGGCGGGGCAGGGGCTGAGTCCAGACCACGCCGTGGATCCCTAGCCTGACTTTTCCCGGAGATTTTCTGAATGACATTTATCGAAAACCTCGATCCTTCGTGGATGTGAGGCTCAGGGGGATATTTCTCGGTGCTTCTCTCATTTAGAATGTGCTCAGCAGCTTGATGAAGCCTCTTTCTTACCATGCTTTCTCCTTGCGTATCGATCTCTCCCCTTTGGATGAGGGTCTCGATGCAATCTTGCAGTTCTTCGCATTCTCGGGTGGGATGCGATATCACAGCATGGAACTCACAATATCTTGGATGGGCTTTCTCAACCTCAGTGTAGGTAGGAGGGGGGTCATGCACCATAATGTGACCTTCCTCTAGAAGAATGTCAAATATCTTCTTCGTGTTTTCCTTTGGAAAAGAGCACTGGTGGGAAGGCCTCCATCCTGGATACCATAAAGTGGGCTTTATCCCACTAGGGCCTGCTTCTTCTGCCCCCGGATCGGGGAATGTGAAGGCTGCCATTTGATAAATTTGTCGAGTCGGCCGATGGCTAATGACATTAGCCGAACGGGTCACCCGGTCCCAGATATGTGGTTGAGGAGGGTCAACCCGAGTCCCCTTCATTGTGATGAGCTGATTTTGTATCATTTTCTCCAGCTCATCTTTGAAGACATAACAATTGTCAATAGTGTGCCCCAACAGACGATGATATGGACAGTAATTGGGATCATCGGTCTTGCCGGCCTCCTCTGGCTTCTTAGGCTCTGGGAGAGCTATTAACTTGTTCTTCATGCATAGATTGAAGAGTTTGCTAGTGTGCTCCTTCTTAAAAGAGTAAGGAGTCTTCATACGCTCAGCCAGCTTTGTAGTTGGCGCCCTCTTTTCAGACTTTTGGCCAGAATCACCCGGCGATGTTGCCTGACTGGTTTCGGTGGTTGGAGAGAAGTCCACTGCATTTGCTTCCTTCCCCGTAGCAGAACGCTCTTTGGGTGGCTTAGGCTTTGATGGCAGGAAAGTGGGATTGTCAGCGAAGAACATCTCAATCTCCGCGACCACAGAGTTCAATTGGTCGAATCCCTTGATATTTGCCCCCAGAAGCCGTTCACTGACTTCGGGGGAGAGCCCTCTCCGGCATATAGTTATGGCATCTTCTTGTGCCGGGGGATTGTCACAGCGCATGCTGAGATCCCTCCAGCGTTTGATGAAATCCAGAGCCGTTTCCCCCCTCTTCTGCTTAAGTGAGCAAAGCTCGGCGAGGGATACCTTCCTTTCAGCCAACTGGAACCGATCAATGAATTTCTTCTGCATGTCGGCCCAGTCAGCGACAGAGTTGGGTTTTAACCTTGAGTACCATTGAAAAGCGCTTCCGGTAAGAGAAGTTGCAAAATATCGGAGGAGATATGATTCCTCAAGGGCCAGGTCGCCCATAGCAGTCATATAGTAGGCGAGATGCTCGTGTGGCGAACCCTGTCCATTAAACTTCTGCAATTTAGGCGCCTTTGGGCACTCAGGAGGGAGTTTCTTGAATTGGTGATGAATAGGGTAAGGCGCACTGTATAAGTCAAAAGTAGCGATACCCTCGCCACGCTGGGCGAATTTGTCTTCAATAATCTTCTCAATCATGCGGCGTTGGGCAATTGCCTCTTCCGCTCCCGTGATTTGAGAAGACTGAATATTGAGCTGGGCTCGGAGTGGTTCGGCCCCTGCCTCGGTATGGGCGCTGTGGGGGTGTCCAGCTTGCCGACTGGCGATGACCGGGTTAGGTAGCTGTTGCTCTCGTCGAAGGTCGCGACCATGCATCGGTGTCGGAGGCCTTCGGGCGCTTGTATCCATTTGCCGCTTCATTTCCAGCATGAGATTGGTCATTTCTATGTGCCATCTCTGCATAGTTTCAAATTTGGCATCATCGGACATTGCCTGGAAAACGGCCTTTGTCGGTGGCTCAAAGGGCAAATTGAGATAACCATCATCACGAATGCTCATGACATCATCGGCATCAACTTCTACTCGTGGTAGGTTCTCGCCTTGGTTTTGAAGAAGCTCCTGGGGAATTTCTCGGTACTGCCCCTGGGAGGAAGTCCCTTCTTGACCACTAAGTTGTGCTTGGAGACTCCTTCTAGCAGCATTGCGAGTATTGCGGTATACCGCGTCTGCATCTGTTACCAGATTTGGATCATTCACCCCGACGGGGTCAGCCGGGTTGACAGGGTTGCCAGTTTGCTCCATTTGTTGCCTACCGGAGGTGTAACAGGTGTAGATTTTCATATTCCCACCTGCTTCTGCCATCTGGACTACTCTTCGTCTCTTGGGCACATGGCCACCAGGACGAAGGGGTGCCCCCAATCGATCAAAGACGGAGGTTTTCACAGGAAGGGTTTCCGTTAGTCTTTCAAAGACGGAAACCCGTTGAGTAGATGCTTGGGCACAGCTGCCTGTCTTAGCTCGGATAGATCCAGAGCTTTGGGATATGAAGTTGGGCTTGCGATAAGCCCCCTTCCTCTTCCGCCCTTGCGTAGCGCCGGATGATACCATGCCGGCTTGGGGCTGGGTCCGCGCAGGCTTGGTGGCCCTGGCCTGCTTAATTGCCTGGGCCTCCTGCTTGGTAACCCAAATTTGTTTGACCTTGCGGGGACGCCGCTCAGAGGCCTTATGGCTATCATCGGATTTGATTTCTTTTTGAAATCCAGTCCATCCTCTCGCATTTTATGTAAGAGCGAGAAGCGATTGGAAGTGGATATATTGGGGACACATCGGTCCCGTGGAACCCTCGGTTCGGTGCCGTCGAGCCGAACACGTAGATCCCCGACAAGTATGGACTTGCCGGACCTTGAGGTCTTGGCTGCTGGCCTCCTATTCTGGCGGCGGCGATGTTGCCCCCATTTGGTAGGGACGACATCAGCAGTGAGCGTGTTCACAGAGAACACGCGAGTTTGGACCGGACGGAGCTTGTTGCCCCCAGCAACAGCAGATGGGGCTGAAGAAGGTACCTCCTGCTGGACGGCAGGGATCACCCCCAAGAAGAAGGGGGAACCTACAACTGCCGGGAAATCCCCAAACACAAGGGGGACAGTGAGGTAGCCATGGCTCGCATGGCTGGCGACGGCGAACGGGCCATAGGCAACTGCCGCCATTACCAGACTTTCCTTTGCTTTTGAACTGCTTCCTGTTTCCCCCTTCCTCCTTCCTCCTGTTCAATAGGGAAGAAGAGTTAGGGTCTTTGTAAGGGCATTGAAAGAACTTTAGCAGTTAAATGAAGGGCGGGAAGAAGTCCCACCGGGCGTGCCAGTCTGTTTACACGCGGAATAAATTTTCGTCTTAATATGCGCATGTGTTTTGGCCTTTTTAATGCTTGCATATTATAATTTCCGCGCGCGTGTTTTATCAGACGATTTAAGAATTCGTGTACTGGACTCTTCCCCACCGATCGGAATCGGTGTTAATTTACATCGGATACATCCGAAGACCCTTGATTAGAACTGCTAAAGATGTTTTCTTGCCCTCATAATACTAGCCCTTTTGTCAAAATAATAGTTCAATAGAAAGCATTTTCTTTTCTCCCAAGATCGGACATCATTGCAATTATCCCTCCTTGTGGGGTTTATTTGTAATACTTCTTTCATGGAAAGATTTTGATGCAATCTCCCAACAAAGTATGATTCTTATATAGTGTGCTTTCTGATTTTTGTCTTTTCTGAAATTTAATCAGATTTTTGGATATTTGCATAATTTCACAAACTTCGAGGGTGTATTTGCAAATTTTCACTTCTTTATGATCCAGGCATCTTCCTTGCCAACTTGAGACACATTAAGTGATACTTGCATATATCCCAAGAATTTTCCTAATCTTCATAACTCTTGCACAATTTCTTGGGGATATTTATGTGATTTTTTTTTAAAATTGTAGGGGCCAATCTGTAATTTTACGCAAGGAAACACCCTTCCCGAAGCTTTGGCCGTGATAATTCGAAGTTGCCTCATTGTGTTTGACGAAGAACCCATCTATCATGATTTTATTTCACTTGAGTCCATCTTATATATAAAAGTCTCTCTTGAGGGTATTCTAGTAAATTGCCCTCTTTAAGTAACTTGCTTTTACATAAAGTAGGATCTGACTTCACAAAAATCCAACGTATCCACCTGCTAAAAAAAATGAGGGCTACTGTGTTTCTGAAAAGGAAAGCTACTGTGCTGCTGAAAAGGAAGGCTGCTGTGCTTGTCTCCTTCTTCTTTTCTCTTCTTGTCTTCTACTTGCTGCTGTCCCTCTCCTTCTCGGGGTTTTTTTTTCTCCTTTTGCTGTGGCCCAAGCTTCCTCTTATAGCTGCTTGGAGGAAGGGCGGAGAACTCCTTCCGGTGGAGAATCCCAAGAGGCAAAACCTCTCATCTTCTCCTCCCTGCCTTTTCGTATGTATAACTGCAGCATTTATTTTCCTTCCTTCTTTTCTTTTCTCTTTCTTTTCTCTTTTCTCTTTTTTTTTTTGGTAACCGCAAGACCATGGGCGGAGGAGGGCCTCCTCCGGCCTGCTAACAGGGCGGAGGAGGGTCCTCCGGCCTGCTAGCAGGGGGAGGGCCCCTCCGGCCTGCTGGCAGGGCGGAGGGACTCCCTCCGCCTGCTAACAGGGCGGAGGGCCCCTCCGGCCTGCTTGGCAGGGCGGAGGGAGGCCCCTCCGGCCTGCTTGGCAGGGCGGAGTCCGCCCCCCCTCCGGCCTGCTGGGCAGGGCGGAGGCCTCTCCGGCCTGCGTGGCAGGGCGGAGAGGGTCCCCTCTGGGTCCCTTTCTACTATAAAAAAAAGGCCGCCGTACTACTTAAAAAAATCCCACTTCACTTCTTTGGCTTTTGGGCTTGTACGGAGGATCTTCATCTTGTCTTTTCCTTGTGAAACCACGTGTGGGTGTTGCATCAACTGAACTGAATAATGAATCTTTCTTAGGAGGACTGAAAATTCTTTCATTGGATAAACCATTTTGAGTAGATGATTCTTTAGTCACATGTGAACTTAGATGCTCATCAAGCAAATTCCTTTCTCCATTTGGATTAAACCCATTATATTCCTTGATAAGGAAACTTGGAGTTGGTTTACCATTGGTCTCACTGTCTGTTTCAATCTCTGAATCCATGTAGTTAGAGCATTGTAGTTAGAGCATTGTAGTTAGAGCATGCTGCAGATCTCTGCTCTAATCTTTTGTTGCCTTTACTTTACTCAATCTAATCCCTTACTTCAGACTTCTCATGTGTTCCACTGTTTGGTACGGACCTAGCATTAGTGTTCCAGCTCCAGGCATTCCATCTTCCACAACTAGTATTCCATCAAATGAAGTCATTTGACTTGTAAAAGGATCAACACCATCTGAATGCAAAGTGCAAGCATCATCTTGATCTGTGAACAAACAGTCCGATACCTGTAATTTGGACTCAAGCTCTATGTCAGTTGAGTTTATAAATGGCATGTAGCAGAAGATTAGACATTGGCTCTACAACATCTGCCAATGCCTCACTTGTAGCTCGCATATTTACTTCTCTGCTAAATAAAATGCCAAAAGATGACACCAGCAAGAGACATCTACTTATCTCCATCAGATAAAACTCTTTTGCCAAGCTGCAGAAGAGAAACCACACCCTTCCATGACACGTTTAAAATTGTCACCAGACTCCCCCCACCAGCAACTGCAAGAGTCCCCAATTCACACAGATTTCTTGTTGTGCATGCGATTATGCTAGTAACATGAGAAGCATAATCGACAATTTGTGCCATCACCCAAGTGTCTGTTGGCTTCCAAAATCACCTCACTGGTACCCAAATTTATAGTTGGGAAATATTTCCCGCAGAGTCTTATAGCAGCATCCAGAGCTAGCTGCGCCACCTTGACTACTTCGGAAGCAATCGACTGAATTTTCTTGGGGTGGAATCAAGTGGCTGCTCCTGGAATGTTGTTCTTTGTCAAACATGTTTATTTGAGTCAGTAGTCAAAAAAAAAACATGTTTCTTAAGGCCTAAATGGGCACCATTAATATTCATTCTGAGATCAATGAAATATTTTATGGGGTCAACACCCACCAACCGAGTTCAAGCGTGCAGTAAGACCGCCACCGCACGCCACCAATCAGAGCCCAGCAATCATGTTGTTCTATTCTTCTCTCTCTCTCTCTCTCTCTTTCAATTTCTTCCTCGTACCTTCTACTCTTTTTGCCCCCTTCTAGTGTGTAATTCTTAATTCTCCCCCGTTGTAATTTGAAACATCCAATGAGCGACTCTGACCATCCCTCCACGCAAAGGTATGTGCTAGAACCCTACACCCTTAGATATTTTTTTTGTTCTACTCATATGTGTGTGTGTGTGTGTGATAGTTTCATATAAAGTTACCTGAAATCACCCTCCGCAGCCGACGCCGTCTCGAAGCTGCAGCAGCAAGGTACCCTCCATTGAAGCAATATTCGGGTGCTACTTATGTGCACGAATCTTTGTGAAGGGTGCTTTAAAAAATAAAATTATAATGATTTTTTGTATATTTTTTCGTGTATGGACAGCCCAAATTAAACGAGATGGATGAAGAACTACACATACATCTCATTAACAAAGAATGTGGTAGTTTAGAGGATACGGTGCATGAACAAAATAAAGAACTTGAAGAGTATATTCCTGAAGCACCGGAGCAATTACAGCCAAAGGTAGGAATACAATTTCAATCTGTCGTTGAAGCAGGAAACTTTTATAATGAATATGTCAAATATTGTGGGTTTAGCAAGCGAAAGGGTCATGCAAGAAAGTTTGAGCACAACAATGAATTAAGGGAGAAGACATGGGTGTGCGCAAAAGAAGGTAGCAGAGAAAAAAAATGGATCGAACATGCAGATAGGAAGAGGAGGCCTAAACAGGAGACAAGATGTGGTTGTCCTGCAAAATTGATTGTTGGTAGAAAAAAAGATTCAGAGACTTGGACTGTGAAACAATTTATAGACAAACATAGTCACATTTGTATAACCCCAACTAAGTTTTACTGCCTAATGTCGCATATGCGGGTTTCTGACAGTCATTTGGATGTTTTGAACCATATGCGTAGAGCAAAGATCAGTCCTTCAAAAGCTCTAATTTTTTTTGCTAATGAAGTTGGGGGCCATGAGAATGTAGGTTTCCTCGACAACGACATATGAAATGCTCTAAGAAAAAGATGATCAGAAAGATATGGCAGTGAGGCGCAAGTAATTTTGAATTATTTCGGGATGAGGCATAAAGAGGATGTTGAATTTAACTTTGAAATTCAAGTTGATGTTGAAATGCGACTAACATCTTGTTTTTAGGCTGACTCCAGATCCAAACAAGACTATGAGACTCTTGGAGATGTCATATATTTTGACGTTACGTACAAAACAAACGAATTCGACATGCCTTTTGGCCCACTTGTTGGGGTAAATCACCACCGGCAAAGTATATCATTTGGGGCCGGTTTACTATTTGGAGAGAAAATTGAGTCTTTTGAATGGTTATTTCGTACATGGCTAGAAGCTATGGGCGGGAAACAATCGAAAGCAATAATTACATATCAAGATCCTGCAATTATTGCAGCCATTGCTCGTCTTTCCAGCAAGTGAGCATCACTTCTGCATGTGGCACATTCTGCAGAAAGTGCCTAAAAAGTTGTCACATGTCATCCATGCCCATCCAGAATTCAATAATATATGAAAAATTTGTGTCTATAATGTTGTCTCTCCTGAAGAATTTGAATCACTCTGGTCTGAAATGGTGAGTACCTATAAACTTGAGGAGAATAGTTGGATTAAGGATATGTATAATATTCATCATAAGTGGATCCCAACTTACTTAAAAAATATATTTTTTGCGGAAATGACAACAACTCTAAGAAGTGAAGGAATGAATTCTTTTCTAGATTTTTTCGTGAACCACAAGTCAACATTATTAGACTTTGCTGAAGGGTACAAACAATGGTTGAAAAACGAAGGAAAGATGAAAAGCAAGATGATGCGGCCACAACATACGGCACTCTGGTATCATCTACACCTATTCCATTAGAAAGTGAAATGGTAAAAATTTATACAAGAAATGTATTTTATGAGTTCCAAAAACAAGTGAAAGAGTGCAATTTTGTTTGCAGAATTAGTTGAAAAAGATGGTGAACTGAATCGGTATAGTGTGTATGATTGGAGACAGAAAGACCGAACATACAATGTGTATTGGAATGCTGAAAACCAGTTTGCAGGGTGCTCGTGTCGAAACTTTGAATTTAATGAATTATTTGTAGTCACTTGCTCACTGTATTGAAGCATGAACATGTAATGAAAATGCCAGACAAATTTATAGTACCCATATGGACACGCCACGTTAAGGTTACAAATTCGCCTATCATTCAAAGTCGTAATGAGAATGTTGCTGGATCAACTCTCATTTGTCGAAATAATATGGCCCTTATCATGAGCTATCTATTGACCGATGGGTCCAAAACTCCCGAGGCCATATGAGGCATGTATGCCTCATCTAGAGGCAGCGGCTAAAGCTGTGCAGGATATAAATAATGAAGCATATGGTAGCACTAATCAGGTCAATGAAGAGTTCAATTTATATCTAACACAAGAAACCCATTAGAGAAGAGTTAACATCATTCCTCATTCGAATGAAGAAGATATTCTGTAGGATCCTCACGGGGTACAGACTAAAGGTCATGGAAGTAATAAAAGATTTAAGTTGGTAAGGAAGAGAAAGCGAGGCACTGCAAAGGTTGTGGAAAGATGGTTGTCGGACATGATAAGCGCAACTACCCTAGTTTGAGGAGTGAAGGTATAGAAAATGAGAGTCCAAGGTACGTGACTTAAATATCTTATGCTTAATTTTGCCTATTGATTTTAATTTCAAATGTTTAGGCGTCTATATTTAATGTTTTGATGTATTACAATAGTATTCTTTGTACCGAAATGAGAAGGGCAAGTACGAGAGTTCGCCCTAGAGGACGTGGACGTGGGGTGGCTGACAATGTAACGCAGGTTATTTTTCTAAAATAAAAATTAGACAGACTTATATATCTCTTTATTGGGTCTTGTCTTTATTATTGATTTGTAGCTTTTTTCATTGTGGAAGATCTGCACATCTCCTTACTAAATGGACAAAGGAGTATCTTGGAAGATGTTTTTTTTTACTAGAAGAAAAATTTGTAAGTATATCAATTATTGAATCATGTGTTTGTTGTATACGTCTTACAATTCCATATTATATCTTGTTTTAATCATTGTGTCAATATGCAGTTGAATGGGGGTAAATGCAGCTTTTTCTAATAGTATGAACCTGTGCTCACACCAAGGAAAAAAAGATTTTTTGGCATGATCATGCAAATACATTTTAAGCTGTATAGTCATGATATGATTATTATGACTCAAGTGTTGTGTTGTATTTAAGCTTTACAGTGACATGAAATATTTAATTTGAGAATCATACAATGAAAGAATAGGTTGGAGGTGGCCGTGTATTTAATTTGAGAATCATTTGACATGAAGTAATCCTTACATATTTCAAGTTATGCATCTACTTTTACGTTTTCTGAATTTGGAGTTGGCTGATGTATTCCTATCACAAAGCAACCCCTCTGGTTTTGATTAAAAAAAGACCCAGTTCACCTCTTGAATACAGATTAAGACCATAAATCTATTTTATAAAATTTATTTTAAAAAATTTTAAATACAAAAGAAACAAATACGATTATTGTAATGTATCAAAGTATTACTTCAAAGTGAACAATAAATTATGTATCTTCGTGTTTCACTTTTGATTATGTCTTCTCTAAGTATTAAAGAGTTACAATGTCATACAAGGGTGCTCGTGCTGCAATCAATCCCCCGTATTCCAACGTCAATACCTCACATCTACACAAATTTACTGTTTGTTATTGCTGCAGCATGAGCTCCCCCACCCACTGGCTTAACGTGAGGATCCTGCAGTGTATTCCCTGTTTTGGGTGCGTGTGCTACTGGGGGAAGTGGTTGGGGAATCCCAGGAAGGCGGGGAATACGGGGGGGGGGGGATTGGTTAACCGGGAGATTGATTTTAGTTTAATGAATGGTTAGATTGTTTTAACGTGAATTGAACGGCGCTGATAACAGCCCCATGGGAGCATTCGCATGGTGCCGGCACCATGTGAACGCCCCCCCCCCATATATATATATATAATCTCTTTCTTTGTCTCTCTCGATTGAGGATGGGGGTGGCGGGGTGGACGATGTAGCAAGAAGCGAGGGTTCACCGGAAGTGGGCCTTTCTCTCTCTCTCTAAATGGAGGGAGAAGGCTTACGTGTGGCCACAAAACCCCGACGTAGATGGGAGCAACATGGCAGGAGCCCCCTCCCAGAACCCTCCTTCCTCTCTCTCTCTCTCTCTCTCTCTCTCTCTCTCAATGCACACCCCACCCACTGGGTGAAGTCGCCAATGCCGGAGGGGGTCCCCTCTGGCACCCCTCCTCTCTCTCTCTCACACTCTCTCGGTCTGGGATGGGGGGGGTGGAGATCGTCAGAGGTGGGAGGGGGGGTCACCAATGGTGGGAGGGAGCCTCCTGTAGGGTGGGCTCTCTCTCTCTCTCTCATAGTTAGGGTATTTTGGGTATTTCACATACCCTAACGGCAATATCTCCCGTTGACTGCAGTAAATTGCAGGGGAATAACCATAACATTTACGTCTATTTGGAAGACATTCATTATGATATGTTTAAATGAGGGGTATATTTGATAAAAGAGAACTTTAGAGGGGTATATATGCAAAAATCCCTATTTTAATTTCTGGTCGAGTGTGAGAGCAAGCGTAAACCATGCATCTCAATCTACCTCATTGTGAGTTGAGTGCGCCATAATTACATGGCAATTCCTTAATTACCAACGATCCGCACGTTACTATTTTGAGGGCTTTCGAAGTTATCGTACTTTAATTCTCACATAATGTTCGTGGAATTTGGTAGTTTTGTGAGATTTGCCATCTATTTATAGGAATTTGCTTGCTTTTGTCGAGTCCATGTAGTCATCCCTCATCATGGAAGGAGGACAATCCATACATCACACTCTTAAAAGGCTGACAAGATCATCTCTCTCTCTCCCCCCATATTCTCATACACACACAAGGGATGAAAGTGTAGCCAGTAACAGTTAAAACTGTCCATATCATGATACCAAAGAAGTTACACAAGGTTAAACAGATGTATCTATCAAGCAATACAACTTCACAACAAGGTTTTGGTTTATGCATGTCATCCTTACACCGGATCTTCACGAATCTTATGCTAATTTTAACAGAATCCTCCAGAATACATCAACTTATGCAGCATCCAAAGAATGTCCCTGTTTGCATGCATATGTAAATTGCCTCCTATATAAATGCCTAAGAGCCATCGTGGCTCAATCACAAGGTACGATTGTTGGGTCATTGACCCAGTGATCGCTGGCGTGAAAAGGTGTGCTTTGTAGAATATCTCAATTTATAATCATAATGCTCGTACAATATCTGCTAGACCTATGTACTACTTTTACCCACAATGGCCTTTTGATGACTGATGATCACAGAACATTTTCATGGATTTTAATTTTGCTTATCTTCAACATAGAAACCTGATGTCTGAGATAATACATCCTTAAGAGGTCAACACGCTGGCAACCACACATGTCATGCAAAAACAAGTATCTTTATGCATGTTTGTCTATTACGAATAGTATTCAAATTCTATAGTGTAAAAAAAAGGATTTCTCCTTCTAGGCAGTGTGACATCTAATGGGTTGTTGCTTGATTGCTGTATTGGATGCTTTCTATCAGTATCAATTTTGATAATGTTCCTAGTGATCAGTGTTTGCTTAGATTATAATAAAATTCATATTCTAAAATTTTGATATTCATACAATAGAAAAATCTATTGCCATAGAAGACTTATACAGGCTTGACCTTGCATTAAAATGTTACAAATTCAGTCTTTGAGAGTCAGAAGACTCCCTCTTCACTCTCTTCTCCACCCTTAGCTCTCTCATTCCCCTTTGGTAACCATCCTCCACATTTTCCCAGCAACAATTTCAATATTAACATCGGAGGCTCCAAAAGTTTTCTAACAAAACGGGGCATTAACGAACCATATCAAAATCTACGCTGCCTACATATATTAAGCTAATGGCACAAAGAAGAAAGTGAAGAGCCATACCTGGTCAGCAGTTATCAAAAGCGTGGGTTCTTCATGCTGTTCGTAATTGCTAGCCTTAAGCTTTGACATTATGGCATCGGCCTGGGCAACACGGTCAAGTACAAAAGATATTACGAGCACTGGCACTACATGAATACCAGAAGTCATAAAATGCCTAAATTATGAGTGCAACATCCGACGCTATTTTTTTTTTAAAGAAAAGAAGGTCTTGCTAAAGGGCTCCTCTACCTTCGCCTCGGCCAGCGCCATCACCAGCTCCTCGGGCTTCTCCCTCCGAATGCTCTTCTCGTCGATGTCTGCAGTCTTAGAACATCCACCCGGACTCTTATCACAATCGAACCCAAACAGAAAACAACCGAAGATTCAAAAGGGCAAAGCAGAAAGGGCATAACGTTGGCAGAACAAACCATGAGCGTGAACTCATAACCCATCTCCGTTAGAATCTGCCGACGGGTCATCGAAGAAGAACCCAATATTATCTGGGTCACCAGCATCCATTCGGCGTCAATACGTTAAAGATGTGAAAGAAGAACACGGTGGAAATAATTTCAGAAGTCATGAACAACCCAACCCAGAAAAAAATGAGACATTTTGGGGGAGCATTGGAGGGAAAATGAGGCACCGTGTCATCGCGGTGATCAGAAAAATTAAGAGGGGGCAGAAAGAACGGACCTTGAACGGTTTGTTCGCAGGCACAGCCATGGAGCAAAGAGGGCGCGGCGGATGCTACCGAAAAATCTCTTCAGATGCTCCTCGCTGCGGGGAGGAAGGGAGTCGACATAAATCCTCGTTAGATTCTCTCAGCCAGTGGCGCATTGCGACCGCCGCGTCCACAGGCCATTTCAAATGTAGGCCCGGGTGGATCCAAACCCGACTTGACAAGATCGATGGGTAGATCGGTAACAAAGTAGATCTTCGGATCCGTTTTTTATTCAGTAAGAAGTTTTTTTTGGAAGCAAAGCAAGCAGACATGGCATTAAAAGGAACCACAGTTTACAAACTGGGATATACAGCCGGGGATAGTTGGATAGATCCAGGAGCAAGAACGTCGAAGCTGGAGAGCCTCTCGGGCCAGAACATGTGCTAATCTATTAGCAGTCCGGGGAACATAACGGACCTAGATGTTGTCGGATAAGAAGCCTCTGTAATCTTAGATAATGGATGCTAGCCTCCAAGGGGAAGGAGAGATGACGTTAATATAATTTGCCATATTTAAGGCATCACCTTCAACCACCAAAGCCTTCGGAATAGAGGCAGCAAGCTGCAACGCCTGGAGGAGGGCCAATGCCTCTGCCATTTCGGGGGAGGAAACTTTTGGTAGAAAGGACTGAGTGCAGAGGTCAGGACTGGCTTTCGAATTGAGGAGAATAATTCCCAAAGCCCCCTGGCCGTCTTAGAAGGCAGCATCCCGCTGAATCTTGGGCAGGACCTCCTGGGAGGAAGACTTAGCTGCGGGCTGCTGCTTGAGCACTTTGTTACTAGAACAATCACTGGACATCCAGACTTGGTGTTCCTTCAGGGCTTTATTGATAGTAATGCTGGGATGTTCATCCAGACCTTCGAAGACCTTTTTGCATCTGGCCACCCAAACCTGCCAAATGATAGCATAACACAAGGATAGAAATGTTAAATCCTTGGGGTCTTTTGTAAAAGGGGGCTTGGACCATTCCAATAATCTGTCTTCCAAGGTCTTGGGGTCCTCGACCGAGTGATAGTTCAGAGAGATAACAATCAGATGGCTCGGGCCCTGTTGCATTGGAAGAGTATGTGGTGGACTGTTTCAGCAGCTGAGTTACAGACGGGGCAGGCGGGGTCGACCTTTTTAACACTTCTAGAGATCCTGGCATTAACGGGAGCAGCACCCACAATACATTTCCATATGAGAATAATGACCTTGGGAGGAATACATTTGTGTGCCTAGGATTCCAGAGTAAGAGCCATATATTTTGATTGGAAGAAGATGATGGGGGGAGGAATTTATCCGTGAGCATCCTATATGCTGATTTTATAGAGAATGTGCCATCCTTGGTATGACTCCATATCAAATGGTCACCCTTGGGATTGAGATGCAGGGAGAGATGAATTTTCAGAATTGGACTGGCAGTGGGAAACTACGATGATCATAAGATTTAGCATTGCAGCTACTCAATTCTAACAAACTTCATAGATATGCCGGCTATGTTCTTTATAATACATCACAATGCATCTTTCCTTCGACAAGTACTAGCCACCTACGTTTCATTGATACGAGATTAGTGTACGATAAATGGATATGGATTACCTGCGTCACCTGACCCATGATGGGTTGGATAATATCCGAATAAATGGATATGAATTCAGATTCGAATATGTTTAAAGTGCTTGTTTCATATTCAGATAGGCCTTGTTTGATAAACGAATTGTCAGGGGGGCGCTCGGCCGCTTCGTGGGGCGGGCCACCAGCTCCCCCCCTCACACACATCACCCGGTTAAGGCTTATTCGACCTTGTTGGTCGAACAAGCGGGCCCTAACCGGTTTTCAAATGGGGCCATAGGGTACGAATTTAGTGCACCCGAATCCATATCCGATCCGAACCCGTTCTTAATAATTCATTGTACATGTTAGGCCTATGATTTTGATATGAACTTAACCCGTTGTCGATCTCGTTAGATTTGTGAGTTTGGACTTCATGCTAAAATTGTAAGGACATTTTTATAAAACATAAAAAATACTTTAGAAAGGAAAGGATTTACCTGATTTTTATTTTTCTTAATTCTCATAAATCTCACATTTCCTTAGGTGTGGACGTGGACTCACGCTTTGTAGACATGTACAGATATTCATGCCCGTGACGGATATATCTATATCCATATTCACGAAAATAATAGAATACTATCTGAATATGATATTTGTAAATTTTTCATAGATAAGATATGAAATCGATCTACTCAAGTCAAATCCGATCTGTTTACACCCCTATACGGAGATTAGCGTACGATATTTGTGTCATGCTCTTATAACAATATTGCAGAGAAGGGGGAGAGATAAACTTTGGATTGTGAGTTTAAGAGACAACCCCACCTCCACAAGATCACTCGTCTACAAAATGTTAAAATCCAAATAAGTTGGCTACGACCAATTAAGTGAACGCACGACCGGAACTTTCAGTTATGGTAACCCATACGAAGAGGAGTACAAACACATCGGAGAAAATCTATATATTCTCGATATTAAAATGTTAATTACGATCAAAAGGGACAAACCATTAATTAAGAGGGTAGAGATGGGTGGCATTCAAATGGGAACTTGGACATGGACTCGTTATTAGGAGAGTCGTCACCTGTTTATTGCATGAATGTTTACCTTCCTGGGCCAAGGCGTCGCAGGCCCTCAAGTGACCTGTTGGCTCCGACGCAGAGTTGGGGGAGTGCCCCCTCGAGGGCCACTTCGATGTTCGGATAGGATAATAACGTGGAGAGTTAAAACCGATGAGTGGTATAATGTCAAAGATTGTACGGGCTTTTAAACAAGCAGTTGTAATTGAGGGGATAAAATATAAATACCTATATTAATAGGGACTTAAAAATAAAAAGCTATATTTTTAATTAGCCTTGTACTTTATATATATATCTTTTTATGCAGTTGATACTCTAGCACTAAGGACACATACATACTGTCAAATGTCAATGCTAGGAATTGTAGTTTCTCGTCACCTTCACTTTTCTCTGTGTATACCTGAACAATAATTTGAGTATAGATGTTAATTTTTTTCCAGTCACAGTCTACGTACGGGCAGCCAAATCCATATCATCCATGCATAAGTGATCAATACTGATGCTCATGACAGGAGTTTGTCAAAGATGAGATTATGTCAAAATTCCGTACACAGCGATACTCTGGCAACCGGGCGAGTTGGGTAAATCAACCAGATCTTTTAGGGTGTCTTTAACGACGGGGTTGTCTCTCGGTTAGTCGACATCGGATAATCGGTGGACCCCCCCCTCCGCTCGCCCTCCCCCTCACAGTAATCCGATAACTGACCCCGGGTGCCGTAATCGACTCTTCGAGATCGATTACTGCACCCCTTACTCGGTTATCAAAGACGTACTTGATAAAAAGAAGAAAGAAAAATCCCGGTAAGGAAGCTACAGAGTTGTTACAGCGACCATTCTGATGTCAGTGTCGATGTGAGGGCCGGAGGGGGGCAGGAGCATGACAACTCGACGGCGAAGACAGTGTGTGACGAGTCTCATGTTATGGAGCAGGCTCTAGAACGTGAGAGCCGCGCGCCGTACGGATGATCGTCGTGTACAACAAGGTCCAGCGGCAGTCGTACCTCCGGATCAATGACCCTGTATAGCCATGTGCCTCCGTTGGCAGTTCTCTGCAAGGGTACCTGAGGTGCACAGTTCTCCGGCCCTCTCGTATATACATATCGGAAGGCGGCCAACTGTGCCCTCGAATCGCCTTCTCTTTTCTGTCATGAGAGGTGAAATCCCGAGGCACCCTTTCCCTGTTACGTAGCCCGGCCATTCGTCCTCTTCTTACTTCTACACGTCTTGGTTGCTGTCTCCACAAAGAGCTTGGATAGATTTTTAACCTGTCGAATGGATACAGACGGCTCTGAACTATATATTGCATGCTGGAAACCGAAAGAATGATGTGCAAACCAAAGCAGATGTCTTCAGAAATATGCTGTAATTAAACACTGCAGACCGACCCAATCAAACCGAAGGTCATGGCAGGGAAACGGTTTTACAGGAACAGGAGATCGCGAGTCCTTTTAACTACTGGTGAGTGCAGTTTTTTTCAGTTAGAACACCACGAGACACTGAAATGTTGCATTTTACGTGTCATACACATATAATGTTTTATCATTTTTATGGCGTTTTACGGTATTTTATGGCAAAGAAAATTGGCCCAAAGAGAAATTAATTGCTCAAAATTACTCAAAAGTATGCTTCTTCCCTGTTAGAAAATATTTACAGATGCCTTGAACCCCTGCTCTGATAGCAGGTTAACCTTCGTCTGGGTTAACTACTCGCTCGTGCGGTATATATTACCCAGAGAAATACTAGTTACCCTCTTGGATGGGTAGAAAAATTGCTATGTCAATGAGTTAATAGTCCATGTCATTGGCATGTGAGTCCTAACAATTAAATTTTTTAATTATTTTTTAAATACTTATGTATATTTTCATCTGTTTGTCACCCTTATTCATGTATTTGTCACATTTAAATAGTTATTTTTTACTATTAGATAACTATTTATTATTCTTACATAGTTATTTGTCACCCTTAAATAGTTATTTTTCACCCTTAGATAATTATTTGTCATCCTTAAATAGTATTAGAAGTCTCATTAATCGTCTCGAAAATATGTGAAAATTAACATGAGTTGACTACTAGTCATCCTTACATAACTATTTGTCACTCTTACATAGTTATTTTTCACTTTTAAATAATTATTTATCACCCTTATAACATTAAAAATCTTATTAGAAATACGCATAAAATTGACAAAAAGTGAGACCCACACACTGCATATATGTCCCAACGAGAGATAAGACATGTTATAAACTTACCCCCCTACGTACACGGGTAATAGGTATTTTCCTAACTGTTACCCCACTTTTAACCTAATTTTTGTTTGAGAATAGAGTCAGATGACTAACTTTTAACTCACCTCTCCAGTCGGGTAATTAGTAAAGCCAGAATCGAGTTACGAAATTCGATCAATCAAATCAAGAAAAGGGTTAATTAGCTCTCGGAGTTAAATCTGAGCTAACCCCACTATCAAAATACGGCTAAATAATCAAAAAAGAAAGATCTTCTTCAATTCGTGAGCAGGTACGAGGGAGATACTCCATGCATGCATTAATCCACGCCCACGCCGAAGACTCATCCGTTTGCTTCTACGTGTAATCCAATTCACTGTCAATTACAATAGCCATCAGATGGCACCTAGAACAAGATTTGATAAATTTGTACAATAGTAAGTTACTCATACCATCTTAAATATTATATAGTACTGTATTTTAGATTGTTATTAACTAATAGATAAATTGATTAGAGACCTTTCAAATTTATATGATATCTTTGGTTTCAAACGTGTAACTCGCACATTTTTCTTTTTCTTTTTATAATGTTGTTTAGAATTGAATCCAATTTTTTTCTTAAAAATATGGAACCCATCAAAATTCGAACCCAAGACCTCCGATGTAAACAACACACCCCTTAACCAATGAAGCTACTGAATCACATTATTTTATTTTTATTTATAATATATTTATTTAAAAAATTTGTCTTGATACATAATGATATAATATCGTGTCGTGTCGATACAACAGAGTCGGTCAACCACCGAGACGAAAGAGGAACTAAGATACCGCCCACCCTTAGAAAGGCGTGGGTGGGAGAAGAACAAGGAGAATAGCTATAGGATGTCTTGAGTTGTACGTGACCATCTGTCTCTCATTATTGTTAGTGGGGGGGGGGGGGGGTTGAGCCGATCCAGTCAAACTTATGATGTTTATGATGGGTGTGGTGTGGGGTTCCTCCTCCTTGTCTTTTAACTGATCAATGGTTGGTCATGCCAATTGATGATCACAACATGATGTTCTCAACTTGTGTCGGCTTCCACTGTCAAATGAGAAGGGGACATGTGGATCAGTTGTGGATCCAAATATGATGTGTAATTAAGGCCCCCGGCCGAGCGGTTGGTTTTGGCAAGTAATTAATTTGTGCATTAAAATTGTTCTTGCGTTTCCAACGACCCCCACATTCATGGATGGGAGTCTCCATGCCGCCTGCTCTGATCCATCCAAATTCATGTTGGAAACTGAGCAAGGTTCCATAATTTCAAGGATCATCAAATGGAGTTGAGGGACAGGTGTCACAGGTTGATGTTTCAGGGGTATCGTCTTGGCAAGGCTTGATTTAGTTAGGTTGAGTTTGATAAGACTGAGTGAGAATAAAAGAATTTTGAAATACGTGAATCTCATTTAATTATTTTTTAAAAAATAATTTAAAATAATTTTTTCATATGGAGAGAAAATGTGCATTTTTTATCTCTCTCTTTAGAATATAAGACGAAGATTTTGAGCATTGAATTTTGAAAAAAAAACAT